>JAMJFZ010000484.1:4950000-5015000 GCA_026225945.1 Cricetomys ansorgei
GGGTGGGACAGGTGTCCGTGACTGACAGCGAGACCATCACGCAAAGTGTTACAGGGACATTTACAAGGAACTCAGTGAAACGCTCCATTTGTCCTCTGATAGGTGGGCTTATTAACTGGATTTTAAGACCGTATACATTCGCAGGGCAACACTTGGCACAATCCAGCCACTAGCAATAACAACATAAAAATACTATAACAAAAAAAAAAAACAAATAGAGATGAAAGTCCTGAATCTGTTGAGCAAGACTGTGACTCCTGTGAGAGGAGAGCGGACCGACAGGACCGGGTCCCGGGGAGGAGCCAGGCCGCCGATGGCTCGCTCCTCACTGCTGAGCACAGCGCCTATACACGGCTACCACTCACCCTGAGCGGTGCCCAGCCTGCCCCGGGACCCTCAGCCCTCTGAGACAGCCTCTCGGATTGCGCTCAGGTGGAAAAGCTGGGGTGCTGAGGTTGAATGAGTGCGCGGGTTTCGGCCGCGCCCCAGGAGCCTTCACGGGGAACGCACCTGTCGGTTTGGAACTTACCGGGCTCGCACCTGTCACAGGGATCCTGCAGGGCTCTGGTCCTCTTGGTGCCCACCACCAACAGCACAGTGACCACCACGCTGTAACAGCTGTTTCCCATGATGGGATCCCGCATACGTATGTCGCTAGCGGAGGAGATTCCAAGAGAATTTCAGTCAAATGACCCGATCTCTGGCTGGCAGTGTTGCCTAACACGCACCAGGACCGCAGAGACCCAGAGTGGTGGCCCGAGTCTGTAACCCCAGCACTCGAGATGGAGACAAGGGGATCAAGAATTCAAGGTCACCCTCAACTGTAAAGTCAGTTCAAGTCCAACCTGGACTACCTGAGGCCCTGTCTTTAAGGGAGGAGGGGTTGTCTCACAGGTGTCGTTCTGCAAAATATAAACAGGGTGAGTTTTCCTTCCAGAACTATCTACATTGCCACCAAGACTTAAACAATTCCACAGGGTTTTAAGGAACGATTAAGACCGGAATACGGGGGCTGGGGAGATGGTTCAATGGTTGAGAGCCCACAGTACTCTTGTAGAGGACCCAGGTTTGTTTCCCAGCACCCATGTTGGGGGGCTCACAGCTGTCCGTACCTCCAGCTCCGGGGGATCTTATTCAACTCTGGCTCTGCACTCAAGGTTAAAGACCCACAAACAAACCTACTCAATTTTAAATTAAAAAATCTGTTTTTAATCCCAGCACTGGGGAGGCAGAGGCAGGCGGATCTCTGTGAGTTCAAGGCCAGCCTGGTCTACAGAGTGAGTTCCAGGACAGCCAGAGTTACAACAGAGAAACCTTGTCTGAAAATATGAAGAAAGAAAGAAAGAAAGAAAGAAAGAAAGAAAGAAAAAGAAAGAAAGAAAGAAAGAAAAAAAGAAAGAAAGAAAGAAAGAAAGAAAGGAAAAGGGAAAAGAGAGAGAGAAAGGGAAGGAGGAAGGAGGGGGGGACAGAGGAAGAGGCCTGGAATATTACGGAAACAACAAGTTCACAGAGGTCTACAGCAGCTGCTGGCTCTGTGCCCGCCTCCAAAGCCCACGTTCTGCACAGGGACACTGGGGACTTTCAGAGACTTATTATTGGCACCTAGATTGCAGCCACGATGCCCCTGAAGCAGAGTCCTGACAAGTGCCATCTAATGAGTCACTTCAGAGAGAGGGTTATAGCTCTGCCCTCTTGACTGGAGAGTTAACTGTTCCCACTTTGAAAAGCCTCAGGAGCTGGGGACATGGCTCAGCGGTCTCCTATAGAGGACCCAGGTTCAATTCCCAGCACCCACACGGCAGCGTGTCTATAGCTCTGTCTATAGTTGCAGGGATCCAAAACCCTTGCATAGACATACATGTAAGCAAAACACCAATGCACATAAAGTAAAAAAATAAATAAATAAATAAAAGACCTCTGTTAATTCACTATCATAGTCTCTCAAGTACAGACCTGCCCTTGAAGCTTGTAAAAAAAAAAAAAAAAAAAAAAAAAAAAAACCCAAACAAACAAAAAAGGCAATTTTTACAAATCCAGGAGCTAGGGATGAAGCCCAGCTGGCGGGGTGGGCAGAGGGCTTGCCTAGCGATCAAGCAGCCCTGGTCCCGTGCCCAGCATTCAGTCAGGCAGTGGTTCACACCTGTAATCCCAGAACCCTACAGGAGAATCAGAAAGTCAGGGTTACAGAGAGCATTCGAGACTAGACCAGGCTATATGAGATCCTGTCTCCAAATAAATAAGTTCAAAGAAAAGATCGGGAGGGGGGGCGATCAACTTCATTTTTCTTGGCTTTATCCAGTAGACTATTAGAAGTTATGCATTACAAAGGGAAGAAAAGTCTAGAAATCTGCAGTGGGGACACAGTCCCGCCTTCTCTAGTCCCCCGCCAGCCCCAAGCAGACAAACCTTTGTGATCTCAGGACAGCGAAGAACCTTACTCCTCAGGAGCTCAGTGAGGTTCTGCCACTCCAGAACACCACAGACCAAATACAAGACCTGGTGACTCAACTGAGCAGGGCCTCCTGGGAAATCCCCAGTCAGCTCTGTGAGGTCTTTCATCTCCCCGATACAATGAAAATCCCCAGAGCCCCATCCGCACTAGATAATGTCACTTTGAAGGGTTTCTTGGAATCAGCTGTGGATTTGTCCACTGTTAGGACGTTTCCCAGACAGCTTGGGGGAAAAGATTTGGTCACCTAGTGTAGTTCTTGATCCAAGCCAAAGCTTTTAATGCGTCCTTAAAATATTGGAGACTTGAGGCGTGAGACCAACCTAAAACAGTACTTTTGCCACAGACCGTCTCCTGTCATAAACACACAGAGACCCACGTCCTAGACCCAGCACTGAGCAGCGCTGTCAGGAGCAGGACTGAAGGGACCCCAGGGAACGGTGTCACCGCTGTGGTTAATAGGGTGCCCTTATGCAAACGGGAAGGCTCCAGCTGTGTGTCCACAGGATCAGCAGCAGGCTGTACAGGGCTGTGTCTGCGTGTGAGACTGGGGAGAGGGAAGGGAACAGGCAGGCACACAGGTATTAGGTGATAAGACCCATGGGGGATTTTTAGAGAAACATTCAATTGAGTGGAAAAACAAGTGGACGGGGAGAAAAGGGAATGCAGAGGAAAGGAGGAAGGAAGGAAGGAAGGAAGGAGAAGGGGGGAGGAGGAAAGGAGGAAGCAGTTGCTATGGAAACAGATGCACTTGTTCACCAAGTGACCAAAGACGCTCAGGCTGGATGCTGAGGCACACCATGATACTCCCAGCACTTGGGAGGCTAAAGCAAGAGGGACGAGAGTTCTGAGTTCCAAGTCAGCCTGGGTTCTGCAGCAAGACCCTGAGTTTACAAAAGAGTGGTTTTATCTAAACTAGACGGGCTTCCCACT
This sequence comes from Cricetomys ansorgei, assembly GCA_026225945.1. Lineage (NCBI taxonomy): Eukaryota > Metazoa > Chordata > Mammalia > Rodentia > Nesomyidae > Cricetomys > Cricetomys ansorgei. The sequence continues at coordinate 4,953,383 of JAMJFZ010000484.1, forward strand.
AGAATTCAAACGGCAAGGAAATATTTTTCCTCCAGAGAAATGGAGGCTCGCTCTTGGACTGAGGGACAAGGGAACAGGGGAGAGCTGACATTTAGTAAAACATTTACACGTTGAACACTTTGCAGATCTACATGAGGCCAAGCGTGCCTCTGCTGTCCTAAGACGCTCCCAGGGGAGGGCTGGAGAGGCGGCTCTGTGGCTCTGATCGTGACTGCTCTTGCAGAAGAGTTTGGTTCCCAGCAGCGGCACTGGGCAGCTGACAGCCTGTAACTCCAACTCCAAGGGAATCCTGCGCCCTCTTCTGCACTCCTCAGGCACCTGGTTCATGCACACCCTAACACACACATAATCTAAAAATAAAACGAGCTGGAAAGATGGCTCAGTGGTTAACAGAGAATGTTGCTTGTTGTAGTAAACTTCAACCTTTTACCCTCAATTTAGGGAAAGAGAAAGAAGGATAGAAAGAATTTTTCACTGCTTTTACAGGCAGCCTTGATACAGAAAGAGAGAAAGGAAGAAATTTTCACGGTCTTTGTAGGCTGTCCTAAGCTTGAAGAGGCCTAGCTGACAGTAAGTCAGACTAGCGTCTCAGCTCACTATCTGCAAATCCAGTCTCTCCAACCGATGTTCTTCTGTGCAAGAATCAACACACTAACAAAAGACAACCCAACCAATGAACCACCAGCCAACACCCACCAGGCCCACGGGGCTTCAAACCTTTTATACTCTGCGTAAAATTTCCCATAAACCCAAGCGGCATGCAATCCCACGAACAAGCCACCCAAGATAAGGCTTCTCTATCATCTTAGGAAGGCCTTATTAGTAGGTGATGCATTTTAAGCTAAGACCTCAACACCCAACCGGATTACGTCAGTGTCTGGCTATGCTCACTAGTAGCTCTCACACTGCTTCAGACATGAGAAGCCAGCTCCGCCTAACCCACCATGAAGATACAGCCAAGTCATAAGTTAGTAAACTAGTGTCCAAAGAAGAGGCCACAGGACTACCTACTCCTGTTACAGTCACGGTGGGTGAGGACTTACTACACAACCCAACAGCCAGGCTACACTTCATCAGCTCTACTGAGGTCTGGCAGAGTTTCCACTGTGAGTATTTCTCTCTGTTTTCTTGGCTGGGCAACCCAGCAGTGGGCAACTACAATCCCTCTTGCAGAGGAGCCGGGTTCGACTCCAGCACCATGCCAAGAGCCTCACGACTGCCTGGAACTCAAGCTCCAGGGGATCCTTTTTTGGCTTCTGAAGGCACTGACTCCCACACAACCCCCCCCCACACACACACACATGTGCGTAATTTAAAAATAGTTAAATATTTAAAAATAAATTTCCAATGGCTTCCTGTGCCCACATACAAAACCTGGGCCCTACAGCTCAGGGCCCAGGGACCTCTAGGATCTAACCCTAATAAAGTCTCCTGTCCCACAGCGTAAATTTCAACATTTAAGGTGCACAAAATTCAGTAGATTTTAGTATATTCACTATGCTATGAAACTATCATGTCTAGCTAATTACAGAACGTTCCTTCAGTCAAAAATAAATACCGGGACGACACAGTTGGCTTGGTGGTTAGAGGCCTGGGTTTGATTCTGAATATGCCACGTGGCGGCTCACAGCCGCCTACACCGCTAGCTCCAGGAAATCTGATGCCTGTTCTGGCGTCACGCATCACGTGCATGTGGCGCACATACACTCACACAGGCAAACACACACACACACACACACACACACATATTTTTCTTTTTCAGTTTTTGAGACAGTGTCTCTCGCACTGTAGCGACCAGGCTGGCGTCAGACTTCCAGAGATCCACTTGTGCCCGCCTCCGCCTCCGGAGTGCTGGGATTAAGGGCTTGCGCCACTAGGCCCAGATTTTAAGAAATGTTTAAGAACAGAAATTCCATGTCTGTTGTCCCTCCCTGGGGCCTAATCTTGTCTCTGAGACTAATCTTGTCTCTGTGCACTTGTCTCTTCTAGACATTTATAAAATACAGTTAGCCATTCTGTGTTTCTGGGACTGGCTTCCTTCACTTAGCGTATTTCCAAGATTCATTCCTGCGGTCAAATCCATCGATACTTCATTCTTGGTGTAGTAATATTCTTTTAGAAGGATATACCACCTTCTCTTTATCCATTCAGCAGCTGATGGGTATTTGAGTTGCTTCCACTTGTGACTTTTATGCTCCTGTGGGTCTTTGTGCATATCTGAATTGTTCTCTTTGGTGTATGCTTCAGGGTAGGATTCCTGTGCTGAGCAGTAGTTCAGTTTTACTTTGAGGTCATTGTCTTCCGCAGCAGCTGCGCCATTCACAACCCTATCCATGGCAGATGCAGACATCCACATGCTAACACTTGTGATTTGTCCATTAAAGAAAAGTGTTAGGCCATCCTGGAAGATGTTGGGTGGTAACTCACAGAGGTTTGATTTGCTGTTCCCAGGACCGACTGGCTTGAATCCCACATGGCAGGAAGTGGGGTGTGGCACGGTGGTTACTGTTGTAGTTTATTTTTAGTTATGTATAAAAAAAAATTTGTTTGTGCACTGTTGGGTGAGGGCTAGGGCCTGGCGTTTTGCATTGTCTGCAGGTGTTGGATTTATGTAGAGATGTTTGGTTGCTCATGATCTACACGTGCTATCAGTAGAACACCTGAGGAGTTCTGTGTCATCGAGCATTCCAAATCAAACTCACAATCATCCACACACCTGGAATGGGAACAGAACCCTAATCCAAAGGCCATCTTGCATTTTTAAAGAAACCAAAATAACAAAAACTTCTTCCAAGTGTCCCACTACAAGCCCACACTTGGCCACTAGACCGACCTGGATGAATCTAGACTCTGACATTAATGGTTATGAGACCTTTCACAGGTGTCTTAGCATCCTTAAGTCTCAGTTTATCAGACTGGACTCTATAGTACAGTAATTCTGGTGATTTACATTACTCGATACCTAGCCTGTGCTTCCTAAGAAAACAGAAGTCCCGTGAGATGTGGTCTTGAAATATTCCGCCTCCAGCTTCCTGCGACAATCGTCAGTAAAGCAGCAGCAGGCGAGAAGCAGAGGGGACAGGCCTGCTAGGAATGGACTCTGAGCTGTGCAGTCATCCTGCTCTGTTCCAGCCAGTCACACCATAAAAACACACAGCCGCCAGGCGGTGATGGCGCACGCCTTTAATCCCAGCACTGGGAGGCAGAGGCAGGTGGATCTCTGTGAGTTCAAGGCCAGCTTAGTCTACAGTGAGTTCCAGGACGGCCAGAGTTACAACAGAGAAACCTTGTCTTGAAAAAGGAAAGAAAAGAAATGAGAAGAAAAGAGAAGAAAAAAGAAAGGAAATGAAAAGAAAAACCACAGCCACATGCTGACCAGATCACCTGAAGCTCCCAGCGTCACGGGCTAACCCGTGGCCTTTCTCATGTACCGCACGCATGTGTACTTTGGGTCCCTACTGTACGGTGACATTTAGTTGAGTGCTGCCCTCTCTTCCCATCTGGGTGGTTGTGGGCAGAGCGTTACCGCCCCTGAATGATGTCACTCCTTCCCCAACGCAGTGACATGTCTCCACTGGGTAAGACTCTCAAGATTAGTGTTAGCAGCCCGCAGTTGAACTGGACCAACAGCTTCAGGGGTGTTCTGTGCAAGGTTCCACTTTCACCACATCCCTGCGTGAAGAGGTCACCATGGCAACAGAGAGTAGATGATACCGAGGTGCTGTCCAAGCCAGCAAAGAGCTCAGATGGTCATTAGCTTTTAAAATACCCGAAATACCGCTTTATCCATTTTCTCTTCCTAATCTTCCAAACGTGATTGCTTTTAAAAATCACAGAACTACAGAATCTTCCCAAGTCCAGGGAGCTCCAGCCCGTGACGGTATCCATAAAACCGCTTCTTCCACGCTCTATGCTCTAAGATCTGAGACAGGGGCCGGCTTGTCTGGGTTCACTGTGTCTCTGAACATCTCAAGTGAGTGTGACTCTGAGCAGCTTGGCACACCCTCTGCTCTAAGGAGCGAATGGAGATGTTTAAAAGAAAGATAAAGATGCCAGGCGCAGTAGCACATTCCGGCAAACCCAGTCTGTGGAGGCGTTGGCAGGAGGATAGGGAGTTCAAGGTCACCCTCGGCTACACAGTTTGCTCAGGACCAACCTGGCTACTTGGGTTCTATAAAAGACAGCAGTGGTCAGGGAAAGGGGAGGCAAGGAAAGAAATGGGGGCAGGGAACAAAAGGGGGCAGGAGAGAAAAGAGAAGCAGAAGGGAAAACAGACCCTTCTGTCCCCCCAGGGACATTTTAGAGGTGTCTTGTCCAAGCACTGTTACCCATCCTTGTGACCTTACCCCACACCCTGGGCAACTATCTAGTAGGCAGTCGTCAGGTAAGACATCGTTCACCTGTGACACCAACAGGAGCTGGGTCTGGGAAGAGAAAAATCACGCAGAACTTAGACAAAGGAAAGCGGATACAGGAAGGCAGGAGACCTGGAAGAAGGGGCTCCACGCTCTGAGGAGAGGGGGTCGTCCTGACAGACCGCCTGCTCGGGTTCCTCTGATATTTGTTTGTTATAGTTTATATTTAATGTTAATAGATAATTTTGAAGCCTTTAGAAAAAATATATTTTAAAATCAATCATGAAATCTAAAATAAATTACTTTAATTGTATGCCTGTCTTGGGTACGTGCAGTTCCTGGGGATCCCCTTGTCTGGATGCTGGCAAGTGCTTTTACCAACTGGGCCATTTCTTTAGCCCCCCCACCCCCACAAGATTAAATATCAATCTGGGATTTGGTACCGTATGGATTTCTTCATTAATATGCGCCTGCCATAATTCAAAATCAATCACAAAACCAAATCCGGGGCTCGTGGCACATTGCCAGAGTCCCTGCAAACACTCAGCAGCAGAGAAACAAACCGTGAGAGGCAACAAGGAAACCCAGGCCAGCACGACTCAGTGAGCCAGGCTCACTAACTTCTGATCCAACTTCAGACTTCTGAAATCTGACCCCAAGTGGTTTAAGTATATTTAAACACAGTGAAATTTGGAAAAAATAAAATAAAGAGTTACCTAGTGTAACACAGTCCCTGGTGCACAAGGAGGCATAATTATATCGAAACTCAACTCAAAATACATGTCACTTCTTCCAGGAAGATGGGTTCTAGAGATAGCTTAAGGGCTGAGGGAAGGATCTGGTGTGGTCTCTGTCACACAGATAGTGTGCAGGTCACCTGGTCTTTAGCCACCGCCTGCCTTGGTTGTGGGAGATTGTGGGAGCCACTGGATACACAGATAATGTAAGGGTCATCTAGACACTAAGTATGTCTGGTCCTGGTTGTGGGAGCTTGACATGGGCTGGCCTTCCAGATAATGCAGACCGCTAGACTATCAGTAACCTCTGATCCTCAGCCTGGTGGAAGACAACCCTGTGTACTAACCATTCCTGGTTTCCCCAGTAACCTGTGAGGGCAACACATACTTCCATTCTCAGTGCTTAGAAGCTAAGGCAAGTTTGAAGACCTGTGTGTAACATGAGCATCTGCCTCACACTGTAGCTCAGGCTAGTCTTGAACATTCAGCCATCCTCCTGCCTCAGTGTGGTGTCTGAATAAAAATGGCCCCAGTGGGCTCATATATTTGAATGCTTAGTCATTAGGGAGTGGCACCATTTGAAAGGATTGTCAGGTGTAGCCTTGTTGGGAAAGAGTCACTGAGGGTGGGCTTTGAGGTTTCAAAAGCTTATGCCAAGCCCAGTGTCCCATCCCCTCCCACACACACAGCCTCGGTTTGCAGATCAGGATGTAGTTCTCAGCTATTTCTCCACCACCACACCTACCTGACACCATGCTTCCACCATAATGATTAATGGACTGAGCCTCTGAAACTGTCAGCAAGCCCCCAATTAAGCGTTCTCTTTTATAAGAGTTGCAGTGGTCATGGTGTCTCTTCACAGCTTCCCGAGTGCTGGGATTACAGGCATGAGCCACACCTGGCTTGAACCTTTTAATTAACCTCATCTCCACTCAGCACTGCGGCTGCTATTCTAATGTGGAAGAGAAGCCCGTGTTTACTGCAGGCCAGCGTTCCAACTTCTGCCGCCACCTCTTTCTATGCCCGTGACAAAACTCTGCAGTACAGAGATGCCACTACCATGTTTTAGAGGGAGCCTGAGGCATGAGGGGTTAGCAATGTGTTCAGGGCCCGGCTAAGGCCTATGCAGGCTGCCACACGGGGAGGAGCGTTTCCAATGACAACCATCCTGCCAGAGTTGAGGAAGGGAGACGCCAGAGATGGAACCCAGGACTTCTCATTTGGAAGCCGCCTGAACAGGAGGGAAGGAGAGGGCAGGCAAGAGTGGTGAGTAACTCAGGAGCTGCTGGGCAGGCTTCATCCCTGTGAATAAAAAAAAAAAAGTGTGTTGACTCAGCAGCCAAGAGCGAGACTGTGGACTCGGTTTGAGAGCTAATGAGAGCTAAGACAGAAACCACAGCTACGTGAATGACTACCCAGAAACGGATGGTCTACTCACTTTGGAGAAACACGACTAAGAGCAGCATGGGACCATGCTTTCAAAAATCTTGAATGGGCAAGGAGGCAGTGTGGTTAAGAGTACTTGCTGGTCTTCCAGAAGATCCAACCCCGGCACCCACATCAGGCAGCTCACAGCTGCCTACTGACTCCAGCCCGAGGGGATCTAAACCCTTGCTCTGGCCTCTGTGGGCACCAGCACACACACAGCATCACACACACAGACACACACTTTTGGGTCAGTGGTTGTCTTAGTTTCATTTCTGTTGCTGTAACAAAGTATCCCGACAAAAAAGCAATTTAGATTTTATCTCAGGACTCCAAATTACAGTTCATCGCAGCAGGGGACTCACAGAAGCATGAGCTTGAGACAGCTGATCACATCACATCCAGTCAAGAGCAGAGAGAAATGACTGAATGTTTGTTGGCCTGTGCTCAGCTTTTTCCCTCTTATACAGTTCAAGACCCCTGCCTAGGGAATGGTGCTGCCCACTGTGGGCTGGATCTTCCCCCATCAGTTAACAAGACAACCCCTCATAGAAGTGCCCACAGGACAACCTGATCAAGACAGTCCTTTATTAAGGCTCTCTTCCCATAAAAGAAAAAAAAACAGTCAGGCAATGGTGGCGCATGTCTTTAATCCCAGCATTCAAGAGCAGAGGCAGGTAGATCTGAGTTCAAAGCCAGCCTTGAACAGAGCGGATTCCAGGACAGCCAAGACTACACAGAGAAACCTTGTCTCCAACTACCTGGGCCTGGCTGTCCACTTCTGCTTGGCATGCTGCCATCACTGTCTTCTGCCTTTCCTGCTTGTCAACACACCAAACACACTGCTGTGACAGGCTGGCCTGTTCACTGCTGCTCTCCAGTGTGAAATGCTCTTCCTCCCACTGTGTGATTCATACCCTGATCTCATTCATGTTTCCTTCTCAGAAGCTGGAAAAGTGTTCCTTGATTGTGCTACAGATGTGTGTGTTCACACACTCACCCGTTCATTCTCTTTTGTCCTTCATAATATAAAACGTTCTACAGTCACACACACACACACATTCACACACACACACTCACACAGAGCGATGCGCTGCACGAAACAGACAATGGAACACAACCATCAGTGTGGGCCCAGAAGACGCTCACATAATGATGAGGAAGCTGAGTGTGCATAATTACGTCTGTGACGTTCACACAAAACCAACAATGCAGTTCTCAGAACACATCTCTGTCATCGGGTGACGTGTGACTGGATTTATCTATGCTGGTGTTCGTCTACCTTCTGTCTTCTCTGAACAGAGCCTGCTCTACAGCCAGGGAAGGACGTCATCTGTCCACTGTTATATTCCTGGCACCTCGAGCACGTCATGAACGTTGTCCTATTTTGTGAGGCATGTACAGACACACACTTCAGTCAGGAGGAAGTTAATACATGACACACACAGCCTTATAAAGTTGTTGGGAAACAGGGCCCTGAGACTACAGTATTGAGCCACACTGTGGCTGGGAAAATCAATCTACTATTGATTTTAATGCCTACATAGGATTCGATGCCCAGATCAGCAGGCTCAGAGAAGTACAAACAAGTACACCACCACCCAAGCGATTTTGTTTGTCCTGGGGGGGCAACCCCTGCTTAACCTTGAGTAGAAGGGGCCTATTACTGTAACTATTATCGGTCTTGACGCTGCACCAGAATCTGTTCCCCGAGTAAGGCCTGGCCACTTGTCCTCAATAAGCCAATGAAGAGTTGAATTAACAGAGGAAACTGGAAAAGGGTCCGTTCAGTGTGGCCACGCTGGGGAGAGAGACAAAAAAAATGCAGAGAACTGGCCTCTGGGCATCTTTAGGGTCCTGAAGTCAGAGCAAAGTTTTCATAGAGGCCAAGGGTATGCACATCCAGCAGCACGGGTCATTTAATAGAGGCCAAGGGTATGCACATCCAGCAGCACGGGTCATTTAATAGAGGCCAAGGGTATGCACATCCAGCAGCACGGGTCACGCTGCGGTCCTGCCCGCACTGCCTCGTCCTGTAAAGCGGTCTGACAGGTTAGAACTTGCGCCATCACCTGGAAGCCAAGCGTCCCCAAGCACGAGGCTCCCGGGGGCAGTCCCGAGTCTCTGGGCCCACTGTTCTGACAGGCTGACGGCTGAGACTGCGAAGTCTTCACCACTCGCCGCCGCGTGCACTCGGAGCAGGGCGGCCGGGCCCCTGCCCGGGAATTCGCTAACGGTGTCATTTCCCGGCCAGCCACGGCGGCGGCAACACCTTCAAGCCGCCCTCCTTCCCCGGAAGGCCGCAGGCTCGCGGTTCTCGGTGACCCCGGGACAACCGCGGACCGCAAGGGAAGACACAGGAAAGACATCCTTCCGGCGGCGTTCCAGCCCACACGGCAGCTGCGCAGGCGCACTTAGAGCGGCTCGCGCGCCCGCCTCCGGGCCCCGCCCACCGCAATCAGGTTCAGCCAATCGCCGGCGCCGGCTACGGAAGTGAGCCGTGCGTCTCTGCGGGTCGGCCGCCCCATTTCCGGCGGCCTGTGGTTCCTGAGAGGAGTTCCGGGTGGCCAACCCCCGGGGTGCGCCTCACACGGTCCGGGCCGCGGCGCCGCGGGTCTCGGCCCCTCGCAGAGCCCCAGTCAGAATTTCCCGCTTTCGCCAGCGCGGCCTCAAAGGTCACGGCTCGCCCACTCTCGGGTCGCGCCGACCTGACCTTTCGTGGGCTGCGAGCGGGAACAAGCTCTCCGCGACATGGGAAACCCGTGTGTCAGCTGCGGGTGGGGGTGGGGAGCGCAAGCCTTTTATCTCCAGGACTCGGGAGTCAGAGGCAGGGGGATGGCCGCGAGCTGGAGTTCGAGTCCAGCCTGAGCTGCAGAATATAGATTTTTTTTTTTCCTGTTTTCGGGAGATGCCCCAAAGGCCTTTCTCCTGCCCGTTACCTGCAGTTTAAAGTCAGGGAAGCACGCCCGAGATGGAAAGCTGGCTTCCCTGCAGATGCACGTGTCACTCACGGCCTGCTCGAATGGCCTTCTGTGAGAAATGACATTAAGCGTGCCGGCTGCTTCAACGCACCGGCTTCCTTGAAACCCCAGAGACCTTTTAGCTTGTTCTTCTTCCCACGATGCATATTGACTTGTCAAACGTTGAGGGGGAAAGTTCGTGCATGCGATGGGGCTGTTGTGACTAAGAGGTGTCTTCATGGCCAGTATTACAGCAAGATATTTTGGTAAATGGTTGGATTTTTGGGGGTTTGTTCTATGAATGTGTGGTGAGAAGTATGTTTGAGCTGTCATGAGTGTTACTGGCACTAAGGCTGGCCGCGGGTGTGGTGGGCCGAGTGAATTGGGGCATCAGAATATCTGAATTTGTTCATGATTACAAGACCTTATATAGAGTAATTTCATTCTCCTCTACCTCGGTCTTCATATCTGTAAAATGGAAATGATGGTACTGTATATTTACTTTCTCCTTGGTGTGACAGAAGAATTTAAGGAGTGGGGGGTCGGCTCTAGCTTACGGCTGGAGCTGACATAGTCCACCAGGACAGGGAAGAAAGACATGGCTGCAGGAGCTTGAGGCGTCTGGTTGCTCTGCATTGGCACTCAAGAAGTAGGTTATGAATGCCAGGCCCACTTTGCCTTGTTTTCATGCATTCAGGAACTGCCTGTTGTGGGACCAGAGAAGACTGCTGGGACATGGGCTTAAGCCAATAGAGAGTCTTTATCAGCCGGCCAGCCACTACACTGGGTGTTCAGGATCCCAGGGTAGCCCTGAGCCTTTCTCAGAGTGAACTTTTCAAGGACAAAACTGCCCTGGGTTGGCATGCTTCAGTTAACAAGAACAGCCAGAAGCGGAACTACAGAAGCCAAACACAAGGTTAGGACATTTAGAAACTTTCCCAGAATTATGGGTTTTGATGGATTAGGCCTTTGTTTTAGTTTTGGCAGGTGGTGCTGTCTATGTGCTGAGTCTCAGAGCCTGAACAGTACTTCCATCATGGAGTCAGTTGTGCTAGGTCTTGGGGCCTACTAAAGTCTGGGGTCCTGTTAAACCCCCCATTCCATGGAATTGCTACCCACATTTACAGTGGTCTTTCCACCTCAACCCAATCCAAATAATTCTTCATAGATATGTCCAGAGGCTTGTTTCTGTGGTGATTCCACACCTTGTCAAGTTGACAATATTAACCATCACAAACAGCATTCTGGGTAAAAATAATATAAACAGCATCTGAGTTTAAAAAAAAAAAAAAGAAGTAGGGTGTGGTGGCACATGTTTTTAACCCCAGTATTTGAGAGGCAGAGACAGGCAGATCTCTGTGAAGCCAGTCTTGTATGCATAGTGAGTTCAGGACCAGCCAGGGTTACATAGCAAGATGTCTGCCTCGAAAAAAGAAAAAAGAAAAAGAAAGCTGAGCTCCATGGCAGAGGAGATAAAGAGTTGGAGGGGTAGAAGGACTGAGGCCAGGGCTCCTGCTGTGTGAATTAGCATCTACTAGGTAGCAAAGTCTTGCTCCACATGAGTTCATCTGAGGGTCAAGGCTTTGGGAGAGAAGCTCGTCCCATCAGGCTACAGTCTTCAAGGCTTTGCTCATCCTGGGCTAGCATTCCATTGGCAAGACTGACACCCAGAGAGAAGGGAAAGGAAGCAGATCAGCCGGCCTGGAAGAGGAAAGGACCGTTCTGCGGTGGAGGGAGAATCCAGCTACCAGAAGTAACATTAAGTAATATGTTCTTCTATCTTGTGCACACAAGTGCAAATACCTGTGGAGGCCAGAAGGTGGCGTTGGAGCCCTTGAGGTTGGGGCTCCAGGCATCTGCCAGCCACCTGATGTGGGTGGGGGAAACTGAACCCACAGAGCCCTCTGTGTGGAGGGAATTTATTGGATAAATGTTGGCTCAGCTTCATTCCAGTTCTGGGTGGTGGTGTGGAGATGTCAGGAGTGTGACCCGTGTGTTCCCTCCAAAGCCCTGCGTACCCATGGCCACTGCCCCACCACTGTCTGTCTTATTTCCTGGCACAGCAGACAACCAGCTATTTGAAAAGATACTCATTAAAAATTTAGGATCAGAGCTGGAGGGATGGTTCAGCAGTTAAGAGCACCAGCTGCTCTTCCAAGGGACCCAGGTTCAATTCCAAGCACTCACATGGCAGCTCACAACTGTTTATAATTCCAATCCCAGGGGATCTGATACCCTCAGACGTACAAGCTGGCAAAACACCAGTGAACATGAAATTTAAAAAAAGAAAAAAAACTTAGGCGAGGGGCCAGGGAGGCTGCTCGCAAGTAAAGGCTCTTGCTGGCACAACCCGATGATCTGACCCACGTGGTGAGGAAAGAACAGACCCCAGGAAGCCTTCTTCTCTGACCCTCCACATGTACTCTTTGGGTTGAGATGCACACACAACAAATAAATGTAAATCAGAAGTGTAAAAAACCGAAATAAGATTAGGTCGTTTAAATAACTTAACCCACTAAAAACTTACCTGAGACGTCAGCACTGCTCTAGGGGTGCAGCGTTTAAATAACTTAACCCATTAAAAACTTACCTGAGACGTCAGCACTGCTCTGGGGGTGCAGCAGGGGCTTCGTGCGCGCACGTGAGTGCAGCGCCCGTAGAGGCCAGAAGAGGGTACTGTGTCCCCAGAACCGGAATTACAGTGGTGCGGTGCTGGGAACCAAGCCCGGGGCTCTTAGCCCTCGAGCTGCCTCTCCAGCCCGGAGCCAGGCTTTTATAAAACAAAACTCATAGAATGACTGCATGTGACGGGGTCAGGGTGACCATCAGGGGTGAGGGGGGGGGGCGGACAGAAGCCTGGGATAACCTGGAACGAAGTACTAGCAGGCCAGGGGCGAAAAGAGGGGATGTCACATTAAGGGACAAGAGAGGGAAACGGCCCCCAGGAAACGTGATGGAAGACACTTTCCAAAGATGGCCGTGAACTTCGTCCTCCGTCTTGCAAGAGTGGGCCACCACGTCGGGCTTTTATTTCCTCTTCCCTTCTTTTTTCCGATTGGCGGGGACGGGGAGTGCCCCGCTCCAGCCCAGGCTGGCCTCGAACTCGAAGAGGATCCACCGCGGCAGGCGCCCACAGAGGGGGACCGTACCATTGGCCGAGGGTGTGACGTCCTCTGTGCCCCCCACCGCCGCCCGGGTTGGGCCCGACCGGAAGTGGCGCAGCCGAGGCGGAAGCTCGGGGGGGCAGTGTGCGACGCGCGTGCGCCTGGCGTGCAGTCCCGCGAGTCTGAGCCAGAGGCGGCCCTGTGCGGTTCGTCGCGGGAGCGCCGGGGGCTTCGTGCGGGTGCAGGTCAGCGCCCGGGGCCCTAGCGGCCTGTGTGCGTCCGCCCGCCGCTCGGGGAGGGTCTCGGCCCCGCGGGCTGGGGGCGGCGGCCGCGGTGCATGCCGGGCCGGGCTGTGCACGGCGCCTCTGGGTTGCAGCTGATGAGCGGTCGGGGTAGCCTTGGCTAGCGTCGAGAGCGTGCGGGCGTGCAGGGGCCGGCGCTGACCTCGCACGGGGGTGTCTGCCCTGCGGCGGGGCGCGGTCGGGGGCGGCGCCGCGGATCCCCGCAGCCTGGAACGAAAGCACAGCAGTCCCTCCAGGTCTCCACGTTCCCACGCTGTGTTTGCTCGTTCACCCGTGAGAGTCGGCTTGGGTTCTGGGGGTTTGGTTTCTTTAATCGCAGTAGTCTGAGGCATTGTTGACATGCGCAGGGCCCGTTATGTGACCTTCCTTTGTTAGGAATCGGACCTGAGAGCGCAGAGAGCGAAATCCAGACAGTACTAACACACGTTAGCAATCCCTGGTTTGGTTTGGTTGTTTTGTTTTTTTTTAATTTATTTTTGGCACATGAGTATGCCAGTGGAGACCGCTAGAGAGCGCCGGGGCCCCTGGAACTGCAGTCACAGACAGTTGTGAGCGGCCCGTGGGTGCTGGGAGCTCGGCCTTGGTGCTCTGCAGCCCTGCTTTCTGGCCCAGCAGCCCTGGTTTGAAACTCCACCCTGTGAACCAGAAGTAACCAAACTTGCTTGTTTTCGTTTTCCTTGAGTGAGCAGTGGCAACCTTCTGAAGAATTTTTTTTTTTCTCTTTCTGTTTCTTAAGGCTGTAAGAAATAGAAATGGCTTCCAAAAGAGCTCTGGTCATCCTGGCCAAAGGGGCAGAGGAGATGGAGACCGTGATTCCTGTGGATGTCATGCGGCGGGCTGGGGTGAGTCCTGTCCCTCCCACCCCCCACCCCCCACCCCCCACCCCCCACCGTGGGTCTGCCCTCCCTGGTTTAAAAAGAGGGGACCGTAAGTCATTTCTGTGTGTTTCTAGTGCAGGCGTCTGCGTCCTGAGGGTAACATCTCTGAGTCGGTTCTCTCTCCACCACGGGTCCTGGGGAGTAAACTAAATGGCAGGCTTGGTGGCAAGTGCCTTTACCTGCTGAGCCGTCCTGCCCAACCTGCTGTATGGAGTATTTCAAGTACAAAAGCACAGTGATTACATAATCAAATACTAGTTTATTCCCTGCTCACTAGAGGGTCTCACCCTCTACACCAGGCTGACCTGAAACTTGTAGCTCTAGGTGATTTCTTGGCAGTTCTTAAGATACCGTGTGTGTGTGTGTGTGTGTGTGTGTGTGTGTCTCTCTGTGTCTCTGTCTGTCTGTGTCTGTATGTGCATGCGTGCTTCTGCGTGTTTCTGTGTGTTCTCCTGCTGGCCCTGCACTCGTGGGCTCAAGCACTCCTGCTTCAGCCTGCTGAGTACCTTGGATAACAGGCGTGTGCTAACACCCCAGGCTTGGGCTCATTTTTTAAAGAGCAAATACTTTATAGTTTTCTCAAGTCCCCTTTGTAAGTTTCCTCAGTCCTGTGCCGCCTCCTCCTTCCCCAGACGTGACTGTCTCCTCAGACCGATGTGTGCTGCTTTAGCCGGTGCCGCTCATTCTGTGTTTATACATAGCGTCTTCCTTAAGTAATGCAGCGACCACGCGATGCCCTTGGGTTTGCCAGGCTTACGCTACGTTTCCTACACACGCCTGACAGCAATGTTGAGTTAGCAGAGACACTCAGCTGTGCCGATCCAGGGTTTGAGCAGAACTCAGACCCAGGCGGTCTGCGGACACCCGGTTCTCCAAAGTGAAACTCCGGTTTCTTCGTTCCGTACTGCTGCACAGGCCCGTGTGCCTCTCCCCTCCGTGATAGCCTTACGATACCAGAGTACATGTTTTAAGATGTTTGCCTGCATGTGTGTCTCTGCACTGCACGTGTGGTGGTACCCGAGGAGGGTACTAGCACCCAGGAGAGGGTGCCTGGATCCCCAGGAACTCGTGTTGTAGGTGGTCGTGAGCTGTCGTGTGGGGGTGGGAACCAGACGCATGGGCTCTTAACCGCTGAGCCCTCTCTCCAGCCTCTGCAATAAATCTCTTTTGTGGGGTTTATTTGTGCAGATGTGAGGACGGCTTTTCAGGCCCTGAGCCTGAAAGTGGTATTGCTGGGCCAGGACTGTATTGTCAGCATCGCTGGACTTTTTTTCTTTTTCTTTTTTTGAAAGATTTATTTCTTCTTTTTACATTGGTGCTTGGGTTGTATTGATGTCTGTGTGAGGGTCCCAGGTGCACTAGAACTGGAGTTACAGTTGTGAGCTGTCAGGTGGGCGCTGGGAATTGAACCTGGTCCTCTGGAAGAGCAGCCAATGCTCTTAACTACTGAGCCATGTCTCCAGCCCCAGCATTGCTGGATTTTGACAGGTTGTCTCCAGTGAGCTAACTAACCCATTGTCCCCCAGCCCTGTAGGAAAATGCCCATGTTTCAGGTACTAACTACTGGTAATATCGCCTATTAAACGTTTTGTAGCATGAAGTGTCGTTTGAGTTGTACTTCTACTTTAGGGGAAAACGTGAGGTTTAAATGACAGCAGTCACCTTGCAAGGTGGGTTATTAATAGGACAACCCTGTAGCTCATCTCCCAAACACAACACTTGTGGGCTTGAGGATGCTCCTGCCCGTCAGAGCTGGGGCAGCAGCTCAGCTACAAATTAGGACGGTCCCCAGGCAAACCAGAAGAGGCAGCTGTTAAATGTGCTCGGCCATTGCCTTGGCTCGGTTTTATGGTACTTCCTGACAAGTTGTTTAAAACCACAGAATGGCTGTTAAAGTGTTACCCTGTGACCGTGTCTGTTTTCATATTCTTGAACATCTGCTGTTTTTCTCTAGATTAAAGTCACCATTGCAGGCTTGGCTGGGAAGGACCCTGTGCAGTGTAGCCGTGACGTAATGATTTGTCCTGATGCCAGTCTTGAAGATGCGAAAAAGCAGGTTTGTTTTGTACATGCGCACACCTTCTTGGGGCTTACTAGTTTCTTGAAGTGGCCTTTGGCTCCGTAGATAGAGCGTGCACCACTATACTGGTACTTGCTTATTTTTAGTGTTGGAGACTCAAACCCAGGGCCTCATGCATGCTGAGAATATGGTCTACCGTGGAGATGCACACCCCACCCCGACTCCAAACCCTAACCCCACCCTCCACCCCACCCTCGGCCCCAGGAGTGCTGATTATTCTTTGGCAGATACTGGGCTGTTCCTGATATCATACATGGCTGCTACTGAGCTGCCATTTAACACAGTAGAAATGAAATGTCCCTTTGGTTTCACCACTCACAGGGACCGTATGACGTGGTGATTCTTCCAGGAGGAAATCTGGGTGCACAGAACTTATCTGAGGTAAAAAGCGCTCCGTCACGCCTCAGGGGAGGGCTTGTGAAGAAAGTCTCGCAGCTTCTACTCTTCCGCTCCAGGGGCGGTGCTGTGGATACAGGAGAAATAGCCGAAGTTAGCTGGGTGCGGCTCACTGAGCAGAGCAC
Organism: Cricetomys ansorgei; assembly: GCA_026225945.1. Taxonomy (NCBI): domain Eukaryota; kingdom Metazoa; phylum Chordata; class Mammalia; order Rodentia; family Nesomyidae; genus Cricetomys; species Cricetomys ansorgei. Next base: position 4,969,745 of record JAMJFZ010000484.1, read on the forward strand.
AGAGAACGCTTCCTGCAGGACTAATCTGAGTTGGTGGAGCGGCTACTGCAATAGGGTCCATAATGTAGTGAGCGAGGCTGCAGACTGCCAGCAGCTGCAGAGCCCAGCGCCCAATGTGGGGTTGAGCCTGGAGAATGCTGTCTGCTCTGTTTTTGGGTTGGAGGGCAGCTGCGGGGCCAGAGGTGCCAGTGTGAACATAGGACAGGGTCAGAGGTCAGAGGTGCCAGAGTGAACACAGGACAGGGTCAGAGGTCAGAGGTGCCAGAGTGAACACAGGACAGGGTCAGAGGTCAGAGGTGCCAGAGTGAACACAGGACAGGATCAGAGGTCAGAGGTGCCAGAGTGAACACAGGATAGGGTCAGAGGTCAGAGGTGCCAGTATGAATACAGGACAATATCAGAGGCAGCCACTGCTCTTCGTTCCAAGCCCTGTGTGAAGAGTCTTGCAGGAAAGGCGGTGGGCACGGGAAGAGGGCTGTGGGCAGGCAGGGCAGGCAGTGGACTGTGCCTGCTGGGGTCTTTCCCCTCTGTCATCCGAGGCTTCTGCACCCTGTTGCTGATTGGGGCTGTTTCTGGAAGACAGCTGGAAGCGAGCTGTGACTCTCAAGAGGCTCTATGGTGCAGTGGTGACTGGGTGTTTGGTTCTCTCTAGTCGGCTATGGTGAAAGAGATCCTGAAGGAGCAGGAGAGCAGGAAAGGCCTCATAGCTGCCATCTGTGCAGGTGAGTCAGGGTGTGGGACATGCAGCTGCCGGGGGGCTGGCCTGCCGCTGGACGCTTGACTGCACACAGCTTGCCCTCATGAAGCCAACAGGCACCCACGCTGGGTGTTTAGTTCGGGTGAGTTGAAGTTGTTTCATTGCAGCACGGAGCCCAGTTGTTGAGCTTTCTGTCTCCATGGCTCGGGTCTCTGGACTTTGAAGCTCTCTATTTTCCCTGTCTGGTTGACCTCGGGGAAAAATAAGGTCTCTGGAATCCAGTAAACAGCATGTTCCAGCAGATCTCTGTGCCAGCAGTTAGGCCCGCCAGGAGAGTCAGCGAGAATCTGCCCGCATGAGCGCCACGGCTCTGCCCTGAGCTGGCCTGCCTCTGGGTGCTTGCTGAGTCTTTGCTCTAGAGCGCTTGAACACTCGTAGCTTCAGATGAGGTCTTTTGGTGTTTCATACGTGTCCAAACCTTGAAACGATAATAGTTTGCTTCCTGACCCCATTAGAATCCGTTCCTATTTAATATTAATCAGGTGATGTGCGGGCATCCGGCATCAGCAGAACTTTTGCCAGTGTCCTTGCTAGGTGCGGTGTCACAGAGCAAATTAACCAGTGACTGGAGAGTTGGGTGTTTGGGAGCTGAGGGACTCTCTCCTAGCTCTGGTTCTCTGACTTCCCTCCAGGGGACAAAGCAGACACCGCAGGGACACCTGTGGCTGTTTGTTATTGGAATAACAGACTGTGGAAGCTCTCCAGGTATTATACCTGGCATTGTACTGTAGTCTCCTGTTTTAAGATTTTCCCCGTTTTGGGCTGGGCATGGAGACAAACCTATAATCCCAACACAGGGGAGGTAGAAGTAGGAGTATCATGAGTTCAAGACTACCCTGAGCCACATAGTGAGAGCCCCTCTCCAAAGAAGAAAAGAAAGGGAAAAAAGCATGTAGAAAAGTTCTAAACGCTCCCAGTTTGGGACTGAGAGCATAGCTCAGCTGTGGAGTATGTGCCTAGCGTGTATTAGGCCCTGGTTCCATTCCCAGCACCAAAAACAGACAGACAAAACCATTCTTAATCCTTGACGTGACAGCAACGCGCACCTTCCACACAGAAGTCTGGGGATCCCAGGGCTGCATGCTTGAGAACAGCTGAATTAGAGACCCATGGCAGCGCTCAGACATGGCTCTAGACATCTCGTCCTGGGCTCCCTCAGCTCTGACTCCCCGCCATGCAGAAGCCCAGGGATTTCAGTTGGTTGATGATCTTGTGATTCCTGGAGCCCTGTGTTGTCCCCTCTGTGGCAGGAAGTCAGGGGCTGCTGGTGTTCTCCACTGACCCGGGAGACCAGCCTCCTTAGGGTTTGCTGGGTTTGTTCCTCATGACTTGACTGAAAGTAAAATCCAGTGTCGTTTCCTTGTGTCACCGAGCAGAACATGACAGTTCTAGCCGGCTCACTGGCCTGTGCTGAGGCAATCCTGAATGCCTGGGCCTTCCTGTGAGTTAGAGATGTAAAAAGAAACAGTCTGCTTCATCCTCTGATGCTGAGTAAAGAAGGAAGTCAGGCTTTCAGTCCACAAGGAGGACAAGTCTAAGGGCAGGTCAGGGACCGACCAGTCTACCCAAGGAGTTCCAGTTCGGTGGGTGTCCTTATTCAAATCTCCACCAGGGGGCACTGTAGGAAGAGCGCCCTCTGCCTTCAGCTCGCTGCCAGTTCCCAGAGCTAACTCTTGGCATGTCCTTCCTTCATCAGAGTCTCAGAGAATGGCAGTAGTAAGTTGTCTTATCCTAATTTTCAAATCAGGCTTTTGACTCCCCAAAAAGCAGCAGTTGGGAACTTCCCATGACAGGCAGCCGTGCATCCTGGCTAGCCCTGTTACATGAAGCAACAGCATTCCTACCTCCAGGGAACAGCCTGGAATCCCGACTGACCTGATCATCCCTTGAGGTCAGCGGTTGAAGCTTGCTGTCAGTTGAGGATGGTGTAGGAGTCTCAGTTGAGATCTTACCTAATAAGAATTCAGAGGTACACCTGAATCCATTCAAATGAAATTTACTGGTAGCCGGGCGTGTTGGTGCATACCTTTAGTCCCAGATGCTGCGAAACAGAGCCAGGCAGATCTCTGTGAGTTTGAGCTAGCCTGATCTACATAGTGGGTTCTGGCCAGTTATTTCTCTGTAGTGTATAGTAGTACACCTACTGTGGCGGCTCAGCAAACAGCACAAGGAGGCGCTTTCATATGTGCAAACTCTGCTAGACCTCAGCAGAGGGAACCACCATCATGGCCAGTGCCATCCTGGACAGTAGAACCCCAAGCATCTGAGCTCAGGTGTTTTATTGATTCAGAACTCCTCAGGTGCAGATCATAAGCAATCAAACATCCCCACAGAAATCCAACACCTGCAGACCATACAGAACACCAAGACCTAGGCAGCCCCTCCCCCAACAGCGCAGAGACAATTATTTTATACATAACTAAAATAAACTTCCCCAACAGTAGTGGGGCTCTTTGTCTATCAAGGCAAAAAACAACCATTGAGTGGTGGTTACCCCGTATCTAGACTTTGGAATTTTTCTGCACAGCTGTCTTATGCGAAGGGAAGACGGGAGGTGGAGAAGGGCGCGTGCTTGCCTCTCAGACCCAGGAGGTTTCTCTGGGCTTGGTCTGAATCTGAGGTCTATGTTACACAGGCCTGTAGAGGGCCGCGGGTCTAGAGCTGTTGCTAGGGACCCAGGGGGGGAGGGGAGCTGGAGAGACCAGTCAGCTCTGTTTTCATCCAGGTGTGGCAAGGCCTGAAGGGTTGGGGGACACGTACAGCAAAGGCCATAGATTAAGAGAGCTGTGACAGGTGTGAGCTTTTTCACTCCATCTCTGCTGAAGCGTGCTGTGAGCATCCCTGAGGCTGGCCACGCTGAGCCTGATGACGGACAGGCTGGTCCTCATGTTCCGGAGCTCGGGTGTCCCAGACTGACTGCATGGTTTTCACATCGGTAGTTTCAAAAAGGTCCCGGTGTCTGTGCATCTCAGGCTGCAGCCCGGACTCTCCTTCAGGGCAGCGCACCATGCTCTCCATCTTAATCCCAGCAGCCACCGCGTTTGTACAGATGGGAGTTGAATGATGAGTAACTTTACAGTTAGGAAACAGCAAGAAAATGTGGGTGTTTATAAAGAGTCAGTCAGGAGCTGGGGAGACAGACCAGTGCTTAACAGACAGGCTGTTCTTCCAGAGGATGGAGTTCGATTCCCGACCCCCACGTGGTGGCTCACAACCATCTGTACCTCCTGTCCCAGGGGATCCAGCCGTGCACAGACATGAGTACAGGCAAAGCACCCATGCACGTAAACAACAAAAGGGAAAAGAGAAAGGCAAGAGTCAGCCAGAGCGCCTCGCCTTTGTGCTCCCTGTTCCTCCCTGATCCTCGGGGGCTATCAGACTCTGCTCCACAGCATCTGGGGAAGTTTGGGTTGGACAGCTGTGTGGAGCGTTGTGCATCTAGGCAGATGTGTGCCGCACAAGCTCAGCACAGACACACCCTCCCTGTGTGTCTCAGCAGTGCCTAATTTAGAGTTGCAGCTATTCAGTTACGAAGTGTACTCCATATTGATTTTGAAGAGTACTTCTGTTAAACAGTTTACTTTTATTTGTTTTTGGAAACAGGGCCCCCTAGGTAGTCCTGATTGGCTTGGAACTCACTCTGCAGATCAGGCTGTCCTGATCCCTCAGAGGGATCCGCTGCTTCCCAAGTGCTAGGATTAAAGGCCTGTGTCGCCACGCCCGGCCGTGGCGCGGGTTTCTAGGCAGGGTCCTGTCTGTGCTCTCACCTTTTCATCTTACTCCTAGGTCCTACAGCCCTGTTGGCTCATGAAATAGGCTTTGGAAGCAAGGTCACGACACACCCCCTGGCCAAGGACAAAATGATGGACGGCAGTAAGTACACTCTGCATTCCGATGACAAGACCCTAGAAACCTGTGGGGGGCTGTCACGCCAGTGTTGGTGTGTGGGGCACGGGATCCCTGATGGTCAAAATGGAGGGGTTATGAAATACCAGTTTAATTAGTAATTTTACCAAATGTCTTGACAGCAGCCCGAGTTACACTTTAATCCCTGATGGCAGGTACAGTAAGTGTCCATTTACCCGCAGTCCTCAGTGAAACAGACCTTCAGGGAGTGTCTTGAGTCGCAGGCCAGCCTCCATGGAGACATGTTTCCTTTCTAAGCATCGGCTAGGCATTTGATTTTTATTTAATTTATAAAAGCAGTTTCTCTTCCTGGTGCAGACAGGATGGAGGGTGAAGCGAGGCTCGGTGCTCCTCCCCCTCCTTTCCCTCCTCTGCACTTGGCCGGATGACCCCTTCGAAGTGTCTTACGTATCTCTCCAGGACTATTCCTGCCTTGTGTCCTTTTTGTCTAACTCAGATGAGATCTAACTAGATCATTCTGCAGCCTGCTTTTGTTTCTGAGATGCGCTCTCACTGTGTTGCACAGGTGGCTCTGACTGGACTCAAGCCATCCTCCTGCCTCAGCCTCGAGCAGCTGGGAGGGCAGGTGTGTGCCACGGGGAGGCACCTTAGTTACCTTTGCAGACTGGCTGCACTGCTGGTTGGGAATGGCTGCCTTGTGTGTCTTTGGCTCCTGGTATGTTTGAAGAGTGTATCCAGAGCTCCCTTTTCAAAGTAAAGTGGTAGCATCTTTCACTATCTTGCATTTTTTTAAATGAATACCCTTTTTCTGTTTGGGGCCTACAGCTTGGTAGTAGAGCATATGCTTGGTGTGCACAAGAACAGGTGTAATTGCTAACATTGTTCCGAGCAGCCCCGGGAAGAAGAGCGTGACCTCTGTGCACCTGTGCCGCTGTCTTGTTGGGACTTTAATGCTTCCCAAGGTCGTAGTTCGCATTAGAGTTCCATCTCAGAGCTCCTGTTGCTGTGTGGAACACTGCGATCGTAAGCAGCTGGGGGGAAGGGGTTATTCCGCTTCCATGCCACAGTCCGCCACCGGAGAAGCCAGGGCAGAACTCAGGCGACCTGGAGGGAGGAGCACTCAGGCAGGCAGGGGCCTGGAGGGAGGAGTGCTGCCCCGGACTTGCTCCTCGTGGTCTGCCCGGCCTGCTGTCGTACGGCACCAGGACCACCAGCCCTAAAGGCCAGTCTGCTGAGGGCATTTCCTCAGTTGAGGCTCCCTGTTCTAAAATGACTCCAGCTTTAACAAGTTGACATGGTCAACTTGAAACAAACACATAGGTTATTAATCAATAAACTTCCCTTGTCCACCCCAAGATCTTATTTAACATCAACACCACAATACAACACATTCCAACTTCTGTGTGTGTGTGGTGGGGGACACGTTGAGACGGGGTTTCTCTGTGTAGCCCTGGCTGTCCCAGAACTTGCTCTGTAGACCAGACTGCCTCTGCCTCCCAGGTGCTGGGCTTAGAGGCGTGTGCCACCATGCCTGGCACATTCCAACTTGTAAAAGTCCCACAGCTGGGCCCACCCACATCAGTTGTCAATCAAGGAGATGCTCTACAGGCCTGTCTCCTGGGGGCATTTTCTCAGTTGGGAGTTCCTTTTCCCATGGCGTAAACTTGACACACAAGGCTGCTCTTGTGGCTGCATGTCCTTAGCTTGTCCCCAGTGCTGCTGTGTTAGGGGACAGTGCAAGGAGAGCTGGTCCACGCCTGAGATGTGCCTCCTGATTCTGAACCGGGGTGCTGGGAGCTCGCGGTGGGGTCCCAGAGGCTCACAGTGCCTCCAGCTAACCTGGAGCCTACAGTTCCTTCGCAAGGCAGGTAGCATCTTCCTGGCTACCCAGGCTGAGCACTGAGGCTCAGGGGGCAAATAGCCAGAGCTCTCCCCTCCTCTCTCTTCCCCTCCCCCACCCCTTCTTTCCTCCTTGTATGGTGCTCTCTCACCCATAAGTCATTGCTAAGCAGTAAGTCCTGTTTAGATGGTTTGACCTCTGCCCCTTGGAAACATCCTGGGCGAGCAGCAGCCATCCTCCACCTGACTGTGGTAGGCGAGGCTCTTTGCTGCGCTTAGTAACACACTTATAAACCAGTGTGGGTTTTCCCTCTGGAAAGGAGTAGGAAGGCTTCCTCCTCCCCCGCCCACGGCGGTGGCAGTGCTTCCGGGGATGTGTGCTGTGCTCAGGGTTCGCTGCTTCTTCCTAAAGGATCAGCTAGCAAGGATTGGGGCTCTCTGGGCTTCAGGTCGTTTTGTAACTGCCGGGCACTGATGTTCCCGGTTGTCACAGACAAGGCGTAAGTAGCGCGTGGCTTTGTGCGTGTCTTCATGCTTACACATGTAGGCCGCCTTGGGCTGCTACCTCGTGTCCTGCCTCCCGCTTGCCTCTTCCCTGAAGAGACTTCTTCCAAGTCTGCAGGTTTGCCCCAAACTCACAAATCCCAGCCAGCCTCTTGCCCAGGCCCCACAGTAACCCTGGCCTCGCAGACTTCATGAGGCTGTTCCTCACTGTGGCCACTAGGTGGGAGCCGTTGACAAGTATTGACCTCTTGTTGAGCCCTTTAAAACGCGGTTAGGCCTGGCTTAAGGACACAGTGAGCCATTTACAGATGCAGCTACCCTGCATCCTGGGCGGTTCACCCATGGCTCTGGGAGACCTGCTGGGCTGGGTTTCCAGTTTATCATTTAAAATGCCTTGACCTGGTTTAGTGGGCAGAATGTAGGGCTGGGTAAACTGGAATCTCCCTTCAGGTGTAGTCCCCGTTTCCTTCAGGGTAGATGGGAAGTTTCCGGTGTGCTCCATCTGGGTATTTCAGCAGATGAGTTTATTTTGAATGAGGTAGAAAGGCAAGCTCCTTCTATGCGGCTGGCCAACTTGAAGAGACATGTTTCCAAGGACTCCCAGTGAACTCCGGGTGCTGAGTTCTTTCATCCCAAGCACTAATAGACGTGAAGCTCTGCCCAAGCATCTCACGCGGCGCCGTGTTGCGGCAGCCCATGAGCAGCTCCTCGTGGTCAGCGTGTACGTGTGCACACCTGCTTCTTCCCAGGAGCTCTTACCCTGCAGGCCCTCCTGCGCTCTGGCTGCCCTTGAAACCCCCACATCCATCTCCTCCCCTTCTCAGTGCCTCTGTGCGAAGGCCAGAGCCCAGAGAGCCTGTGCACAGGGTCTGCCATGGGTGCCTGAGACAGTGGGGTCCTTTGCATGGAGCACTCCGGACGGTGCCCTTGGTGCTGAGGAGGCAGAACCGTCGGGGAGGGATGTTGGTGCAGAGCCCTCCATCAACAGCGGGTAGACGGCCAGTCATTACTGAGTCAGGGTTTTAGGTGTCACTTCCTGGACTGCTGTTCTGTCAATCAGAGACAGGCAAGCAGATGAAGCCCCAAGCACTTTGAATAGCAGATGATAAGCAAGAAAGCAACGTTGGCGGCTGGAGCTGGAGGGGCCGGGAGTGCCCGCTCCAGGGCGTCGCACTGGGTCCAGGAACACATTTAGGTTAACAGGAGAAAGCCCGGGATTGTAGGAGAGATGGGAGAGGCAGCCACAGAGGGCAGGTGAGGGACGCCTGGGCCTCCTGTAGCAGACACAGTGGGTGGGAGAGCGGGGTCCTTGTGGAGGTACCCCACATTGTTTTAGGGGTTCAGACTAGCAGGTGGCAGACGGAGGAGGAGGGCCTGTGCTGGTCTCTGCCTGCAACTGCGGTCCGAGGCTGAGAGGGCCTATGGACTGGGCAGTGGAGTGGAAAGTGGGGGAGGCCATCGCTGGTGCCCACTGGCTCCATCCCACCACCCTGCAGAGCCTTGCCCGCTCCCCACAGGCTGAGGCGGCCTGGAGGCCTCAGGAAACAGGCTGTGGTGACTGGCTGCACGGGGCCTTTTTCATTCCCTCGTGTAAAGCAGAAATAGCAGCACACAAGCACAGCTTGGAGTGGAAGGTGCTGTCTCGTCAGCTCAGCCAGAGCAACGGTGTCTGCTCCCACAGGTCACTACAGCTACTCGGAGAGCCGCGTGGAGAAGGACGGCCTGATCCTCACCAGCCGCGGGCCTGGGACCAGCTTCGAGTTCGCACTGGCCATTGTGGAGGCGCTCAACGGCAAGGATGTAGCCGACCAAGTGAAGGCTCCGCTTGTCCTCAAAGACTAGAGCCTAAGCTCTGGACCCCAAGACAGGCAGGCCACTCCAGGCTGGTCCCCCACTCTGGGCCACCGATGTGTCCAGAAGCCAGTCACCTCAGGAAGTAGCATGTGAAGCAGCGGCCACAGGGTTCTCACCCTGAAGCCAGGTCTGTGCATTTCAGAATCTTGCTAGTAAACAGTGTACCAGCTCCTGGCAGCTGCTCTTGTGTCTGGCTTTTTTGTGATATGATTATGGGCTGCATTCACAGCTGGTTGCAATTGGCGCAGCTGCAGGCTGAAGGCGCCGCAGCTCTCTTCCCCAGCTCGTCGTGGGGCTTCTGTTCCTGGTGCTCTTGCCCACTATGGAGGCATCGTCTGATGGCCCTGAGCTCATACACACACATACACACAACACACAGAGACACACATCACACACAACACAGACATACACACACAACACAGACACATACAAACACATGCGTACTCCCACACATGCACACATTCCCACACACATACACCACACACACACACTTATACAGATACACACACGCGCACACACACTTACACGCACACACACGCCCTCTAGGGTGAGGTGGGAGCACAGCATTCCTGAGCATCACTCAGCTCCTACTTAGGAACGAAACATGTGGGACGGGTGGGACGGGCCTCGTCTGCCTGACCACACAGCCCAGGCAGGGTCGATCAGTGGGCAAGGCTCGGCTTGGATATCCTATCTCTATCTATATCTATATCTCTCTTCCTCTCTCTCTCTCTCTCTCTCCCTCCCCCCCCCCCTCTCTCTGCTTCAAGAAGCAGCATAAAAATGGAGTACTGGCAGCCATGTTGTCACTATGAAGAAAGAGCACACCTGTGGTCCTCAGAGTGTGCATGGGCAGCCCCTGGTCTAGAAACAGTGTTCTGTTCTGAGACAGGGTCTCTGTGTAGCCCTGACTGTCCGGAAATTGTAGAACAGGCTGGCCTCAGACTCAGAGATCTACCTGCCTCTGCCTCCCCAGTGCTGGGCTTATGCGCACCTTTTGATAAACACCATTTAAGATGACCAGAGAATGCGGAGGGGAAAAGAACCGGTGCATACACGGTGGGGTGAGTCGGATGAGGGAACTGTGCTCTTAAAGATCACACGGCATGGGCAGGGATTAGGCTGGGCATGGCGGTGCATGGTATGAGCCTATTACTGGGAAGGCTGAGGCAGGAGGATCACTATGAGTTCCAAGCTCACACAGTGCGCTCCAGGCCGGCTGAGCTCCAGCAGGACCTTCTCACTCAGTTCATCGTCCATCCGCTAAGCACACTAATGTGACAAGCCCCTCACGGTCCCAGGAGTCTGCCCACTCCCGGTTGGCTCTTCCAGAGCCTAGTTGTGGGAGAGGGAGGGATGAGAAGCTAGGCGAGTCCTGTGGTGAAGTTTCCTGCCTGCTGGTAAGGCCGCTCTGATGAGAGGTCTTAGGGAAATCTGAAGCATAGAGGTCTCTAGTGAGAGGCTTCAAGCAGGAGAGGAAGAGCACAAAAGCCCCAAGGCCAGCACGCACGGGGTATAGAGAAGCAGGGAGAGGCTGGGTCAGGAGACCTCGGTGAGTGGGAGACGGAGAAGTGGCCAGAGCTAGCCAAGGAGCCAGTGCAGGAGACTCGGTTGCCAGCTTTGCCGCAGGCTGTCCGAGGGAGCCGCAGGGTCCCCGGCCGAGAGCTAAGGCAGGGCTGGGGCAGTGGAGGGTGTTGGGTGATGGGACTGGAAGCTCAGGGGGAGCAGTTCTCACATTCTGGCTTGAGCAGGTCAGTGCAGACTCAAGAGCTGGTGAAGGAGATGTTAGGGTCCAAGTGAACTTGAATTTGGGGTATCTGTAAAATGTACATCATATGGCTAGGAAAGCCAAAGGCCAGGGTAGGAGCCAACACCCATAATCCCAGACAGGAAGATCACCATGAGTTTGAGACCAGCCTGGTCACATACTTCCAGGCCAGCCTGGGCTAGAGTGTCCTTAGCTGGAGACACATCACCCTGGCAGTCACAGACTGTTCCCTGAAAGTAATTTGCAACAGTAAATCAGTTTAAAAAAAAAAGAAAAAGAAAAAAAAAAGGCCGTCATCAGCCTCCCAAATCGCGGCCCCCATCTCTGCATGGTGTCCTGGGTTGCCATCTGCAGAGTGTTCATCTGTCTGTGCCCTGGGGCAACAGAAGGTGACTAGGCAAGCCCACCCTGGAAGAAGGCTTTGAACTGAGTGTGGAGCCGGGCTTCAGGTGGAGGTCTGGCTAGTCTCGGCCTGCTAGCTCTGGTTGATAAGATTCTAGCCCTTAGGCTGCTCTGCCTGCCCTGCTAGTCCAGCCAGCTCCTTTCCACAGGTGGCTGGGGACCCAGAACAAAGGGTGTGGGGTGGGCTGCACACATGGAAAGGGCCTGGAGTTAGGAATGGGGTGTAGCCAGTTGGTGGGCTGATGCCTTCTCAGCCTGGAGTCACTCTAAGTGACTTCATTGTGTATGTGTGTGTGTTTGCTACTTTTTTTATAAGTTTACCACAAAGAGTATTACAGCTTAGCGACCCCAGCGGCCCAAGCTTGTGCTAGGAAAGCTGCTCCCACCCAGTCCAGAAACCTCAACTCTTACCCAGAGCTCAGCTCCCTTGTCTGAAACAGGATGACGTATGTGAGGCCAGGCACTCGGCCTTTAGCCGGCGGCAGGAACAGAGGCCAGGCCCTCAGCTGAGCCGGCGGCAGGAACACCTTTCCTCAGCAAATCCCAGGCCTGCTCTGAGGGTTGCTGGAGGGCAGTGGGGACCATCCCTTCTTTTCTGGGTACAAAGTTGTTTCCCAAAGGAGGACTAGGCTCACAGCACTCTGTACCTAAGCATGGGCCCCTTCTGTTGGACGTGGCCGTGATACCTGCAGTCTCTTCCCTCTCGCTGTGCTCACTGGGTCATAGGTGTGCCTCGACATGCTAGGTCTTTCTTTCACACTAGGTACAGAACCACAAGGTTCTGCTCTTTGCTTTTTCACTGACTGGATCCCAGAGACAAGGCTAGAGGGCTAACTTAGTTGGTAGAAAGCTTAACAGCCCCCCACCGTGCACCAAGCCCAGGCTTGATCCCCAGCACTGCCAGTGGATCTAGGTATCAGCTACACCCATCCAGCAACAGGACAAAGCCATCCGTGTCATCCTCTGTGAAAAGAAGACCTTGTCTGTAGAGGTCATGACCCATCCGCCCTCTGCTATAGCGTGTCATAAATGCCAAAGGCCACAGGAAGCAGGGCTCACATCCGGAGTCTGGTCCCTGGCTCTGTGTTCTACTGATGGCCCGCTAAGGATCCAGGAGAACATTAGTTTTTGACGTTCATTCTGCAGACGCCTCGGGTCTCATCTTTGCCTTCGTGAGTGTGCAGCAGCAGGGCCTCGGCCCCTGAGGAGCAGAGGCTGGTCAGGTCTGGCTCACACAGCCTGCAGTGTAGGCCAGCTCCTTCCTTTGAACCCCTGTGGGGCCAGAGTGTGAGGGTCCAGGGCAGGAGCACCTCGAATTCACCTGGGGCCAGGGAGTACCTTTCACAGTCCCCGGTGTGCTCTTGGCTGGAGCCCTGAGGTGTCCTGACAGTTGGGGAAGGAGGCAAATGGGGTTCTGCATAAACTCCACCTGACTATCACTACTGCTCTCTCTAGCTTTTATGTCAGCTCCACACAAGCTCAAGTCATTTTGGAAGAGCGAGCTCCAACTGAGAAAATGTTCCTACCAGACTGATCTGTAGGCAAGCCTGTGGCACATTTTCTTGATTGGCGATTGATACGGGAGGGCTCAGCTCAGTGTGGGTGGTGCCAACCCTGGACTGGTTGTCCTGGGTGCTGTAGGAAAGCAGGCTGAGCAAGCCAGTGAGCAGCACCCCTCCACAGCCTCTGTATCAGCTCCCGCCTCCAGGTTCCTGCCCGGCTTCGGTTCCTGCCCTGCCCTCCCTCAGCGGCTACACTGCTGCGGAGCTGTAAACGGAAATAAAACCTCTCCCCGTCAAGTCGCTTTTGGTCATGGTGTTAGTAACCCTAACTAAGACAAGTTGGAACCAGGTTGTGGGGGATTGTTGGAACAGGCCTGACTGTGTGTTGGGAGGATTGTGGACAGAATGTGGAACTTGGGGCTGGAAGAGACCCTGGGTGCTCAGAGCTCAGTGGGCTGTTCTGTGGGAGCTTGGGAAGACTGGAGGATTGTGTGGAGCGCAGTGCAGAGGATGGCTCTAGAGGGAAGCTCTAGAGGGAAGTTTGAGAGTCGCTTCAAGACTGTATCCGGGCCACTGTATATTCTGAGGTAAGAATCTGGTTCTGGTCAGCTGGGGCTGAAGAATGAGCCATTGAAGCATTGGCACTGATCGGCCGGAGCTGAGATGTGAGGGGTGATTGAGAAGAGACCAGCACCATTGAGACGTATAAACCCAGGAGCATCAGGGTCAGCACACAGAAGCCGAGGTCCAGAGGTCCAGAGGTCCAGCTGTGTCTCAAGCTGGCATTTGAACTTGGCGATGTGTAAGAGTCACCCAGGTGGTGCTGGTTTTGAAGGCGTGAAGTGGTCATGAGGAGCAGCTGGGGCTTGGCACTGTGTGGCAAGGCTGGAGTCCCCGAAAAGAGGCCAGCAGAGGCTGTGGGTAAAGAGCCCAGTAGCCGTAGAAGTCCCAGGATTGAAGGGGTCATGGAGAGTTGAGGCGTAGAACCATGTGGCAGGTTCCAAAGAGAGCACAGAGGGGCTACGGGTGAAGGCGCAGCCTGGTTGCAGACACCCCAGTATTTCAGAGGTGCCAGCTCTCGGGGATGAGAAGAAAGGGAAATTATGGTTGCACAGTGACACGCCTGTGTGACAAGTTGACGAGAAGTCAGTTGAGCAGCCATAAGCAGAGTATTTCCATAGCCCTGCAGCAGCTCCCGCCTCCAGCTCCGGCCCCGACTTCCCTATTGTGGTTCATCACAATAGAAACCCTGACTAGGACAACAGCCATTGCCACCATCCGCACCCCCTCCGTCTCTGCACCCTCATTCTCGTCATCCCTGCAGCTCGCAGGGCAGGGCTTCAGCCAAACAAGCCCCGCATCAGGTCAGACGCCGACCTGGGGGCCTTAGCAACTTGCTGCTTTTGTGTGCGGTCACTTTTTAAAAAAGTATTTGGGTCTGGCATGAATGCATGCTTGTAATCTCAGCATTCAGGAAACTGAGACAGGAGGATTGCCCTGAGTTCAAGGCCAGCCTGGGCTTCATAGGGTGACCCTGGCTCAAACAAGTTGTTTTTTATTTTAATGGTTTTTTTAATTGTTTATTCATAGAGATTTTTAGGTACCTTAAAATTAAAATTAGAGGGACTGGAGAGATAAGACAGTTGGATAGTTCAGAGCACTGGCTGTTCTTGCAGAGGACTGGGTTTAATTCCCAGCACCCCCATGGCGGCTCACAGCCGTTGGTAACTCCAGTTCCTGGGGATCTGACACCCTCTTCTAGCCTCCGTGGACACCCGCCGGGCATGCACATGGTGCACATGTACATAAGTACAGACAAACACTTATACATGTAAAAATAAAAAAGAAGCCTCAAAAAACTAAACAGTAAAAGCTGGGTGGTGGTGGCGCACACCTTTAATCCCTTGGGAAGCAGAGGCAGGCGGATCTCTGTGAGTTCAAGGCCAGCCTGGTCTGCAGAGTGAGTTCAAGGACAGCCAGGGCCACACGGTGAAACAAAACCTAGACATTAGAGGGCCTGGGGGTACAGCGCTACCATGCAGAAGGGCTTGGGTTTGATCCACAGCAGCGTCTCAGTTAGTTTAACTGTCAGGAGGTAACGTTGGGATGGACAGTCGCTGTTTTCAAAAATGAAGCGTGGTACGGGGAATGTCAGTGTGAAGCGGGAGGCGGGGTCTGCCTGGATTGTCCGACTCCTGGCTTCTCTGGGGGGGGGCTGCAGTGCAGCTGGCTCGCTCAGGAGTGGGGGGCTCAGGAGTGGGGGGCTCAGGTGTGGGGGGCTCAGGAGTGGCCTGCTCAGGAGTGGCCCGCTCAGGAATGAGGGACTCAGGAGTGGCCTGTTCAGGAGTGGGGGGCTCAGGAGTGAGGGACTCAGGAGTGGCCCGCTCAGGAGTGGGGGGCTCAGGAGTGGCCTGCTCAGGAGTGGGGGACTCAGGAGTGGGGAGCTCAGGAGTGGCCCGCTCAGGTCTCCACCTTCCCGAGCAGAGGACCGAGGACACGGGGCATTTTGATTCCGGACCCAGCTGGAATGACGGCGGCGTCCGTGCTGGGTTCCACAGCCCTCCACACAGTGTGGGTTTCCTGGGCTGGTGGGCCTGCAGACACGCTGTGTGCTCAGTTCGCATGCGCTGGTGGATGACCGGCCCTGGGGGCCGAGTGGGGCGGCCTGGGCCCCGGGCTTCCTGCGGCCATCTGCTGACCCGGAGGAGAGAACGCGCAGCTCGCGGGCCGCAGTGAGGTCACCTCGGCTGGTTCCCGGTTAGGCTTGCACAGCCTTACGCAGGAACCGCAGCGGCTCCTGCAGCCGCTCGGCACGCTTACGACAATTACCCCCGGTGGTGGATAATACCCTGTCATTAGCCTCGGAGACATCAGCTGCGCCACGTGGGTCCTAGAGCACTTTAACATTTTTTAAATTACACAAATACGTCAATACCTACCCTGGAGAAAGGTCTCAACCCAGGAAGGCTTTGTAAAAAAGATTTGACATGTCTCCTCCCCTCCTCCCTCTCTCCAGGGAAGCCCCACCCTGAACTCCTTCCAGTCTCTTTCTATGAACAGCTGTGTAAGGGCACAAGCTTAGAGCCACGCGATTTGCACTCTTTTTTCACATGTACACATTTATTTCTAAATACATAAACAATGGGAGCCATTGTATGTACTGCTTTGCAGATTGGATTGTTTTACAGCTCAGCGTGACTTGGAAGTGTGCCAGTGTCACACTGACTGTGCATGAGACTGTAGCGGTGTTTCTATGGGACACCTATGTTGCAATGTATTTAACCATACTTCTGCGAATGGATTAGTCCCTTAAAATTGAACACACTGATCGCAGGATGCAGAGAAATCGAGCTGACCTGAAAACTTCCTCCTGCTGGCTAGCTTTCAAAGCGCAGGCCTCTGAGGAAGAAAAGTCGTCGATGACATCATAGAGAGCCCCCTGCGTGCTATCATTATTATTTTTAGTCCTGTTTAAAATGGTGGTTTTGTGTACGGTTGGGAGAAGGGCTGCCTGGGACTTGGCATTGTGCACTATCTGCAGGTGTGGGCTTTATGTAAAAGATGTTCAGTTGCTCATGATCTGCATGTGTTATCAATAGAACACCTGAGGAGCTTAGGTATCAATAAAAACCCCTGAGATGAGATGCTAGAGTTCCACTGTCCAGTGTGGCGCTTACAATGATGGTGCTTCCCTCTGCTGAGGTCTGGTAGAGTTTGCACCCATGAAAATGCCTCCTGCCAGGCTCACACCTTTAATCCCAGCACTCAGGAGGCAGAGGCAGACGGATCTCTGTGAGATCGAGGCCAGCCTGGTCTACAGAGTGAGTTCCAGAGCAGCCAGGGCTACAACAGAGAAACACAGTCTTGAAAAACCAAAAAAAAAAAGAAAAAAGAAAAGAAAGAAACAGATGTTTCTTCATTGATGAGCCATCACAGTAGCTGTACAGTCAAAAGTGGTACCAGCATGGCCATGGCATCGTGCCAGCCAACATCCAACGTAGAGACAGGGAAGAAGAAAACTCCGAACCTTGCAGAGTTTATTGTTTTGTTTTTTGTTTTTTTCTGCAAACCTGACTATATGTGGTCCAGATACTGATGAGGCGGTCCTGACAAGACACATCTCCTGTGGTGATGGGAACGCCATCTCACGAGGGAACCCTTCCTGCAGACAAGGTTCACCTGCGAGATGCTGAGAAAAAACACTTGCTAAAAGAATCAGGACTAATGGTCGCTGCATTACAAATAAGTCTTTGGAACGTTCTACTGAACTTTGACCAGTTTTTTTTCTGCAAACCAGACTTTACCTTAAAATCTGGAAAGTGTTTCCTGAGGGTCAGCACACAGAAACTGTCTTCTAGAACTGGCCGGGGTTGTATCTCATGCTGGCAGCTGAACTAGGTACTGTAAGAGTCACCCAGGTGGTGCTGGTTTTGAAGGCGTGAGGGGGTCATGGAGAGCAGCTGAGGCATGTCATCATGAGCGGCCAGGAGAGGCTAATAGTGAAGGTGCAGCCTCAGTGGCAGTTGAAGGCCCAGATTGAAGGGCTCATGTAAACAAGTTAGGCTTGGCAGCATGAAAAGAGCCCAGGAGAAGCTATTGGTGAAAGTGCAGCCCAGTTGCAGCAAGGGACCCCAGCAGTTTTTGAGATGCCAGTGCCATGGGACGACCACCAAGGACAGCAGCAGCAGTGGAGTGGAGCCAGCCAGAGCCTGGAGGACAAGCTGTGTGCTGTAGAGGGAAGAGCCAGAGAAGTGACCCAGAGAAATAACTCTGGCCCTTTGGGGGAGCCTGGAAGATGGTGAGTTAATTCCAGATAACTGGACCTTGATAATGTTTCTCTGCTGTCCAAAGACATTGTGAAAAGCTTGATAGATGTATGGTTTCATTTGGTCCTGTCCTTGTGATTGTTACTCTTGTAGATAGTTTTGCTGGGGTGGTGTTAAATTGTGTTGTAGAGGTAAAGGTAAAGAGGGGGATTGGCTTATATAGAAAAGGGGAAATGTTGCAGAAGTTTATTTTTAGTTATGTTTAAAATGGATGCTTTGTGCATTGTTGGGTGAAGGGCTACCTAGGCCTTGGCATTTTGTATTATCTGCAGATGTTGGCTTCATGTGAGAGTGTTTTATTTTTTATTTTTTGTTTTTCAAGACAAGGTTTCTCTGCTGTAACTCTGGCTGTCCTGGAACTCACTCTGTAGACCAGGCTGCCCTTGAACTCACAGAGATTTGCCTGCCTCTGCCTCCCGAGTGTTGGGTTAAAGGCGTGTGCCACTACTGTCCTGCTATAAAAGATGTTTGATTGCTCATGATCTGCACATGCTGTCAGTAGAACACCTGAGGAGCTTAGGTATTGATACAAACCCCTGAGATGAGATGCTCAGGGTGCCACTGTCCAGTATGGCGTTTGTTATGATGGTGGTTCCCTCTGCTGAAGTCTGGCAGGGTTTGAACCTGTGGATATACCTCCATGTCTTCCTTGTTGAGATGCCACAGCATGTACTGCTATAGCTTAGATTTGAGGCCTGCTCTGTGGAAGGAGATTCATGTTTGGCACTATAAACCTCAGCAAAAGCTCCAGAGGTCACAGACTGTAGTGGGGGGAAACTACTACTGTTATTTTGCTACATTGACTTGTCAAACTCCCTTTTAAATATGCATGTTTATTCCCTGTCTTGTTGAGGTTTCTATGGCTGTGATGAAACGCCATGACGTAAAGCAACACGGGGAGGAAAGGGTTATTTCATCCACTTCTGTGTCACGCTCCCTCACTGAGGGAGATGAGAACAGGACCCTGAGGCTTGCTCCTCCTGCTCCAGCTCATCCTACTGCCTTATACAACTCGGGACCCTGGGGGTGGGGGTGGGGAAGAAGGAAGGTGAAGTCAGAGGTCAGAGGAAAGCCTGTGGGAGTGAGTTCTCTCTCCCCAGCACAAGGTCCCGTGACTGAGCTCCCGTGCTCAGGCGTCAGCCCTGACAGCTGGCCGGTGCCTTTGCCCGCGAGCCAGTCCACCACAGTAGAGGTGGTTGTTCCTTCTGGCGGGGTCTCATGGATCCCAGGTTGGCCTTGAAGATGTTATGTAGCCGTGGATGAGCGTGCTGAGATGGCTTTTTACCTGGTCTTGTGCGGTACCGGGAAGCGAGGCCAGGGCTTGTGCACGCCAGGCAAGCACTCTGTAGCCTGAGCTGCGTCCCAGCCTTCAGAAATTGCTTTTTTCTTTTCTTCTTCCTCCTTATTTATTTATTTATTTTGAGGCACGGTTTCTCTGTGTAGCCCTGACTGATCCGGAACTCACTCTGTAGACCAGGCTGGCCTCAGAGATCCGCCTCCCGCGTGCTGGGGTTAAAGGAATGCGCCACCACGCCCAGCTGCCGGAGTTGCAATTCTTATCCTCAACTTTCTGGACTTTGCTTATCTCATTAATTTCGAGATTTTCTTCTCTTCTAATGTAAACATTTATAGTATTTATGTTTATGGACCACATAAACGTATATGCACAATTCTGATTATTTTCAGGTATATGTAGACTTTGCTTTGTTTCCGTTTTTTCTAGTTATCTCTGTGCTCTGGTCTTTAACTTCAGGGCGACGTGGCCCAAGGACCTGGCCTTGGTTCTTACATTTACTGGGGGTCATTTCGTTACATATTCCTTGTGTGGTGAGGAAAACAGGCCTTCTCCTCCTGTCCCATCAGCACCGACGGAGCCCTGGGGGGTGGGGGTTGGGGACTGGGACTGCTGCAGGTGGGAACACTCTAGGCAGCTGTTTGGCACTATCTGAAATCAGCAAACGTCAGTGGAGCATGCCTGACAGAGACATGTGACCTACAGCCCCCTCCCCGCAAAGGCCACATGCAAGAATGCGGTAAGACCAGATCCACCTCCTGCTCTGCTCTGTCCCTGGAAACAAGAGTTAACCAGCCCCCTGCGGGCGGCTGAGGAAGCCCTGAGTGTGTAAAGAATGGATGGAGTCTTGAGTGAATTGTATCGTTGGCAGGGGCCAGGCTAAGTCAAGGACCAATGCTTCAGACCAGGAAAGTGGCAAAGCCCTCCTCGGGTCTGAGTGCAAATGCTGACAGTGTGTGCAAGTGCTGAGTGTTTGTGATTGGTCAGTGCGTGCAAAAACTAGCAACTGCAGCCTCATCCTCCCGGGGAGCCCCAGTGCTCACCTACAGAGACCGGGTACCGGATTTGCTAGCCCCGCCCCTCCTGCTGTTACAAGAGAGCTGAGAGCTGATGCCGTGCTGTAGTTGGTGTATCAGAACCCTCTGGCCCACCTAACCCCAGTGTTTCTATGTGTGTGTCTGTCTATTCTTCTTCACGCCCACCTACCGGGATCCAGGATCCAACCTGTGCAGGATGAGGTTAGCCCCAGCAGCTCTGGCCCCTCTAGCCTCAGACTTTAGCTCAGAGGCTCAGGGCTCTGCATGATCACCTGAATTCTGTGGTTGGACAGTTCTCTCTTACGTATAGATGGCCTGTTGCCTGCAGATACAGCTGGCTTTCTGTATCCCAGTTTTCCCAGAAGGCTCAGGAGGTTGAAGGTGTCGTCCACACTGGCAGCTAAAGATCATCCAGTATGGCAAGAATTGGCTGGATGATCTGCTCGCATAGGCCTTGGCATTTTGTATTGTCTGCAGGTGTTAGATTTCTGGGGGGCTGGGAGGGGGAGCATGTTCCATTGCTTATGATCTGCATCTGAGGGGTTCTGAGTCAATAAAACACCTGCGCTCAGAAGCTCGGGGTTCCACTGTCAATCCAGTACTGCAGGTAAGGCTCCAAGGACCGCGGCCCATAGGCTCCACGAGGCCGGACTGCCAACCGGACCGCGGGCTCCGAGGACTACAGACCGGACCGCGGGCCCCGAGGACTACGGACCGGACCGCGGGCCCCGAGGACTCGACCGGCTCCGCGGCTCTGCAGATCGCGGGCCCCCGAGGACAGACGGCGGGACCATGGGACTCTGCAGACCGCGGACCCCGGGACTGTGGCGGGACCGCGGCCCCGAGGACTGTGGACCGGACTGCGGGCTCCGAGAACTGCGGACCGGACGATGGGCTCCGCGGACCAGACCGCGGGCCCCGAGGACTGCGGACCGGACCATAGGCTCTGCAGACCGCGGGACCCGAGGACTACAGACCGGACCGCGGGCCCCAGGACTACCCGGACCGCGGGCCCCAGGACTACAGACCGGACCGCGGGCCCCGAGGACTGCGGACCGGACCGCGGGCTCTGCGGATCATGGGCTCCGCGGACCTCGGGCTCGGCCTGGCCTGCTGCAGTCACGATCACGTGGTCCAGTCTCCCGTCGGGTCTCTGGCTGCCCCACCCATCGGAGTGTTAAAAGGGTATCTAGGGGGTCCCAGCACTTGGGAGGCAGAGGCAGGCGGATCTCTGTGCTGCTAAAGGTGGGCCTGCCTTCGGGCAATCTCTCAGAGAACCCCCCGAAGAGTCCCGAGAAGGGTTCAGAGGTTCCGATCCCACCGCGGCCAGAAGTCACAGAACACGGTTTCCGGTTTCCGGAAGGACCACTCGCTTCCGGGCTTCGCCACGAGTCGGCTGCTGGCGGCCATTCCAGTAGGCAAAGAAGGGCGCCCGGCCGCGTCGGAGGATCGGCTCCTCGGGCAAAGCCAGCCCCGGAGGGCCATCGCGGCCTCGGAGCCGGTGGTCGGGTGGCTTGCCCTGCTCCGAGGGAGGCAGAAGGCGACGGGCAGAACCTCCCCGAAAGAACCGAGACCTGAGCAGAACAGGAAACCCAGGGACGGTCGGGCAGACGGCCGCCACGTGACCACCATGGTTTCCTCGACCACACCGCGACCCAGGAAGCTAAGGGACCGCAGGTGAGCGGCGTCGGGGTGAGGCGCCAGGGTCGTGGCTCCAGATCGTGCCGGTCCGTCCGAGCATCCGAAGCCTGCCCGAAGGGCGCTCTCACCAGAGGCGGAGGACCAGCCGGGAGCAGGCTGCTCACATGCCGGATGGGGCGCCCTGCGGGGCTGGGGTGGTGGGGACAAACCGGGGCGAGCCTCGCAGCGCCGAAGACGGGGTGCTCTCAGCCACCAGACCGGGCCAGACAGCTCTCGATGAGCTCATAGTGTCTGAGCCACACAGACCTGGCGGAGGCGGGCGAGCAGGGGCTATCAGGGGACACCCCCCCCCGTCCGGCCTTGCCCGTCGGGGCCTCGCTGTCAGCTCCTGACATGGCACGCTGTGAACGACTTAATAAGAGTAGGGCGGAGATGTGGCTC
Source organism: Cricetomys ansorgei (assembly GCA_026225945.1). Taxonomy (NCBI): domain Eukaryota; kingdom Metazoa; phylum Chordata; class Mammalia; order Rodentia; family Nesomyidae; genus Cricetomys; species Cricetomys ansorgei. Next base: position 4,991,477 of record JAMJFZ010000484.1, read on the forward strand.
ACGGTGTCCCCGGCCGAGGAGCAGAAGCCTAGCGGTTAGAGCAGAGCCCGTCAGTAAGCTCCGGTGGGTACCGGACACGCCGGGCCACCCTGACTACAGCCCGCGCTCGGGCCAGGGTTTCAGCAAATAGGTTTTGCTCGCTTCGCGGCTGGTTCCTGAGATTCCTTCGCCATAAAGCTTACAAATAGGCCGAGTTCATCGACAGCCTACGAGCCCGGGTTGGTTCCCTGCTGTGGGGTTCTGCGAGCTGCTCGGTCCCGCTTGTTCGTCATCCGTCTTTTTTTTTTTTAATCTGTGAGTTATTTTCTATGTATACTCTATTACCTCTTTAACAAAAACATGGGTGTTCTCCAAACACATGGGTGTGTTCAGTACTAGCCATGGCAGGCGTCCCTGCTACAGAGACCTGGGAGCGACCGTCGCTACCTGAGACACAGGGTTGGTTCACCAAGCAAGACCAGAATCTGTCTATGACTAGGGAGAGAATTTCGCTTTACTTAGAAAAGGGGGACAGCGTTGGTAGGAGTTAGGAATAAGGCTCCCCGACTTTGCAGGTAGCCAGGGTTCGGCGCCCAAGGCAAACACGATACCTCCAACCTTGGCGGTGGCAAGGTGGCGGTGACCGCTGAGGACACAGCGGTCAAGTTCTCAGAAAAAGTTATTTTGGACTCAATTTTTTTTTTTTTTTTTAAAACAAGACAGGTTTTCTCTGTAGTCCTGACTGTCTTGGCACTCACTCTGTAGACCAGGCTAGCCTCGAATTCAGAGATCTACCTGCTTCTGCTTCCCGTGTGCTGGGATTAAAGGCGCACACCACTATCACCTGGTTTGAACTTAAAATCTTATACTCAGCCAAACTCAAGAGTGTTTTTAATTGTTTAACAGTGTTTTTGATGATTTCTTCTATTGCTGTTGTCTATTCTTTGAGTCACAGATTCTATCCCTTGGTTTTTTACCTTACATACCGTTCTTGTTTCATGGGTAGACTACTCTGTTTAATCTCTGACAGCTGTTGTTTTAACATCAGTATGTTCTGTGAATTGTTCGTAGAGGCTTAGCCTTGTGGTGGTGTTGGTGATTGAACTCATGGCCTCCTGTATGGTAGGCAAGTGCTCGCCTCTGGGCTTCCTCCCTCTCTCCTTTTGATTTTGTGTTTTAGAGATGAATCCTCACGCTGTAAGCGGGATTACAGGTGTGCACAAGCGTGCCTCAATTTTGTGCTTTCCTTGACATTCATTTTCCTTGAGTGACTTGTAATTTTGTACACATGCTCGTGTTCGAAAATACCTGTTTTCCTGACTGTCAGAGTTGCCATTTCGTGAGTCTGTTAGCCATGGCAGTGAATGTACATGGAATGGGGCAGGGGGTGGGCTAGGGAGAGGTGGCTGAGGGCACCCACCCACTGTTTAAAACAAAGGTTGGGGAGGGACAGAGCCTGCTGCTGGGGCCAGGGTGTGTGTGGGGGGTCCTTCCAGGCCTCTGTTCACAAGTACAGTGTGCTCTCAGAACCCGCTTCCGTCACAGACCACATCTGCATCGCCTTAGCCTGTCTTCCTTTGGGCTAATTTGTCCATCAGACCAAACCTTTTGCCCTCTGCCCTCCACGGAGTCCTGAAAGCCGCAGACAGAGGCCATTCTGGTGTCCACGGACACCCAGGCTGTTGTCATCGGGTACCCTTGTCTTCAGATTTCCACATGCAGCAGTTCCCCGCCGCCCCGCATTGCCTGCTCCCGCTAGGAACTCTGGAAGGTTGCTGCTCTAAGCCACTCTGAAAACAGTGCCTTGCGTTAGTTGAGATTCTTATTTAGAGGGAAAAGATCTCCTGATGTGAGGATTTCTAACCTCAGAAGGAACTGAAAATGCATCCTCAGAATTAGGCTGTCGACTGCCAGTGGAGAACCTTCCCACTAGACCCCGTTAGGACAGAGGTGAGGTGATAATCACTCCCAGAAAGCACGGATGAGGAGTTAGGGCAGCCCTGACCCTCCCAGCACATGTTGGTGTATGCACAACGCGCAGCTGTACATGCGTGCGCCCGAGGGTGTGCTGTTTGTGTGTGATTCAGACAGAATAACATGCGTCAGTGTAGATGGCGATGGGCATTGTGGGATGAAGCAAGGAGAGAATTGTGCGTGTTGGGTGGGCAGCAGGACTTTCTTTTGCTTAAAGCAGGGCTGTTCATTGGAAGCTCTGTATACACAAAAAATGACACTGTAGTTACTAAAGACACCAAATCTTTAAATATACAATTTAGGAAAAAAAATTTCCACATGTGGTAATTCGGAAGTCTTTGAGTCTGAGGGGTTTCACCGCTGAGTTTGAGGCCAGCAGGGGTACGGAGTAAATTTAGGTTAGCCTAGGCTAGCAGGTGGCCCTGCCTCAAAATAGCAACAAATAGTTACATGAATAGAAGTTTCCCATGAACCAGCTTTGGTGGCCGCGCCTTTAATCTCAGCACTCAGGAGGCAGAGGCAGGAGGATCTCTGTGAGTTAGAGGCCAGCCTGGTCTACAGAGTGAGTTCCAGGACTGCCAGGGCTATGTAGAGAGGCCTTATCTCAAAACAACAACAAAGAAGTTTCCCATAGACTGATACTTCAGGATTTAGAGGAAAGTACTTAAGTAAGCATTTCAGTGGCATAAACTAGTTTCTTTAAAGAAAATTAGAGAGCACGTGCGTGTGAACATGTGCGCGCGCACCCGTGCACATACATGGAAGTCAGAGGATGACTGTGGCGTCATTTCCTTCCAGGAATCAAACTCAGGTCTCCAGGCTTGCCAGTCTCGCCCTCTTGCCAGCCCTGAATCAGCCTGTTTGAGATCCTTGTCATGTCCTTCCAGACAACAGATGGCAATCTATTGGTAGATTCTTACAAAAAGAACAAACAGATCCATCATCAGCTCAGCTGGGAAGGAAGAAAAGGTGATTTCAAAAACCAGAGCAAAACAGATCTGTGGTTGCTGTCTTGTTTCCCTTACAAGTTCAGCTGACCCCGTCCCAGGGGCCCACAGCACAGCTTGCACGAGGCACTGGCTGGCACTGGCCAGGAGCAATGCAGGTGCTGGCAAGTGACTTGAGCCCTCATTCTGGTACAGTTGTCCTGAGATCCCAGGTCTTCATGAGCTGTACTCCCCCACCCCCCACCCCGTGTCCCTTTGAAAGGCTGTCCCTCCAGTGCTGATGCCACCACACAGGATCGGGAGCACCCGGCACTTGGCAGACTGCAAGCTCCCGACAACTGTGAGCTGTTCACGCTGGGACATCTGCAGGCAAGTCAAACGGGCCGGCGCTCTGCACACGAGCCACCCCCAAGACAATGCCATATTGTGTGGAGGAAAACACACCACCCCCAGTCTCCTGCTGGGCCAGGTCGGTTTCTGACTGTACTAGGGGCACATGGGAAGTACAGGAGGATGACACAGTGTGGCAGTGGCTTCAGAGAGGGGCGTGATGAAATTGGAATGTGCCTTTAGACCTTGCTGCTCCAGGGGCTTCTGCACTCACCTGCTGTCACTGCAGGCCTGTGCTCTCTTCCCGGGCCCAGGCCCAGGCGGGTACAGGCCACCTGGGCTCCTGCAAATAGCAGACATGTAATTAGAGGCTCTGGGTTGGGCCGAGGCAGCACACAGGCAAGTCTGGTCCTGTGCTGGCCACCGTGGGTGCTCGTGCTGCAGAGCTGGGTTCCATTACTCAGCCAGCTGCAGGAGCTGTCAGCTGGCGGCGGCTCAGCCAAGAACCCTGATCAATGAGGGAGGAGAGACACTGTGTACAAGGACACTGGTTCATCCAAGAACATGAGGCTAGCCAGGAATTCGGAATAACAAAATGCGGCTTCCTGTGTGCTGTGCCCGAGGCAGTGCCATGGCCAGGCCAGAGAAAGGCTTGGCGCAGGGTGGAACGGCAGGACTCATTCTGCCTTACACCAGACGGGATGGACAAGTCATTCTGTCCCAGGGGAAGGCACTGGCTAGCCCTCGGGATTGTGTGGTTAGATGTTTACTGACGTGGGTCCTCGGTCACTGCCGAGGAATGAAGGAGCTGCCGGGATCTGGGGAGAGAATGCTGTGCACATTCCTAAGGACTGTTCCTTGGTGGTGGCTTTTCTGTTGAGCAGGCGCGGGATGGGGAACAGATATGTGGGTCCCTGTGGGTACTCTACAGGCTCCTGCGCTTGGGGTTCCTGGTAGGTGTCTGGACTCACAGGGTGAGAGATGACTGCATGCGCGAGGCACGCTAAGCCTCTAGCCTGACAGCAGCTCTAAGACAGGTGCCAACTAGTACTTGAAGCACATTCCATTCCCAGGCCCCCACTCCTCACCAAATCCTCACCTGCTGCCTTTGAGTGACTTTGAGTCACAGGGTTGCTTGCTCTGATGTAAGCTCAGGTATAGAAAAACATACGCAGGTATGTGTGCTGCTCCAAATTCTAAGCAGACAGCACAGAAGCTGGGGGAGCCTGTTTAAATGTGTGGTTGAAGTTCGACCATGAGGTGCAAAGCGAGTAAGCTCACACCCTCGAGCTCACGCGCAGGCCAGGACCCTGCGCCGTGTCTGTGTAGTCCCAGGTAGTAAGAAGTGCAGACAACAGCACAGGCAAATGGAGACTCACAGTCCTGCTCTCCTCTCCACCCCTCCGAGCCCCCAAACTACTAAGAATGGAATGACTCACGGGCAGGGAGCAAAAGGGCCAGAACGTTCTGTCAAATGAAGCTACAGGTCCTCAAGTGCATTTTCAGTTTGAAGAAAACATATTGCTGTTAATTCTGTGTGGGGAGGGAAAGGCTCTTCTTCCCACATCCAGCACGTGGCTGCTGCTCAACAGGTGTTTTCTACTGAGTGAGCTTCCCAAGCCAGAATGGTTCCTGACACACGGGGCCCAGCTCTGATAAAGCACCCAGCAGTCAGTGGTTTGTGGGTTCTCTGTGATGCCTGGACAGTGGAGAGTTCTTCAAAGGCTTCAAACAAACAAGACATGAAGCCTCACAAAGGGTAAGCCAGAGTAAGCCAGACTTAGTCCTAAAGCTCAGAGTGCGTCGGACCAAGTCTGTACCCTGCGTGGTCCCCCTCCCCCGCTCCGTGTTCCTGTTTCCACAGCCGCACTAGAATCAACTTCAGGTGACTGTTCCTGGCCTCCCAAGTGCTGGGCTTATGGGCATGTGCTACCATGCCCGGTTTATGTGTTAGTAGGAATCAAATCCAGAGTCTGTGCATGCTAGGCTAGGCAAGCGCTTTAACAACTGAGCCAAGTCCTCAGCCCCCATACATTTTTATAATACCCAGATATAAAGTTGCTCAAATTGTCATTTAGAAATCTACAATAAGTTTCAACATGTATTAATTTGAAAGAATCTTCTGTCATGCTTTAAAAATAAGATTATCAATTGCTTGAGACATTTCATATGAGTTTAGACAAGAAACATTATTAACGGTGTCATAAATAAGTAACACAACTTTATTAAAATGAAAAGACAATATTCAAAATAATGCAACAAAATGAATAAATCCTTTGTCCAATACTGTACACACAGTGCGGAGATCAGTGCATTTTTCTAAAGCATGTTTTAACCTTCATTTAGTTCATACTAAAATACAGTAAGCTTTAAATAGCTCAAATAATGTCATTCAGCAGTTGAAACTGAACAGCTTGTGGGACGTGGCAGCAGCGTCCCTGTTAGCAAGCACCTTCTCTGCGCTTGTCTACACAAGATAAGCGCATCAGAGGATGTAAAAGTATCAAACACAAGCTACGTGTCTCACTGAATCTCAGGGCAGTGAAGCAGGAAGATGCTGAAGTGACCTCTGGCATTAAGACGTTCTGTGCTATTGGTCAGAAGTGTTTCACTTAGAAAGCAAACAATCCCCAGGAAATACTGAATAGGAACCAGCAACACAAGACCAGCTTGTGTTGTACTTGTTTATTAAGTCTAAAAAACAAAAAACAAAAAACCAAAAAAAACAAAAAACATACCATACAGCCCCACATAGTAACTCTCAATCACATAGCTAATCGCTGACAATCTATAAAACTCACATCCCAAACATCGATGGCCAGTGCAACTCCATCGCACGCTCTTGAAAGCCTCTCGCTACAACAGGCCATTTCAGTGGATGGAAACTATTCACCAATTCTGTCAATTTTCAAGATCTGAGGTGATAACATGGTCCAGAAACTGCTATCCTCAACAAGACAAAACCCTAGAGCTGGAAGTATTAGGCCACAGAATAATTTCAACAAGATGGAACAGGCCTGGTGAAGAGCACGCCCTGCCCTGTATGGAGAAGACTGCTTGGGGAAAAAAAACAAACAAACTATAGGAGGCCTGAATGGCAGGAATCTTTACACTTAACAAATTTATAATTTGATACTAACAATACTGCTTTCTTCCATTTGCTCAATTCTCACGCTATCCGGAGCCATTCCTCCAGCTTGGTTTTAATTATTCTTAATATATATTACTCTAGGATAGTGACTAATTGGTTATCCTGCAGCTATGGTCTATGGTCACACTGCAAGTTTATACACAGGTATATAATGTAGTCAAACGTACGTTTTTCTATTCTCCCCTCCCCTTCAACGCATCTTTACAGACTTTTTCTCCTACGCCTCAGCGTAACAGCACAACTGTGCTAAGCCTTTCTCATTAAGATGGAGTCCATCAACTTCATCCTGCAGCCTGACACTGATCTACGAACCTTCAATTGGAAAACCGGGAGCCACCCGCTCCATGTAACTTCTGTTGAACGATGACCCCCATATTTACGGAGAAACCACGTAGGATAAATGTTTGCGCTTCACATGACCCACATCCGTTTTCATCCTGGAGGCCAGCTTTTCTGTGGCAGAGGCCATGCCACAGGCAGCAGGTAATGGCTGAATTTGGGTGCTTGGGTTTGTCTCTTCTGCTTCCCTAAAGTACTTTTCGTATTTGTCTAGGTACGGCGGTCTCTCAGGTAGTAGGTAATAATGTGTCGAACTAACCTTCTTCCCATTTTCAATAATGGGCAGGATACAAGGAACCTTGTTGGCAGATCCTTCGCTGTTCTGTCTTTGTAAGGCTTTGCTGCTGACATACTTGGGGTCAGGGGCAAAGCTCTGTGTGGGGGGCATGACCCCATTGAGGTAAGACGGAAGGCTTTTAGGACTCGGGGTACGGGAGTTACTCCGTGACAACGGTTCTCTTGGGGGAACTTTGGGAGGCCTATCTTCATCACTGTAAGTGTTGGAGGTCACTTCTGCTGACCACCTTCTGTAGTCTGGCTTTGCTGGCCTAGGAGGTATAGGAACCCTTGGAGGGACCTCAGGCTTGTCTTCATCTGAGCTGGGAGACGCTCTATGTGTGTAGCTGGATATCCGGATGGCTGGCTTGTTAAATGACCCAGCTGGTCCTGAGTGAGACCGCCTTAATCTGCGATGGCTTTGAGGTGGGGGAGGATTTGGATCTGGAACAACTCTGTTCTGGTCAGGTGCGTAGCTGAGATCTGCTACAGAAACAGTTGGGGTGTCAAAATATGCATAGTTGATTTGCCCGCACCCACGGAAGCTTCGCCTGCCAGGAACATCATATCTGAAGTCAGAAGGTGCACAGTTTTCTAACAGGCAGTCCTTGTCTGAGCTGGTTAGAGATTCTACCTCACAGTCGGCTTCATCCAGAGAGAGGTCTTCAGAGATGGGCAACGGTGGGAGCGGCCGAGAGCCCCGGTCACACAGCATGCTGGGGAAGGGGGAAGGGCAGTTTCTTATAGGTGTGAGTGGAGGCGTGGAAGTGCAGACCCCATTCACCGAGAGTTTCTTAAAACCACACACCACCTGATCCTCTTCACGCTGTCCCGAGCTTTCATTTGAGGGAATAATAAGAGGGGGCAAGCTTGACTTCGGAGATGGACCGTATTCTGCAAAGAAGTGGCCGTTCGCTGGAGCAGACCGTGAAGCACACCCTGGAATGAACAGGCGGTGCTCATCAAGGTCAGTACTATTCCCGGTCCTCCACCCGCGAGAGCACCCAGGCCCTGAGCTCCAGCTCTCTGCCCCACTCGGGAAACACCTGACCGGTGCAACCCTGAGGACACCATGCAGCCTCCACAGGTATAATTAGAGCCAGAGTCGGGGACGCACGTGATCTGGTTCAAAGAACAAATTATCTCTGCCATCTCCCTTGGACATGTGCTTGGCATACGCCCACACATCCCAAGCAAGTTTTGTGACGTGTGCAAAATCTGCAGAGGATGATCAGTGTATAATTTACATGAGTGCCATGCTACACCAGGCTTGCCACTTAAGACATGCGACAATACAAGGCATGCCAGGCACGAGTGAGACAAGGCGAGGTGAGGTCCTCTGCCAACGCTTCGTAGTTGAATGAATGGACTCGCTTGCAGTGCGTTCATCTGATAAGAAGCTCTTGAAAAAAATCTTAGGAACACAATGTTCACATTAAAATTAAGTGCATAGAAAAAAAAAAAAAAAAAGATAGGCAGTGGTGGTGCACACCCTTAATCCCAGCACTCGGGAGGCAGAGGCAGGGGATCTCTGAGTTTGAGGCCAGCCTGGTCTACAGAGTGAGTTCCAGGACAGCCAGAGTTACAACAGAGAAACTTTGTCAAAAAAAAAAAAAAGAAAGAAAGAAATGACTGCAGTTTTCTAAGTCTGATTATCACGTGTATTCCTTGCACTACGGCTTTCAAATGTGCACCAGTACTCGTAATGCACATGACAGACACTGTCAAAGTTTGCATCACACCTGAGATGGGATCATTTTTGATTTAGGAAAATGGCATTTCCGTGGTTCTTTTTAGGAATCGGTGACTGGGGATACAGGTGGTGAGCACAGGTAAGTGTTAGCTTCAAAACCTGCTGCCACTAGGTGTCAGACTGTTGTTGGAAACTGCTTTGGTTTCCTCCTTTAAAAATCCTGCTTGAGGACAAGGCAAAGCTAGCAGACTGCAAACATCTTCACATACCGATAGTGGTTAGGTGCTCCTGAGCAGGGGACTTCAGACTGTAGGCCATGGTTATTGGATCAATACTTAAGAAGTTACTGAAAGCAAAGGAAAACATCTTGTCATAAGCGAGTAAGATCACATCCGTCACTGTAGCATCAGGAATGCAGCAGAGCCTGCAGTACCCCCTTACTTACTTTTCAAACTCACTGCGACTACCCCAGCAGGTGGTCTTCGTGCTCCCCAAGGCTTGGCCATTGTGTAGAAATCCAGTTTTTAATGGGACTCGAATCTCTTGAGCAGCAACTCCTGCTGTTGACATTGTAGTGCTCTAGGGTGTCTCCAAATTTGTGAAACCCAGGGGTTTAAGTCAACCAGTAGCTTTCATTCCCTGGGGAAATCAAGAAGAAATGGAAGAATAAACAAAATAACTCAAAAACAAGATAGTCTATATTGTAGCATAATTAGGCTAAATTAGAGATGGGGAGATAGAAAAAAAGTTTTTCTAATTCTCATAAGGATACTTAAAACAGATGGCAAAAATGATTTTTGTTTTTGTAAATACTAAGCTGACTCTTGAAACATTTTTCATGGAATGAGAATCCATTGCCAGAAAAACCAACTCTTGCTACAGAGCTCACCAGTTGCACAACAGATCACAATCACTTTCCAAAGCACACAAACCTCCCTCCAGCCCACTACACTGACCTTCTATGGTGTGGCTATACCAGGTAGAAGCACACTGGATCCCACCCATTTTTCCCAAGCTAAAAAAAGGCATTTCAAGCCAGGCATAGTGGTGCATGCCCGTAATCCTAGCACTTGCGAAGCTGAGGCAGGAGGATGGTGGGTTCAAAGCCAGCTTGGAGTACATAGCAAGACCTTCCTGCCTTACCCTCACCTCTCCCCAGAAAACAAAGAAACAAAACCCCCAGTAACTTTAGAAAGTACTGTTTCTCATGCAGAACTAGCATTCACTAGTGCCTACCCTAAAGAGATTCTCAGTAAGTGGAACCTGCCTCCCCACAGCCTAACATTTACTTCAGCATTGGTCACAGAAGACGTATTCTCCAGTTATTACTTGCTCAAGAAAGACATAGTCATATATGAAGATACTAATTTCCATTATCCTGTAAAATCAAGTTCTGTAAGATTACTAGCTTCAGTGTCAGCTTTGGACGGCTTCCTCCCTGCCTTTCAAAGACACACTTAAAGGGACATTCTTAGCATTCTCCTTTGTGAAATACCCAGTAATTTGTGTCCCTGTAGCTCAGCTTTAGAAATCCCCTCTGTCAGATGTTACAAGTCTGGACTCCTCACACACTCATTCTAACTTTGCTTTTTTTCTTATAATTCAGTAATTATAACCTCTGCTGTCTTCAGATATTCCTGTGCACGTACTGTTTAGGTCTGAGGATGAGGTAGGACAAGTCTGCTGGCTGGAGGGGCTACACAGATGGTTCCATTACTGCTGTTACTATCATTACTATTGTATCATTGCTCAGCAATTAAACATCTGCTGTTTACAAATCTCAGGCCTAATAAACTTGGGACTTCAGAACAAATGGTTCTGTGTTCCAGCTACCTTTTAATCATAGGTACCTGGTTCAATAAGTGAATGTTTGTTATCAATGAAATGTAAACTACATGGAAGCCATAGGGTAGTTTTATTATTTTTTTAATCTTAACGATCTAAAAATACCCCATAGATGTTTACAAAGCCAGCTGTTTCTCCATACATGAGGCACTGATTTTATGACAGGCTTACAATATTATTAGAAAGAGTCAATCTTTTTTTTTTTTTTTAAACCAGTCTCTCAAAAGATACATGATAAAGAAAATCTGTCACTTAAGAACTGTCCTTATTGGGAGGTCTTTGGAGTGTTGGTTTTTAGTTACTGAAATGAAGCAGATGTGTTATTTACCAGCAAGTAATAATTTTAAAACCACATTTTTGAGAAGGCTCATCTCTTTCCATGTGTGCTTACGTTTATCAAGGTTTTATCAAGCTTTTTTAAGGTTTATTAAGCCTTTTCCAAGCATTCACGAGCACTGAGACAGAGACAGGGAAAGGATCTGTGGCAATATGAAAATGGAAGGCAAGACAGAGGAGGAATGCGGTGTTTAAGGAGTCTGAAAGCACACGTCTGAAGATCGTTCATCCTGATCACAGGACAGTGCTGCGGGGATTCTGGAGGCCCAGCCCCCACCTGTCAGCAAGCCAACAAGGACTACTAGTAATTACTGTGTCAGCCTCCTAATGCATCTACATCTTAGCTTTCAACAGAGTGCTTGTGTAACTATCGCCTCTGCTCAAGTTGCCTTGGGACCCTAGACTTACATTTCAGTGGTCACTTAAGATTATATGTTCTAGAAAAAGTTATTTTTTATTCATTGTTTCCATCACCTACTTGTTAGCTTTCTTAAGGAAAAAAATTTTCTTAGTATAAAAAGAATTGTGTTCACTAAGCCAGCTCACTTCTGACCACAATAGTGTCTTTGTGTATTCATAGAAGGTGACCTGCCTCTAAATTTCAATGGGGAATTGTGAATGGGCCATGTTATGAAACTATCCGAACTTCCTACTTGCTTGCATGGCAGAAGCAAGGAGAGCAATATAATTGCTGTGTTCTCATCTTTTGGAAAATAACTTCAGGCTGTAAAACCCAAGAGAGCAACATGCCACAGGTTTAAGGTTTAGACACTTAAGACACACACACACACACTCTCAGTCTTTCTCTCTATATATACATTTTAAACTAAGGTTAGAAAACCACCTGAAAGTCTACCTCTCTTTAAAACAAAAACAAACTAGTATTCAGGTTGTATATTCCTGGTGGGGGCAAGAGAAATCAATCTGGCCAAGTTTAAGCTAATAAATTAAGTAACACATTTTGCTCAAATGAAGTTTGACTAATGCTGCAGTGTTTCAAATTTTGTATGAATCCTTGTAACTGTAAAGCTAGCTCTACTTTACACTATGGAAAGTAACTGCAGAGATATGCTTAGTTATGAAAATCAATACCTTAAATTACAAGATGATATTCTATTTTGGATCCAAGAACAGCAAAGTGAATGTTGATCCAAGTAGCACAGTATAGACCAAGACCCAAATAACTTTGGGCATAACAACTTACATAGTCATGAGATAATTTTATATTCTTAGCCAAAATGCAGTTAAAAGCTAGTATCTCTTTTTCTGTTAATTTTACTCTCAAAAATTTTTAATTCATTTCTATGGCTTCAATTCCACAGATAGTTTCTAAATAGCTAAGTGCAGTCTGGCTTCAACTTTGCATTTTGTATTGTCTGGTGATTATCTTTGCACTTGGGCCTCTGGCATCTCACAGGCTACACTCCTAAATCTTCCTGTCTCTTAACTCATTCTCCACCCTTTCTGTCGAGGAGGATCACACTTCCTGAGGAACCACTGTGAGCCAAATACACATTCAACTGCCAGCCTTCATACACAATTTCTACACTCTTTCTCAAGCCTCTCTTCCTCTTACTGGCTCCAGTCTGAAAAATACTTAAATCATACTACAGCCAACAGGATCAGATCAATATTCCTCTACTGCCACTCCAAAAAGAACCTGTAAAAGCCTCTGAAAGCTCCTTGCCCAGCACAAGAGTCCTCCACAAAGAGGCTGTACTTAACCTGCCCTTCCCAGCTCCAGCTGCTCTCCCCTAAGCACCCAGGCTAGTTCTTGTCATGCTATGCTCCCTCAACAAGCACCTCCTTTATTAGAAGTTCCTAGCTATTAGAACCTGTGCCCAGGTTCTCCACCTACCCTCAAATCCAGGACCGGTGCCTGACACCCCACCCTGCCCCCATAGATCTTGGCATATTTAGCTCTCATGAACATTAAGTGAACACTGAGGAAATAGCCACCTCATGTTTTAAAATGTAATCACATGAGATTTTTCCCCAGGCTAAAGGGAATTAAGGGAAAAAGCAAAAATTTGTTAAGGGATCAACTTCATATGGACTAGAGTGATGATACTGCCCAATAATAATCTAAGACATTTAGAATATCCTAAATTCACTTCCCAAATCCAAAGTGGGCAGTATGTAGGCTGAGTAAAAATTTTGAGCATCAGTGGCTGCTAACATGCTTTCTGAATGGCTAGTTACTGTGGAAGGCGTGAAAACAAATGTTACTGTTTCTTACATACCGTCCCTTTGGGGTTGTAATCCATCTACCTTATTTCTGTTGCTACTTTAAACATAAAAAATTCACAGTATACCAAGAGCACACTGCACACCGCTTTCTAAAGTGACCTCACATGCTTTTTATCTTGAAAATATTCACTTTGAAACTGCTTCAGCACAAAAAGCCAGGCTACCGTAAGGCAGTAACCTAGATATGCTTACCTTGCCACGAGATCTCATTAATACATCTCAGGAGCAATTCATGAGAGGAGGAGGGCACATTTTTGTCTTACAACTCATCCAGTTCTGCCCAGTGCTTCCTTATTTAAGAGTGTGATGTAATTTCCTTCTTTCAATCTGGTTCTAGAACCTGATTTCTGTTTGTACAGAGTGATAAATGGTCTTTTCAGATGTGTTTAACAATTACCTACCTAAGTACTTCCATAACCAGGGAAGATAGAGTGTAACTACCGGGCAATATTTATCAAAAGAAACTGATCAGAAACATGACATGGGCCATGATTTTGATCTGCCCCAAATATACCAGTCTATTTAAAAAAAAAAAAAAAAAGTCTGATCACCTGAGAAGAAAAAATAAGTCACAGTTTTATAGACTTTTGTTAATAATCTGAGAAAAATTACTGAACATCATACACCTACATGCTCAGCATTACTGTACAGGAAGATCTAAAATCATAGAATGTCATACTTCTAGTCAACGTTTTACAGTGACTGTGTGTCTTCCTGGTTGCAGAAGTAGTTATGAAGGTAACTGGTAAATGCAGCAAAGACCATTTACTTCACTGAATCAAGCAGTTGGTGTAACCTGCATTTATTTACTGAAACCAAGCACAATTTGCACCGATTTCTCAAGAGCAAAGGCCTGAATTCAAAGTTTTCCAGATTGCATTTTTAAAGCTATGATTTGGTGATAGGGAAAGAAAGGAGGCAAGTTACGAACACCTTTGTTACATGATTACCATGAAAAGGCAGACGTGGCCTTTATATGAGATGCATGAGTGACTTTTAAAATAAAATGTAACTACGGTACTCAGGTATGGATTCAGATAAAATATGACTGCTTCAGCAAATATTAAAATGCTGTTAAAAAGGATGAAATGAAAATAAAGATTGGTGTGTGTTCAGCTCCATTCCTCAGAGGACTCACACACTGACCCCCTTGCAGATGGTGGAAATGGGGGCAACGAGGAAAATAATTTATCTCCAGGCTGTCAAATAAAAACCAAATGACAGAACTTCAATAATTCAGGAAACTCCTAAGTATTTTAAGAAATAGCAAGTTAGTAAAAACCCTATTCGTTCAATATCATAATCAACAGCTGTGTGATTCAGTGTGTCCCGCAGGATTTCAGGGTGATACACCGTTCTGTCATTGGTGCTTTTCCTGCAGAGCACAACCATCCACAGCTCCATCCACACACAGGCGCGTATTGCATGACATACGCAATCGTTCCTGTGACGATTCTATTGTAATCTTAATGACAGTGAGCACAATGGTCTAACGATGGGATGTGAGTCTTTAAAACTTCAAGTTTATTTAACAAGCATTTTAATCACCCAATGGCCAACTCTAGATTGTTAAAACCAATACATAGGTGTTAATAAATAAGAGTCATAGGACTGTCAGGAAGTTTTTCAGTGTTTTATCCTTGCACCAACCCCGTAAGGTGGGTGGGATACCCACCCTCTGCAGACGAGGAGCTTCTGGAACTTGATCCGACTCCTATCTGGTGAGCCACAGTAATGCCAAGGGTTACTCCAGGAAGCCTGGCTTCAAAGTTCAGGCTCTTGGTCACACCACAAACTCTCTTATAGTTCCTCAGGCTCTTCACTTGATGGGATAAAAATGACTTAAGTGTATACACACTTGACTTCGATGGGTAAAGAAGGTATATTTTTTTAAGGGATTCTATTGGGTGACAGCTTTTCCTTGGATAACCTGTAGCCTGTGCAACTTCCCATTTCAGATTTCCCTACTAAAAAGTCATCAATTATGTATTTGGCCTAAATATCTAAAATGGGCAGGACAAGGTATAAATTAACCTTCTATGACCAGTTGTAATAATTCTTTTGATGTTCTTTATCTTTACTGATATGATGGAATCTGTTATACATTGTATTTGATGTGGCATAGGGTTTGTCTTTACTTATAAAAGGGCTACTACATATATCCAATAGGCTTTCTTTTAAGACTCTCAAAGCATGAATCCCAATGGTGCCATTATTATTTGGCTCTATCATAAAATCTGAACTTCAGTAATAGAATTCTTTTTGTCTGTAAAGCACTCCACAAATTACAAAGCACTTTCTTACATTTATCTCACTTGATCCCCACAACATCCCTCTAAGAAGAGGCAGGGATTAGAGTCTCCATCTTGCTAATGAGGAAATGAAGTGAGCCGAAACACCCTGCTCTGAGCATGAAGGCCACTGGGCGCTCCTGAGCTGTGGGCAAGCCACTCTTACCACGTCTCCCGTCAGTGGTATCATCTTAGGCAGCAGCCTTGTCTGTAACATCCCTGCTTACCTGAAATGATGCTAAAAGGAGAAACATAAGAGCTAGACATGAGCTAACTGCAAAGACAGAAGCTGGAACTCAGTTTTCTTCAGATCAGATTCTTAGAGAGCAAACAATTATTTTCACAAATACATATTGAGTGCTTCTTCTGGACTAGATACATTAGATGAAGAAACACGTTTGCTGCCTGATGAACCCTCCATTTAATCGGGATAATAAACAATTTAGGACAGTGGTAACTCAAGGAACTGTCACTGACAGGACGCAGCGACAGGATAAGGAGGCAGAGAACTTATTTACTCAGGTGGTCCAGGGAGGCCTCACCAGACAGGTGACTTTCAAACTGATTTCCTTAAAGGACAGAGAAGAGAGCCTTCTATGTTGAGTAAGAGTCTCTAACTAGTCAAGTTTCTTCTTAGCTGTGGGTTGGGAGTAAGAGCTTTTCAACAGTAACTGCTAGTTCTTACTGTCCTATTTCCAAACCGAAAAGGACAGATTTTAAAAATACACTCACCAAGGCCTAGAACACTAGTCATTTCACAATATCCCCCAACCTTTGCTATAAAGAAATGGACTAAAGTATCAATAAAGACTCCAAATCTCACCTTTTGAAATGTGAATCCCACACTAACTTTTTCTCTCCACACCAATCCTGTTAAGCTAGTAATTTACATTTTGGACCCTGAAGTTCACCAGTTTTATCTACATTTGGCAAGTCTGCACTGTGTAAATAATGCTAGAATAGCACAACTGGATTGTGTTCATTGTTCATTAGCTTTCATAAAGCATGCCAAACACTTGCAAAGGATGCTGTGTGTATCCTGAAGATGAGGTGCCCATTCATATTTATGGAGACTGAGAATGGAGTTGCTTCTCTGGCAGAGGAACCAATGACATTCAAATTCCAGGAATTACCCTGGGCACCACCTTTCTCCTCCTCTGCTCTTTCTAAAGCACCCTGATGGTATGCTGACAATCAGGCCGGTTGCAAGTATGTTAAGAGTTCACCTGTAATTTAGGGAACTTGCTTTTAAAAGCTACTATTAGTATGAGCAGAAAGGCAGTATTATCTAGTACAACTTCAGAGAAGGGGCAATAACAAGTCAATTTAACTAAAACAGTTCTACCTCTCAAAAATGAGTAATTCAGACATTTCATAACAACCATTAAAAAAAGGAGTAACAGATTCTCTTTCCAAATCTTATCAGTTGCCTGGGCCAATCCTATTGAGTCTTAAAATGTAAAACATGCTTTCCTGCATTGATTTACCATCATCGGTATGTGCAAAGCTGTGTAAAATAAAAGAGACCCGTTCAAGGCAGAGTTCCTGCCTTAAGGAGTTTACTGTCTAGCTTATCTGCTAAGATACAGATGTGCAGTTCCAGATTTTACCACTTACTAGCAAACGTCCACCAGAGCACAGGCAAAGACAATCCGTTTAAAAAAATCTTCACGCATTTCCCTTCAAACCTGCTAATATCCAGAAAGGGATGGGTTGATACTGTGGCAATCAGCCACAGTTGGCAAGTTAGTGAGAAGCGGTTCATTGTTTTCCTCTTTACAAAATTTGCCCGTTTGCTGATACAGGTATTTAGACTATCTTTGGTCTCTATGTAAGAAAAAAAAATCTCTCTTAAAACTCCATAATTGTAGACATGTTTTAACAGAGCTTTGAAAAAAGCAAGAGCAGGCACAGTGAGCTCCGACGTTCCAGTCTCAACAGATGCACAGCCCGTACAGACTTCAGGAAGTTTAAAACTGTAGAACCCAGGAGGTTAAGGGGAAAAAAAAAAAGGCAATTTATACCTCACCCTTCTTCACCCCTGACAGTTGCCTGGAAACCAGTCCTGCCCTACCTGTGTTGCAGGTGTACCTCCCGTCACATCTCTTTTAAAGCTACAGCCTCTACTCTGACTACACTTAAGTTTATGACTAACAATCTATTCACATTTTTATCAGGTAGGAGACTGGTTCCTTTCAAGCCATGATGAAATCCTAATAACGACGGAGGGAGCACCCACCCAAGCACCACCAATCACGGCTAATTTGAACAAAGATACGATATACGTATAAATACACGCTACTGCCAAGGAGCCTCTGCGTTTGAACAGGTCTTTCTGCAGTTTCATTCCTTCTGTAATATCTAAGTCATCTAGGGGGAAGAGTCACGTTTCTGGAGAGGAAAAGGCTACGGAACAACTCGGATGAATTAAAAAAAAAAAAAAAAAAAAAAAGGTAATGACCTTCGTCGGACCGCGACTCAAAACTGGTACCAACCAGAGACCAGCAAATCCCCGAGCCCGCAACAGCTTCCCGCTGAAGCTTTCAGGGCCGGCCCGCCCGGTGCGCGGGGCGAGGGGGAGGCGGAGGGGGCCGCATCTCCCCGCCGCGGCCGCCCCGCCGCATCCCCCCGCCGCGGCCGCCCCGCCGCATCCCCCCGCCGCGGCCGCCCCGGAGCCCCGGGCTGTGGAGACGTGTCGCGCGCGCGCGGGTGCATGGCCCCGGCGGGAAGCCCAGGGCACCAGCGGCCCGCGGCTCCTCTCGCGCCCCGGCCCGGCCCGCGCGCACCTCCCCGGGACCAGCGCAGCCGCCGCGCCGCCCCGGCCCGGCCCGGCCGCCCCGCGCCCCGACCCCGCGGCTCCCGGGCGCCCGCCAGGCCCTTACCCCAGGGGAGCGGGGCCCCGCGGCGCCCTCCCGCGCATGTCCGTCCCGGCTGGCTCAGCGCCGCGGGCTCAGGAGCCCGGACATCGCGCAGGCGCCTCGCCGCTCTCCCTCCTCTCTTTCTCCGCTCGCTCGCAGGCTCGCCGGCTCTGGCTCGCTCGCGCTCGCTCGCTCAAACACCGAGCTCCCGCTCCCTGCCTCGCACTCGGCCGTCGACGCCGCCGCGGCCGCCGCCCGCTTATATAGGGTGAGCCGTCAGCGTGACGTCGACGCTCGCCGCCCCGCCTCCCCCGCGTAGCCAATCCGGGCGGCCGGCCGCTTAAAGGGGCGATACCGCGCCGGAGCGTTTGCGTGGGGCCCGCCGGGCGTCGCCCGCAGCCTCGTCTCCCGAGGGGACGCTTCTGACCCGGCCGCCTCCGTGCGGCTGCCGAGCCCCGGGACACCGAGTTTTCCTCAGAAGGCTGCGAGCAGCCATGTCAGCAGCCCGGGGGAGGGAAGCGGCGCCCAGGAGGCCCGGGGGCGGGCGGGGAGGGGAGTAGAGCCCGGGACGCAGAGAGGCACCGTGAGGATGGTGGGGTGCGACGGAGGGATGGGGGTGGGGGGCGAGCGAGGGCCTGGGGTGATGAGGGCGGTGAGGGCCTGGCTCCCGGGACCGAAGGGCCGCGAGGAGCCTGCAGGGCAATGGAGCGCTGCGACGAGGTGAAGAGCCGCGGGGAAAAGCTGCACAGCAGGAGAGACTGTGGGGGGTGGGGGGTGGGGTGCAGACCAGCGAGGCCTCCCTCCCGGCGCCTCCCTCAGACCTGCCCCCAGCCCTCTTGGTTTACCGTCGAACGCGTGCTGTTCTCCATGTCTCTCGGCCCCAGGGTGGCCGCTGATGCCCAAGGACACAACGCCATCAAGTCTGCGGGGAGGAGGTTTCTTAGGGCTGAAATCCGGTGATGCAACTTAGGTTTATAGTTTAACCGTAAAATAAATAATACAATGATAAACCAAGAATAGTTAAAGAAAACAAAGCAAACAGTCAGAAGCCCTCCCGTTTGAGCTAGTACAAATTCCCCTAGAGGTGTTCCGCAGAGGGGAGGCCGGAGAGCTCTGAGGCTGACCTCTGTGGTCTGCAGAGAGCCCTTGCACTCCGGCAAGAATGCCGGATAGTTGTATGCTTAGCACTGCCTCATTGGGCCAGTTTAACATATGGAATGAGCTTCTGGCCTCATTATCTGGTTAACTATTAACTTTGCGCCCCATGAAATGATTTGCCTTTTCCAGTATTGACTTACATTCTTTTTAATTTACCTCAAAGACCTAATTTTAAGTTCAAGGCCTTAAACACCAGATTTAAAAAAAAAAAAAAAAGGAAAATTCTGAAGTCTTGGTTTACCCACTCTCAGTGGCAGGGCAGCCAGACATCAGAAGGCAGCCCTCCTCTTTCTGATGGTCGCTGCTGGTCTGCAGGGCCATTCTCACACCCAAGCTGCTCGCAACTCTATCCCCCCCCCATCCCTGTTGCCATATCCGCGTAGTATATTTTAATCTTATGGAAATTAATCGTTGTCAAATTAACTAGATACTTACTATTTACTTGCTTATTTAAGTTTTGGTGAGCTTTGAGACACAGTTTCACTCTGGACTAGAACTCACTGTATAACTCAAGTAAACCTCAAACTTCGGGGTCCTTCAGCCTCCAGAGTGTTGAGATTTACGGGCACGAAGTTTTGAAAGTTAAAGTCCCACAGGCTCCGCACCTTTTATATTCGTGGTTTACCTATATGCTATATTACCCCCTTCCTCTTGTGTGTGTGTGTTTAAAAGATCTATCTGATAACATCTTTTCAGACCTCACAGTACAGCATTTACTGAATGGGAACTTCAGCGAGGTCCGGTTTCATCCCCAGAGAACCCTAGCTACTCTATTTCCAGTCCCCACAATACAGTTGTCATCTGTGGTCCTGTCTTATTGGCCTGCTTTTATATTCCCCTATTCATAAAACAGTGATAATCACCAGAGCAACCACGGGACACACCCCTCCCGCAGAGAAAGAAAATCAACAGGGTACTCGGTCGCACTTGAGAGCAGTAGAATGTGCTAATGTTTCTGTAAATTATCAAAAAAAAAAAAAAAAATCACGAAATCATTTGAGTAATACATGACTAATATGTTTTTTTTTTAAATCTAATTAAAACTTGCAAAAATAAACATTTAGCTTACTCATTTTGGGGGAAAAAGCAACTAAAGCTTCTACTCCACTGACTTCACCTGTAGTTATTCATACATTATTATACATTACGCATTATCAACAACTGTTCTACAACAGAGCTTTCTCAGCTGCGGAGGATTGTGTGAGGGAACTTACACTCCGTGGGCCGACTTAGCAGTGTGTCATATAATAACACTGACGTGCCAACACTATGGTAGAGTAGTTTGAGGAGAGTTTAACGTGTAAAACGTGAAGCCACACCAAGTAATTCTGGCATATTGCTCACTTACCGTTCATTGACATTTAATAGTTCGAGCACCAGAACAGGGAGTTAGAAAAAGCATTCTCCTTTCCCGAAGTCTAACTAGTTTTAAATCATCTCTACTCAGAAATTGGAAGTTGCTTTTTTTTTTATAAGTCAGAGTTTGTTTGGCTTTGAAGCCGCTTGTCAAGGAATGTTTATTAGCTGATTTCTTTAAAAGCAGAACTGAAACGTAGTATTAAAACATTAGTCTATGTCATGTTGACCCAGTTTGTCATCTTGCACCCGTCTTTTTTTGACTGCCTCCGGAATAAGAATGAGTCGGAGGCTCTGGCTCAGAAACCTGAGACTCACAGGGGTGCTTTTCCTCTGTCCTCTCAGAGAAGCCCCATAGGCCACAGCTAAGCGCGTGCACACAGGGGCCTTACCAAATGTATGCTTACATTTCGCTCTTGGAATCTTATAAAAGAGTATTAAAAAAAACACACACGTTTTTGTGTTTATTCTTCTTGATTATAAGTGTTTTGTGCACTCTGTTTAAAAGGGAACATCGTAAAGAGAGACCCGTTTTTGCATTACCCTGTTACTCACAGGACCTCTGTCTCTGTCGATGCAGGACACATTAGACACTTTTTACCAGTCTGAAGACAAGTATGATAAAAAATACATGTACAGTGGGAAACTTGCATTGCTTAGAGGCCGCCGTTGGAAGTAACCACACACAGGCGTGCACACGCACACACATATCTGCAACCAACTGTGGATCGCTTTAAAGCCTGTTTGAGAACCCGAGATCCAGACAGTCCTGATGGCGAAGCAGGTTGAGGTGCTTGGTGCCAAGCCTGATGACCTGGGTTCCATCCCTGGGACTCACGCGGTGAAAGGAGAGAGCCCAGTCCTGTAAGCCGTCCTCTGACCTCCACACGGGCGCTCACGCATAACGACCAAATGTAATTTCAGAGAAATGTAAGAGGGCCTGGGAAGGAACTGAAACGGAGGGCATGGGGGTGGACTTGATCGAAGTGCACCACAGCCGTGAGTAAAATTCTCAAGCCATAAAAATAAAAAATAGTGAGGATCCTGAGGTTCGTTCCCGAGTGCGCATGACAACGGAGGCTTCCGCCGAACCTTGAACCTTAGCCACGTCTGAAAAGTCACACGCACAAACTGTTCACGGCATTCCTGTTCTCCCTTCTGTAATTCAGGATATTGCTAACCTTTCCTAGATTTTCTCTTAAAACAGGACGCACGCACGCGCGCACACACGGGTGTGGGGTGATGTGTAGCCTGTGGGAAGACTGACTGTGCTGTCGTGTTAGCATTTTCTGTTCTTGGAGTGTTTGGGGGACAGGACTTGATGTCTTCCGTCTGAAGACGGGCTACATCCTTTCTTTTCGATTGAGTCGGTCACAAGGCTCCCGTTACAAACATCGCATTTCTAATGCTAGCCCGTCTCTAGAATTTATAACTAAGAAGTTCTTAGCAGACTGTGGATTAATTTATTTAGATACGTAACCTAGATGTTTTAAGGTAGTCTTTTCAAGTTTCTTTTAAGCATTTTCACATGTAAGCGTTTGTCTAAAGCAGACACTGTATTTCCTATTAGCTGACCAGTAGGGTGTGCTCTAGTCCCTTGCCAAATTAATTAATTATAAATATTAATGTCAAATCTTCATTAAGAGATTTCAGGAGCTTATTTTACTTCTTTATGACTACCGGCACAGGTAGGATGCATTTCTATGGGTTCATGCTATGCGTACACGCATAGTATATATGGAAAGTTAAATTATGTTATAAGGAAAGCTTTATTCAGCCTACTGCTTCAGCTTAGCCCTAAAATAATTTGATATTTTATTTTATTCTGAGTAAAGAAGAAGTAAAGAAGGTGACAAAATAGCCAGGCATGACGGTGCACGCTTGTAATCCCAGCAATCTGGAAGCTGAAGCAGAAGAACTGGCAGTTCAAAGCCTCCTGGGCTGCATAGTGAGACCTGCAAACAAACAAACAAACAAAGGAAAAGAAGCAGCAGAGGGTGCGGTCTGCGGGGCCTGAGGATTTGTGTTTGAGCCCTCACTTAGCCCTCAGAACTATACGTTAATGCTTTGAGCAAATTGTTATTGCTAATTATTTTTACTTATTTTGAGACAGGGTTTCTCTGTTGTAACTCTGGCTGTCCTGGAACTCACTCTGTAGACCAGGCTGGCCTCAAACTCAGAGAGATCCGCCTGCCTCTGCCTCCCGAGTGCTAGGATTAAAGGTGTGCGCCCCTCGCCCAGCTTTTGGGCAAATTATTTAACCTCTGGGTGTCCAGTAAGCTGGAAATAAGAGCAGCTGTTACTCCAGTAGGGTTATTAGACAAACAGATTAACATGTGAGCGCATGCAGAACACTGCTTGAGTCTAATTAGGGCTCAATAAATGCTACTTTTTATGTTATTGATTGTATGGTTATTCTCATTGTTATTGTTATATATTCTTTGAGATGTGTTTATTGTAAAATTCCCCAGTTCTAGATTGTTATTTATACCTGATACAATTTGTGGAAGAGGTAATTTCATTGAATCCAAAGAGCGTAAATGATTCATGAAATGTCTTCTTCGACTCCATGGTATTTCCTTTTCTAAGGCTATAAACCGTTAAGACAGAGAAAAGGCTGTGCAGTAGTGAAGTGTCAGGTCCCAGCATCTCAGTGACGCTGAAGGCAAGGTACGGAATGGCTCACACCCCTAAGCTCAACTCATCAACATGCATGGGCGTGTCTCCCTTAAGAGCACAAT
>JAMJFZ010000484.1:5017500-5052500 GCA_026225945.1 Cricetomys ansorgei
TTTTTTTTGTTTAGTTTTGTTTTAGTATACTTTACTGCAATCTTAAACTTAAATGAGTATTCCTCTGATGAGCCTTGGTGGGTTGCGAAAGCCTTTGGGAAAATACGTGAGCAAAAACTTAGATTCCCTAATTTGGGGATATAAGAAAAACAGCTCCATTAGCAAGCTCTGCCTGCTGTGTCAGAAGACACATCAGGACATCCAAGGTGACCACTGCTCATTCCACAAATATATTCTGAGTACCTGTCATATGCATTTCTGATGGCTGTACCTTTTCAAAGTAAAATTTACAGTTGTTTCCAGTCACCGGATCTTTCTGGTAGCTTCTCCTTTTCCTTTGATGCTTCCTTGTGCCTCTGCCCTTCCTGATTGATTAGAGTATAGGACACTAAGAAGCACTGAGACTTCTGTATTCCTCTACTGCACAGCACCACCTTGGTATAAGTAGAGGCTTAAGTTGCCTGACAAGAGATGCGGGTGAGGGCCTCAGGCTAATTGACATAAAATACAAAGGAAAGTTAACCGGGGAAGAGCCAGAGACGCTTCATCCTTACAAAGGTTTTGCGAATCAGACAGTTCTTGGAAGTAATCACAGACAGAGAAAGCTTTATACCCCAAACCCTCAATCAATCATACGCGGCATGGTGAAAAGCTGGCCCATTAGTAGGATAACTAGGCCCAAGTAGAAAATGGAATGCCTATTAATATTCTTGTGAAGATTTTATAAATAGGATGAATGTCCTTATTTGGGGATTGGGAATAATAACTAATAATAGCTAAGACTTCTGTGACATTTACTCAGAACTGGGCATGACGTAAGGCTCTAGATAAATTAACTTCACACACTCTTATACCTAGTGCGCAACGAGGGGAAGGTTAGCTGTGTTCCGCCACGGTTTTTTATTTGCTAGAAACAGAACACCCCCCACCCCCCATAAATAACAGAAGGCATTCAGTGGATCAGCATGAGGGCCTGGGGGTGAAGTCGAAGGCTCTGCTCTAGCCAGGCTTGGGCTTCACCTGAGCTTCAGCATCTCCTCCTTTGTGATGGTTTTAATCCCTCGGTGGCATAATGACAGCCGGCAGTCCCTAATGGCCTCCAATAAAAACATGAGAGAGCCTATTTTGTGGTTTGAATAAAACCCTGGATCTGAGTCTCACTAGTCCAAACTGAAGGCCAGGGAAATGCAGTGTTCACGCAGGCCAAATCGGGAGTGGCGGAGGCAGTTCTCCGACTGACCAAGCTTGAGCAGGTCCCAGCTTTGCGACTAGCAGTAAAAAAGAGCTCCATTTTAAAGGAGAGCAGGAGAGAAGAGGTGACTATTTCCTGGGGGTAAGGCGGCAGGCATGTCTAACTTTTTGACACTGCAGTACCACATCGGAGAGCCATGCAACCAAGTTACCAAAGACAAAAAAAAAAGTTGCAGAAGATAAAGATAAATCTCCACGCTGTAAGTAAACTTATGATTTTGTGTAGGGCTGCGTTCACAGCTGTCTCTGGCTCGGCGTGCCCCCGGGCTACAGGATGGATACACCTAGAAGGCAAAGAGAGAGATACCTGTGGTTAGGGTACACGGGGATTCCCCGTAGCTGGTTCCTTATCAGTGGCATTTGACACCGTTGGCTCTCAGGCGCCCTGTTTTCGCCCTGTGGCCTCAGGGCGCAGTGCTCTCCTTCAGCCTCGGTCTTCCCGGGCACCCGTGTGCCTGGACGTCGTCGTCTCCGAGCTTCCCGATTCGTTCATCCGGACACCGGGTTCAATTTCTAAACGTTTAATCACAACCTCTACAAAGATGACACACAAAAAAATCAAACTGCAGGCTCACCTCTCTGCTGACCTGGAATCTCAGTTTTCCCACTTGGGTGCCTAGACCCTGGGTATTCGCGGCCGTCTGCGGGACGGAGGTTCGGACCGAGGACGTCCCGGAAGGACAGGAGCTAGGACGCGCGCCTCGGAGCCGTCCCTTCGACTCGGTTGGCTGGTCACTCACCTGGCTTGCTCCGGACAAGGCAGCCTTTTCCCGCCCACAGCCTTCCAAGTTCGGGGAGGCGGGGTGGGGTGTCGAACTCCTCAAGAGGAGGCCCCGAAGCGCGGTAGACAGCATCCCGCCGCTCTCTTTCTGCTGGGAGTTTTATATCCGGCGTGGCTTAGGAATTCTGAAATTACGTTGCTGAACGAACGCACGTGTAAAATTACGAGGCCTTCCGGGACTGCGAAGGTAGCTTACCGAGAGCCAACCCATCCTGCACGAAGCCCCGCCTTCCATCCGCTAGGCTGCAACGGCAATGCAAAGATCATTGCATCGCTTGAATCCAACGTTTTGTTAATCTGTAGGAAGCCCTGATTCCAGCAATGGCTTTTTCTTTGAAATCTAATTTTGCCTGGTATTTCCTCCTATTCTTTGGAGACAGGCTGTCACTCTATGGCTCTGACCGGCCTGGGACTCACCGTGTAAACCAGGCTGGCCTGGCATTCACAATCTAGCCTCCGCCTCCTGGGTGCTAGGATTAAGTTATGCACCATGCTTGGTTTTCACTCCCTGTTTTATTTAAATATATTTGTTTGTTAATTGTGTGTGTGTCTTAGTTACTTTTCTATTGGGAACTCGCTTTCAGTTTCAGAAGGCTAATCCATGACCTTCACGGAGGGAGCAAGGCAGCGAGCAGGTAGGCATGGGGCTGGAAAATCAGCTGAGATGGTATTTGATCAACATCCAGGAGGCAGGAGGGGGGGGGCGCATAGCGAGTGCTAACTGGGAATGACTCTTGAAACTTCAAAGTCCGCACCCACTGACACACTCACCTCCTCCAACAGGACTCTCCTCCCCGTCCTTCCCAAACAGTTCCACAACTGGGAGCCAAACACTGAAATACAGGAGCCCCTGGGGGCCATTTTCATTCAAACCACCGCAAGGAGTGTCTTCCCTGCTTGTACGCATGTGTATTTCATGCACTCCTGGTATCCTGAGAGGTCAGAGAGGCATCGGATCCCCTGGATCTGGAGTTACAGGCAGTCGTGAGCTGCCATGTGGGTGCTGGGAACTGAACCCAGGTCCTCTGCAAGAACAAATCCTCTTACCCTGTGAGCCATCTACCTCTCCAACCCTGTCACCCTCCTCCTGAAAAATAATGTGTGTGTGTGTGTGTATTCCTCCACAGAGCTTTAAAAGTATTGTCCTACCAGCTTCTAATATCATCAAGATTGATGAAAAATTAGTCATGATTTTATTTGTCTTTTTTCTTATGAGTATTAAATATTTTTCTCTTTGTTGAACATTGCAATTTATTTACAGCCGGTCGATGAGAGTTATTTTCTTCCCTCAGGATTACTGTGCTTCACCAAATATGTTTTAGTACTCAGTCGCCTTTCCTCTTATAACTTGATTAAATAAATACCAGATCCGTTTGCTCTTTTCTATCCCTTTACTCTTGCTTTTTGAGTTCTGTCTGCTGAATTCGGTATGACTTCCCCACATCTGTTTTCCACTCTGCCATTGCTCCCTCTAGCCATCTCTGTTAGTTTCATTGATTTTTATAGCACTAATTATATGCTTGGAAATTTTTAGAACTTTTAGGCATGGTATCTGGTTCTACTAAAATACAATTAATCATTTTTAGTGACTTCTTTCCCCTTGTTTGACATCTTTTTCTTTGTCTGTTTTTGTTATGTTTTATTTCTTGAGTCAGGATTTTACTCAGTCTGTAGTCCAGACTGTCCTCAAATGCACGGTTACCTGCCTGCAGTAGCCTCCTAAGGGCTGGGATGACAGGTGTCAGTCAAAATGTCCAGGCTGATGCATCCTTTAGTTTCTTTAATCCTAGTAAATACGTTCAACATTTGGTATGTAATGGTTTCGGCATTTCTAGCCTTTGTGACTTACTTGCGCAGTTGGCTTTTCCCTCAGTCTTACTTCTTGCACCCCAGTCTCTCATCCATTGTGTGCCTTTCAATTCAAAGCTTAAGTTATTTGCAAAAGCCCACCTGCGGGTGATTTCCCTTTAAAGCTCCAAACCTAGACAAACTATCACATGGATCACTTGGATAAACTGAGTTTTAGGCTGAGAGATTTTTCTCCTCGACCACAAAGATAACTCGGGTCCTGACCGGTGTGAGGTTGGCGCATTACCAGAATTCTCAGGGGAAACGTTTCCTTCCACCACGTCCAAGACACGAATAAGCGAGTATTTCCTCAGTCTCCTTCAGAGAAAGCCTCTTGACTCCTGGGCTGAGGGGTGACCTTTTAGAGCCCTAGCTCGCACGGGGTTTCCCATAGGGCGCCCCAACTCTGTTCGGGTACCAGGCTTTATCTCTCAAATGTCCCCAACTTACCCAACCAAAACTCAAGTCCAGGTGTCAGCACGGCATTTCTTAAAGGCTCAGACTGGAAAGACTGTATTTTAGACTTTGGAGATTGTGTGGACCCCATTGTAACTACTCACATCTGCCGTTGTAGCCACAAATATACAGCCAGACCACATATAAATGTTGGGTGTGGTTGTGTACCAATAAAACTTTATTTGCACAAGAGGGTGGCAAGCCGGGTGTGGCCTGTGGGCCATCATTGCTGACTGTGTTAGGCCATCGGGAATGGGCAGATACCTTCTGGGAGATGGCAAGCTTAACATCTTCTAGCCTATTCGGAGTCATCCTTTCTTTGTGGGGTCCCAGAGGGGGCTTCACATCTTGTCAGCTCAGCCATTCATCTGCGAAGATATTTGAAAACACCCTACTCGCACTGAGACCGGAGGGCCTTTCTCATCCGCCTTACTGCCGACAGCAAAGGCCAAGGCTGGCTTACTAGGGCAGATTTTGCCAGGCTCTCAAACTGCGCAGGGCTGTTTCGTGGCCATATTCACCTAAAACAGAGAGTCCGGACTTCCTCTAACGTGCGTTTTAATTCTCTCCAGCTTTTTTTGTTTGTTCGGCCTTCTGTTTTTGTTTTGAGTCAAAGTCTCATTAGCCAAGGCTGGCCTTGAGTCTCTGGTCATCCTGTCTCCGCCAGGTGCAGGGATTGTAGGTGTGCTCTGCCACGCCCAGCTTATTCTCCAGTGTTTACCCACCAGCTCAACAGTTTCTCAGCACAGCTTCCTCAACATTTGCAACGCTTTTGGCCACACAGTCCACCTGTGCTTCCCCTGAGTGCCCTTCACAGATCCCTACGCTGTCTCGCCGCCCAGCTTTCCCCGTAGCCGCGGTAGCCCACTGAAGACGACTCTTGTATTTATATCGCACAGCCGAAACCATCTCTGTTTTAACAGTTCTTCTGTCTCCTTCCTTTAATGTTCTTGCACCAAAGTCACTTGTAAAGCTGTTTTGAACACGCCTGCTAAATTGTAAGCTCACTAAGGTCAAATAACATCGGCTATCCAGCTTCACAGAAGCCCCTCTTTCCTCTCCCAGCGCCTTGCGGAATGTTCTGGATGTAGCGGGTACTTGAGTGTTTGCAGAACGAAGGGACACGCAGACCCCCGTTCCGCTCTTGCAAAGCCGGTGCTGTTTTTCAGTGTGGCGCCTCCGCGTTTCCTCAGGCTCATCGGCCACTCGGTGCCTCCAAGGCGTTCCTGCGGCACAGCGGGTCCCTTCACGGCGCCCGAAGGTTACTGCGGGCAAAAAGGTAAGCGTACCCCAAGGTGACTATGATGAAAGCAGGTGTGGCGGCAGACGTCTTTACTCTGAGTTCGAGGCCAGCCTGGTCTACAGAGTGAGTTCCAGGGCAGCCAGGTTTACAACAGAGAAACCCTGTCTTGAAAAACTAATAAAATAATAATAATAATAATAATAATAATAATAATAGACTAAAAAACTATGATGATCCACTTGGCTCTGCTTCCCGATTGCTGGGATTAAGGGCGGTCGCCACAACAGCCCAACAGTCCCTCCGCACGCTTGCTACAGTTAAGGGAACAAAGATGTTATATTTTATTAGGTAAAGTCTGTGGTTTGCTAGAATTTTCTCGGATTTTACCCAATATCCTTTCTTCTGCTCTCAGACAGCCCCACCCCCTTTATCTAGAACACCATGTAATATTTACCCATTTATTACTGGTTGTCAGGGTCTGGGCCGGGTGTCTCTTTATTGAGAGGATGTAGTGGGGGGGCATGGAAGGAGTTGGAAGGGGAAGGGGGTAGGAATGATATCAATCAGTACTCGTGTATGAAGTTCTCAAAAATTAAAACAAACCCCCCACAAAGAATCGAAAATAAAGGCTCGCACAGATTTGCAAAAGCAGCAAGATAACGTTATTTGGAGAAAAGCAATAGTGCGGATTAGAGGGGCATTCTGTCAAGACCGACAGCCAGCCACGTGAGTGAGGGGCTCAAGGCCCCCACTTCTGTTTGGGGCTTCCTTAAGAGAAGGAGCGGCTGGTCACTAAGGGTTGTAGTTTGAGTGGTTCTATATTCTGATTGCTAGTTTAGGTGTGTATTCACTTTTCCCATTGTACGTGTGCCTTCCCGTAATGCATCTGGTGTTAGGCATACACACACCTAATTACACGTAGGCATGAAACAGTAAATAGGGGATCTTCCACATCTTAGTCAGTGTTCTATTGCTGTAAAGAAACACCAAGACTGACAACTTGGATAAAGAAAAGCATTTAACTGGGGCTTGCTTACAGTTTCAGAGGTTTAATGGAGGCCTCTTTTGGTCTAACCAAACCAACAGCATTAACCATCACCCTCATCATGGCTCCTTAGGGCCTTTTCTGCAGAGATGGTCTCTCAACCTTTTCTGTCTTTGATGAACTTGACACTTCTGAAGCATTCTAGGCAGCTGAGCTAGCCACCTTTGTGTGCCCCTCAACATGGAGATATTGAAACCTACTTCCCACTGTACGGGTGGGGGAGTTAGGCCCTGAGGGTGGGGCCCTGTGGAATGAGAATCAGTGCCTTCATCAGGAGATAAAGAGACCAGAGTTGTCTCTTTTCTTCTTCCACTTGAGACCACAGAGAAAAGAATCCGTCTCCGAACCGGGAAACAGGCTCTTGATCAACCAGGGTATTGATCTTGGACTTTTCAACCTCCAGGTTTTGGCTTCAGTGACTTAGGCCTACAATCGGAACACTTGGTAGTCCGAGGCAGGAGGGTTTCCTTAAGTTCAAGGCCAACTCAGGCTACGTAATGAGCTCAAGCTAGCCAGTCTCAATAAACAAACAGATAAATAGTAAAATATCTATTTTGTCTGATGGCTTTGTTTATAGCCTGCACGGACTAAGCCAGCTGTCCTGCTGGAGTTTATCCGATGCTTTCCTCTTGATTTGACTGGAGCCGCAAGCTTTTTTGATGAAGATTAGGGAGAAAGAGTGCCACTTTCATCCCATCTGATCAAAGGTATGTGCTAGTCACGTGATTTATTACTGCGGCTGTTGACCTTGACCCCCTTTCTGAGAAATATGTAGGAGCTTCTTAAAGGCAACATAAGCTGCACCGGCGGTGATCATGGGCCAGATATTCTGAACAAATTGGGAGCTTCTCACTGTCTTCAACTAAAGGAGAGCAAAACTCAGCTCCACAGATGTTTAAGAGGACATTTCCCCCCAGACAGCTTTGACTCCTTTTGTGCCCAAAAAACCGGAGGGGATTCCAGATGTGAGCGATCACTCTCAGAGTAGACTGTGTGACCACGCCACAGCCAGGAAGCAGCTGCACTCCTCCCAACGCAAGGCTGTGAATAAAGAGATGACGGGAAGTCTCTAAACGTCAGCTAGGGTCTCGCTAAATACCGCAGGCTGGCTTCAGACCTGCAGTTCCCCTGCCTCAGCCTCCTGAGTGCTAAAATTATAGTTACACGTCACCACACCCAATTCACGTCAGGTTAACTTTACACAGTGTGATTTCAGTGATGCCGTGAACTGGGAATTGATGTCAGATCAGAAAACCTTAAGATCTACTCTTCAAAATATTTTGGCACAGGGCTGAGGACGTTGCCCAGTTGGTAGGGTGCTTTCCTGGTGTGCCCAGTGCCTGGGCTCAGTCCCTAGCACCACTTAACACGGGGATTGGGGTCGGCGAGATGGCCCAGTGGGTGAAGGCAATTGCTGGCAAGCCTGAAGACTTGAGTTTGATTCCCCAGGTCCCACACGCTGGAGGAGAAGAACGATCGACTCTTGCAAACTGTCTTCAGACCCCCACACACATGCCACGGCACGCTTTACGTGCGTGTATGAGCGTACGGGAAATAAGTAAACAAGTAAATACTTACATGAGATAAAGCAAGCAGACAAACAAACAAAAACCCCCACCCGTGTGCCGTAATCCCAGTACCAGGGAAGTGGAGGCAGGAGGATCAGAAGTCCAGGGCTGGTTTCATCCATTAGTGAGTATGAGGTTACGAGAACCTGTCTCAAGACACAAGTTGAGCATATTATTTGAACTGCGAACATTTTCACAGTGTTTATACGGAGGTAAGAACATCCGTATGTCCCTGTTTGAGGAGCAGCTTTGATTTTTGTTTTTTAAGAATTGTTGGCCAAAGAAACGCATTTTATTTCGTAATGATTTAGTTGCCTGGTGATGTTAACTCTTGCCTCCATTCGCTGAATTAATAAACCTCTTGACTGTTTGATCAGTTGAATTTTCCACGTCCTACGTACGTTTGGTCTTTTCCAGGAACCAATAAGAAAGCCTTAGCGAAATGAGTTCCAAATGATTTATTTGTACAGAAAGAAAGAATTTCCTCTTAGTCGTACATCCGACACCCACACGATACCTCACCAGCGATGCTGGGAAGGGACCTTTTCAGCAGAAATTTGATGCCCAATTAGTGTGTTTTAATTTAGTCAGTGGCTTTTCCATCTGGCCTTCATGCGCCCGAGGGTAGACTAGAGCAGCGTGAAGCGCCCTGTGAAGGCATGAAGGGGCGGGCGGGCGCAGAGAACTACTTGCAGGAGCCGGCTTCTACAGCTCCCACAGGGTGCTCTCTCTCCTGGTTAGTTCCAGGGTGGGTAGGACAGAGAAGTCACGTGCTTCCAGTTCTCACGTCAGACACCTTCATACGAAGAGTGTAAATCAAGGAAACACGTCAGAAAGTATACGATAGAGCCGAGTGTCTTCTGCCCGGGCAAACTAGAACTGGAAGAGCGTGCAGGCCCCTGGCGGATGGGTGGTCAGCCCCCGCTCTAAGACACAAGGGGCAGACTCGAACCGAAACAAGTCTAAACGTTCTGTGTCGTGGGTGGCTAATGAGTCTCTTTCTAAGAAGCTTTGGTTTATTTTGGAGACAGAGAAATAGACATAGAGACTTGTGTGTGCGTGTGTGTGTGTGTGTGTGTGTGTGTGTGTGTGTACTTTTCAACCTTTGACACTGGCCTGTGGTGATGACATTTGCTCACTAACTGTCAAAATTAATAACCAAACTCAAGTACCGCAGAAAACTCAGAGACAAAATTCCCCAAAATTACGATACCTAAACAAAACAGAGGGATTTCCAGTTGTAAAGAACCCTGAACAAAAATTCTGTCTTCCGTGTCACAGAATGTTAGTCCTTATAGCCACGTACATCCCTATGTTCTAAACAATCTTTTTTTTTTTTTAAACCTTCTGTTGTTGGAGGAGTGTGGACGTCTGTGGCCAGCATTGTTTCTCTTTCTCCCTCCCTTACTTGAGACAAGGTCTTGCTATGGTGGTGAGTTTTAGTATGTTTCCAGCTGTCCCTATGGTCAGACCTCCTTCCCAGCTCCCTCCTCTGTAATAGTTCTGCCACACTGTTGAGAAACACTCAATGCTTGCTTATCTCTCGATGTTTTCCCCATTCTGAATGCCATGGTTCGGAGAGGAAACGTCCCCCAGAAGCCCGTGTGTTGAAGATTTGGTCCTCAGTCTACAGTGCTGTGAGAGCTGGTGACCAAAAGTAGTCAAAATAAACCTTCCTTCCTTGGAAGCTGATTGCGTACACACGCGCGCGCACGTGTGTGTGTGTGTGTGTGTGTGTGTGCGCGAGCGTGTGTGTGTGAGCGTGTGTGTGTATGTGTGTGATGTGTGTGTGTGATGTGTGTGTGTATGCGTGTGTGTGTGTGCGTGCGCATGCGCGTGTGTGTGTGTGTGTGCGTGTGTGTGTGTGTCTGTGCGTGTGTGTGTGCGTGCGCGTGTGTGTGTATGTGTGCGTGTGTGTGATGTGTGTGTGTCTGTGTGTGCGTGTGTCTGTGCGTGTGTGTGCGTGCGCGTGTGTGTGCGTGTGAGTGTGAGAGTGTGTGTGTGAGTGTGTGTGTGTGTCTGTGCATGTGTGTGTGCGTGCGCATGCGCGTGTGTGTGCGTGTGTGCGTGTGTGTGTGAGTGTGTGAGTGTGCGTGTGCGTGCGTGTGTGTGTGAGTGTGTGCGTGTCAGAGCGGGGAAGTTCACTCACACACTAGACCTCGACAACACATCGGTACTCATTTCACAGATTTTATTTTTGCGTGGAAGCATCATAGTCTCAAATATCTGCGGAATGATAACTTTGCAAACGCCCAAATAGGGTTTTTGTTTTGTTTTTATGGTTCTTAATTACATATGATTAGGAATCATTACTTTTAGGATTAAAAGGTGATCGCGTGCCCATGAAATGTTTAAGCACCGACCTTGTGAGCACATGGTTCTGCCTGTGTTCAATCACGACTCCTCAAGTCTAATTGAACAAGCCTTGGGCACAGAGGCTCATGACGCAGACCTTCAGTCCTTCCAGGAACCAGATCAGAAGTTTCTCTCTGTTGCTATAGACACCGACCCTCAGGATGTCTGTGAACATTTAGCTGTGTCCCGCTGTGCCCTCGAGTTGGTTTCCCAGCCATGGAAAATGCTCAGGAGAGAACGTTGCGCCATCGCTGTTAGTCACTTTCTGTTTCCTGTGCTCCTCTTAATTCCCCTGGAGCTGGCACTAGCGCTCAGGGTTTAGGTTGCCGAGGGGTGTTCGGGAAAACCCACATAAACGCCTCGGATGAGGTTTGGCCGGCTGTCTTGGTGACCTAACAGTGTTAGAACTAGAGATTTCATCAAACAGAGCAGGAAGGAAAGCCCTAAGGCTGCCAAACACCCACGGAGCACGCTAAGATCCAACGACCATCACTTGTTAAAGATGGATTCTCCGCAGTTTTTAATTTGATGAAGCTGCTGGAATAAAATTTGATCTTAAGTTTTAGATGCCAAGAGATTATTTTTAAGGGGGGGGGAATTTTAAGGGTCTAATTAAAAAAGAAAGAGAAAAAAAGAGACAGGAGAGGAAAGGAGAGGAGAGGAGAGGAGAGGAGAGGCGAGGAGAGGAGGAGAGCTCTGCTCCCGCAGGATGGCCTGGGCTTGGGCTGGAAGCACCGAAACCTGACCAAAGGAACAAGCCAAGCACCCATGGAGGACCCATCTCACCATGCCCTCTCACACCCAAGAACCCGATGAACAGAGCGCTTAATACGTATGAAATTATACACACACTCATCGTAATTATATATTCTGTGCACACCGAGTGCTGTATTTACCACTGTTAAAATGGCCTGACGTGCTCCGAACCTGCTCCCCTTGCTAAGAGTGGGGCGTCTCACAGGCTGTAAGTTTTCATTAGTTCAAGGCACCTTTGCCTCTTGTTCATATTTTGTTTTCGTTGTGAGAATTTCATTCTGAGAACGTGACTGGATTCTGACCCAGACTTCGATCCCCTCATACCAGTAAGGCGAGGACCCTCAGAGAAGGCGTCTGCTGCCCTGGCAGGTGTCTGCCCCCTCTCTTCAGACTCAGTCCATCCCATTCACAGACTCATCCCGGGCTTTTTCTTTGGGAAACTCCTTGGTAGTCACCTGAATCATTTCTCTATGCCCCGCGGGCGCTATCTGGCGTATACACCCGAGTACACAAACCCAGATCACTCCCTGCTCACGGCCTCTCAGAGCAAGAAGAGACACAGCAAGCACATGATCAGGGCCAAGGTCAGCCATATGCAGCATACCACCTTAAGGCAAGCTTATTCTTAAAAATATGACAGAAGGGAGGCCGCAGTGGTGGTGCACGCCTTTAATTGGGAGCACTCGGGAGGTGGATGAAGACGGATCTCTGTGAGTTCGAGGCCAGCCTGGTCTACAGAGCGATTTCTAGGACAGCCAGAGTTACGACAGAGAAACCCCGTCTCGAAAAGCCAATAAACGAACAAACAAATAAATAAAAATTTAAAAAGTGACAGGAGGTCGCTCTAAAGCACCGACACTAAGCATGGTATAGCAATAAGATGATCGCCCGGTCGCTTATTAGCGAGTACGGTGCCCTGCGCAGAATTGTAGGCACCAGCTTTCATACGACTGGTAGCATAGTAGGCTTACTTCTGGGAGCATCGCCATAAACATATGAGGCCTGAGCTGTACAGGACATGCGGAGGCTCTGACGTCACCGGGTGACAGGAATTTCTCAGGTTCTGAGTGGAATGCTTCTTGCCTCTTCCTAGCATCCGGCTGCCTGGCTCCGCCTGGCATTCCCTGACCTAAAGCTGTATGGCTAGAGCGTCTGCCTCCTTCTTCTTAGTCTTTTTGCAAGGACACGCATCACTGGATGGGGAGACAACCTCACAGGGCTCGCCTAGGCAGGAAACGGGTGCCCCACCACCCAGCCGGCACTGAGGCACCCATGTTTCAAGACCAGGTTTGTGTGATTCGCACGTGCTCCCGGGGCTTGACAGCACACTCCAGCGGTGCCTGGGAACGAGTAGGCTGAGATAACCTCTGTCAGCCGGCGAGCTGCCCTCAGTCTGTGAAAGTCTCCTTCTTTACTGGGAGGAGAGAAGAAGGGAAGGGGGCAGGGAAAGCAGCCATAACCAAATATGTCCTTACCTCTCCTCCTCTTATCTCTACCTCCGTGTCTGTTAGCACAAAATAGGCTTGGTATTCCTAGGATTCCCCCATCTGCCATTTCTCTATTCCCATGACCTCAGCTATGTCCCAGGGGCTCTGTTCCTGCTCCCAAGCAGGTCAAGCTCTGACCCAACATACTTTCCCACTGCTTCTTGGTGTGCTTTCTGTGGATTCTGTTCCTAGCGCTGACTGGATGGGGCATATGCATCCTTCCGGCCCGTGTTCAAACAAGGAAAAGCCGCAGTCACCGTCCACACCTGCCAAGTGCCTCTGCAAACCTTTAATTTTTTAACTTAGTCACTACTTCTGACTGTATTTTCCAGGTGTGCACATGGTCTGTAGGCACTGGACTGGCTCTGGGGGTCCCGGGAACAGCTGAGCAGGACATAGGACACGTCCTACCTTCCCCAAGCTCCCATTCTACAAAGAGATAGCTTAACAAATAACTACACGAGAAGTGGGATGTAGTGCTGGAGAGATGGCTCGGCGGTTAAGAACACTATCTTATCTTCCGGAGGACCAGGGTTCAATTCTCAGCACCAACATGGCAGCTCACAGCTGTCTGTAACTCCAGTTCCAGGGGACCTGTCACCCTCACACAGACATACATGCAGGCAGAGCACCAAACACATGCAAAGCAATAAATAAACAGATCATTAAAAAATAAGAAGAGAAATGGGATATAGCTGAATGGCAGTTGCCTTGCCTAACATCTGCAAGGCCCTGGCTTCGATCCCCAGCACCAACGAAAAGGAAATTACACGCAAAACTATTGGAATGTCATTTTCACATAAGGGATATACAAAGTCTAGGCCGTTATAAAAGTAAGTATGCCACTTAGGATCTCAGCTGTTCTCGGAGGGCAGCCACAAAAAGCTTCTTTGTCAGCTGTCTCAATAGCAATTCTTCCCCTAGCAGAGCATGAATTCTTGTTTTGAGTCTGCAACCTACTGGCTTCCAAGGCTATTGTTGTCTTTGAAGGCCCACACCTGCAATCCCAGCATTAGCAAGCTAAGGCAGAAGGATTGCTGGGAGTCGGAGGCCAGACAAGGCTACAAAGCAAAACTCTGTCTCAAATGAAACAAAACGCAGAACAGACAAGGAAGACTCAAGCTTTGTAACCCCTTGCGCCTGGAAGGGACCCATCTAGTATCACCTAACCATTAATTAGCCAGTGGGAATGCGTGGGGTGGTCCTCACACACGCCCCCCCACCTCTTGGCCCTCTCTCTTTATGATGCTTTCTTCCCAGGCTTCACAGGCTGAAGGTGTTCTGCCAAATGATAAAAAAGTACCTGAGGCCTTGGTGACACCAGGACACCCGCAGCAGCCAGCGGTTCTCCGTCCCCCGACTCTTTAGGGGGTGACAGCAATGCTCCCCGACTTGACAGTGCCACCGTGGGTGGCTTTCTACTTCATGCCATTGGACAGAGTTCCTCAGGATAGTCTTCAAGAGGGGCCGCCGAGCCTGTCTAGAAAAGACAGGGGTAGACTAATGGGCAAAGGAGGCAGGAGCGAGAGTTTCCCATGTGGTGCTCAGAATTAGGGCCTTGATATCAAGGGCTTGTACCTGAATTCATGATTGTTGGCCTAGGGCTTCTTAACACCTCTGCATTTGGCCTTGGGACCGACCCCGAGGGGAAGGGAGCTGTGACAGTCATAGATGACAGTCATAGCAGCCAATGAGGGCAGTCTACCAGCCACGTGAACCCCAAGACTCTTTCAGATCTCATAGGCACCCTTTGAGGGCAGTGCTACTGTTGACCCAAACCTGAAGCAACCAGAGGAGGCTGGTCAGGCTCCTGAGACTGCAGCTGGAGACTGCAGGGCGCAGGACCCAACCTTGGCGACGCTCTGCGGTGAAGGAGGTTGCTGAGGTGTGTCACCAGCGCGTGTGCAGACTGCTCTGCACTGGAGAGCTGCTGGATTCCGCTCCTCGGCTTCTACGAAACAGCCAGGGGGTCCCCGGGGGACACTTTCCCGCAGGACCCCCTCTTCCAGGCGCTTTTAGGAACTCCACAGAAACAGTTTCCTGTCACGTAAGACGTAAAAACAAACCAAAAAAAAACCACATTCTGTTTTGCTTTCTTTGAAAAAAAAAATTTTTTTTTTTTTTTTACATTTATTTATTGTGTATTTGGGAAGGAAAAGATAGAGCAAGCCAGATGTGGTGGCGCATGTCTGTACCGCCAGCCCCCGAGGGGAGGCGGGAGCATCTTGAGCCCCAGGCCAGCCTGGGCTGGATGGCAAGACTCCGTCACAAAGCAAAAGGAGCAGCAACCGAAACACCAACAATAGCAGTCGCTCCCTTCCACACCAGTCTTTCCTGGGGGGGTCACCACGTGCGCCTTTCCCAGCCTTACCCGCCCTGGGCACCAAACCTAGTTAAGCATTGTGAGGGTCTGCTCGCCCCACAGAAGCCTCTCCCTTTCCGCTGTATTCCAGGATCTGGGAGCACGCGCACTCGAGGGGTTTTGTGTTTCTTCACAATTCGAATGGAGAGACGAAGTAGAGTCGGGCAGAAACGAGGGAATTGTCAGCTCTTCTTCACAGGGTTGGTGCTGAAAGGTGGGTGGGGAGATCTTCAAACCACTTAGAAGGGATACATTTCAGGCAAGCTGCTACTGTAAGTCTGCCGGGGCCTGGGGGCAGGCTTGGGGTTCTGCAGTGTGTGTCATTTCATTTAACCCTTACACCGTCTCAGAAAGTAGGTGCAATTATCACCATTTCGCAGATGCAGAAATAGGCTGTCAGGAGGTTAAGCAACTGGCCCGGGGTCACTAGGGTGGGCCTGCCTGACTTCAAAGCTTGTGTGGTCTTGCATGCCCCCGTAATTACTTAGAAACAGCATCTGTCGCTAAAAGAGCCCGCTGCTGGATCTAGAAGATTCTTTGGGGACCCCTGTCATCCTCTAGGACAAACTTCTTCATTGTCTGGCTGTTCTCCTGCCCCGTAAAGCGTTCCCTTTAGACATGGCTGCCTGTTACTTCAGAGGATGGGGCAAGAGCCGTGCTCAGCCCAGGCTGTCCAGCAAATTGCAATTCCAGTTTTACCTTGGGGTCTCCAGGGAGGGGGCAGACAAAGCCTCCTTCTGTGGGTCTAACCGGACTAATTCAGACTTCGTGAGTGGAGGCTGTTGCCAGCTCTGGGGGAGGTCCACGTCCTGTCTCGGAGACAGTCGATTCATACACGACCTTGGGGCCTGTGGTCCACGCTGCTTCCAACATGAGCTTTTCAGATGTTGCCTTTTGCTGCTTTCAGGGAACTTACACTAGTGGTGTTTGGTAGCTCTCAAAGGTTTTTTATAACTCAAGGGTCCGTAAAAGAACCAGCCTTTGAGAGTTATTTTAATAAGTTTTCTATTGAGTTAGAATTGGATTGCAATTCAGACAAGGCAGAGACCTACTGACCCACTGAGATACCTGACTTTAACGGTGTTAAGCAGTGGTGTTTACAATGGTTTCCTTTAGGCAGATTTTGAAAACGGAACTAACTACTTACAGGGTCAAAGACCCAGCAGAGGGTTATTCCTAAGAGCGATGTTTTGTTCCTACGACACGACCGAATTTCCTGTACCTCAAGGAAAAAGTAAGGCAGCGTTGAGAGGAGGTAAGATGGAGATTTTCATGGTATTTGAATTGTTTCATCAAAATTGAAGAGAGGCTTGAAAAACCTCTTTAAAATTAAGGCAATGTTTTCAAAAATAAGATGACGCGGTTGTCGCCTGTACTGAAGCCTTTGGCTCTTTATAGATTCAAATCTAAAAGTGTCATGGTTTATACCTCAGCACTGATGCTGCTGAGGCAGGAGAATCACGACTTACTGGGTCAGTCAGGGAGCACACACCCAACCCACGTGTAGGCTCTGGCCCAACCGCCAGCAAGAAACCCGGAGACCTAACCGTGTTTTGAATGTGGAAGAGAATGCTGTTTTGTTTGCTCTGTGGAGCTCTAGTGACCAACAGTCATTCCAAATGCTGTCAGCTGGAGGGGAAAATCATAATCTGCCCCCTTAAGAGCCCACGTGGGCTGCCGAAGAGGAATTCGCCGTGGAACCCCGTGCAATCCTTTTCCCTAGGACAGTTGTCTCTGTGACCTCCCTGGCCCTTAAGCCTCAGAGCGAATTGGTGATCAAGGCCTTGACTACAAGCCACCGAGTGGCTCAATCTGTCCCTTCCTCCACCTCCCACCTGCCCCCACAGCTACTCTGTCTCTGCCTTTGGGCTGTTCGACTTGATCTCAGACTTCCCTTCCTCTAATCCAGCTTTTGCAACGCTGCCCACAGTGACTCTGGAAAACAATCCGCCACCCTGTCGGTCTGCCTCCCCAATCCTCAGCCACAGAAGACGAGATCTAAAGCAGAGCCCCGCCTCCCGAGGCAGCCTAGCCTCAGGGAGCCCTTAGCCGGGTCTGTCCTTCCCTCACAGCAGGCTCTGGGCCTGGCACGTCCTTCCCTTCGCGGTCCACCTCCCCCGTGGATATTTGCCGCCATCGCCTGCCTAATTAGCCTTCCCTCCCCCACGCCTTCTCCATTCTGGTCCACCCAAATCCCATGCATTGCAGGTGTTAATCTGGATTACAGAGTCTTCGCGTCTATCTGTGTCTAAGGATCGGATTTTCCTGCCGGTGCCATGCACTCGTGTGCCCTGTTTCCTGATCACGCTACTTGTTTTTAACTAACCCTCTCTGGAGTTATTTCCTTAGGATAAATCAATCGAAGTAAAATTATCAGATCAAAGGGATGATTAAATCTTCGGATACTAATTGCTACTTTGCCGTGCAAACCAAATGCACTAATTTACACTTCTCGCCAAGGTATGTATGTGTCGGGTCATCCACATTTTTCTGTCCGTCAAGTGTCTTGCTTTGTTTTAAATCTTTTTTTTTTTTAACTTCATGAGGAGAAAGAGAGAGAGAAAGAGAGAGAGAGAATGGAAGCACAGGTTCTCTCTTTCGTACTTCTCTCAGTGATTCTTTTTCTAACAAATGGTTCACTTTCTGCTTTCTGATCACAAGAATTTAATACTCAAAATCTCGCATCTACTGACTTTTTGTTTGTTTGTTTGTTTTGTTTTGTTTTTTGAGACAGGGTTTCCCTGTTGTAGCTCTGGCTGTCCTGGAACTCACTCTGTAGACCAGGCTGGCCTCGAACTCACAGAGATCCACCTGCCTCTGCCTCACGAGTGCTGGGATTAAAGGCATGGGCCACTGCCGCCTGGCACAGCTGCTAAGTTTTAATTACGTGACGCACACGTGATTAAGAAGAATCACAGGACTGTAAGCTCCAGAATCTAAGGATCTTCTTTTAAAAAGGGCAGCAGGCTACGGAACAGCACATGGTATGACATGACTGCTGTGCGGCCCGAGTTCAGATCCCCAGCACTGGGTTTACCCGGCCGAGGTGATGCTCACCTGCAATCCCCATCCCCGTGCTAAGGGTGCCGAGGCAGGAGGGCGCAGAAGGGTGGGGGTGGGGTGGGGGTGGGGGCAGCTTCCTGGGCAGCTAGCTAGCCTAGCCAGTTGGCAAGCTCCAGGTCAAGTGAGAGACCTTGCCTCAAAAAATAAAATGGAGAGCAATGGATGAAGATGGCCTACATCAGTTTCTAGCCTCCACACTTGCACATATGGGTACACACACGTACACACATGTGCATGCACACATGTACACATACCACACTTATGGGCACACACGCGTACACGCATGTGCATGCACACATGTACACATACCACACTTATGGGCACACACGCATACACACATGTGCATGCACACATGTACACATACCACACTTATGGGCACACATGTGTACACACATGTGCATGCACGCATGTACGCATACTGTTTGTTTTTTTTTTAAAACGAAGAAGAAAAGGACGACAGCATAACCAATGATGGGAAATCAGGACCTCAGGCTGGACCTTGGTATTTTCATCCACTGGACGAGAGTGTGTAGAGTTTCAGTAGTAACAGGGACCTGGGTCATTTAAGAGATATGTTCCGCACTATGTAAGCCAGCTCACGTGGTGACAGAGCTGTTAGGTCATCCCCCTTCTTATCCGGGAAAGGTAGCCAAAAGGTAGCTCTGCAGAGAAGGGAGCGCTGTTTATGTAAATCCCACGTTCCCAGCATGAGCAGGCATGTTGGGGGCTGGTGTGCAGGCACATCTACTCAGTGGTTAGGCAGGGCTATTTTCCACCGAAGGTGGACTCTGAGGACCTGCGGGCAGGAAGGGGTTAAGCCAGGTGCAGCATGAGCTGGAGGACTGGGGCCAGGGCTCATTAGAAATCTGGTATTTCAGGTTGGACCGGACTTTGGGAATGGCTGCTCCTTTGTTCAGGGGCAAAAGCACTTTAGATCTGGCTGCGCTCTCAAAGGTGACTTGTAGAAAATGGATCGTAGGCTTTCCCAGCTTCAGAGAGTGAGGCCGGGCCTCTGTGCAGCCTTTACAAATCCCAGACACCAGCGCCCGGGTTCCCCAAGGCTACATTGTCATGTGTAATTACAGTCACCCAGGAGGCAACTGGAGAAGCCTACACCGGTCGGGACGCACGCGGTAGGCTGTGCGGAGCACCGGGCACTGTCTGCAGGTTTCACACATTGGCCTGTCGATTTGTTTTCGCAGGCGTGTATTCTTTTTCCATTTCCTGTGAGATGAACGCCAAAGCAAAGATGATTGTGGGCTTCGCTAGGCTCGCTGTTGTCTCTTTAGAGCTCCCCAACACCACTACTCAGCACCCTGTACTGTGAATTCCTTGTAGCAGCTTTTCTTCAAAAGCCGCTTCGTCGTACCCGTGACTAACTGCTCAAATGAAAACAACACATTAAAAAACAAAACGAACGCCCCACATGCTCCTCCTCTCCAGGGCGTATTTTGTTACCGTCCAGATTAAAAAAAAGGTGGGCAGCACAGCTCCTTCCCACTGGCCTTGGAAGCCAGAAACGCAGGCCACACTCTGGATCTGCTGCGTGCTCAGAGCCGTGGACTGCCTTAACGAGGAATTCCACCAGGAGCACAGACCTACCTTTTGTACACTGTGTATTGTTCTGGAAACGTCTCCGAGTTGTAGCTTGCTATGGAGCCAGCTCCTGGGTGTAGGGCGTGTCTCCTTCCTTTGCCGATTCCTTAATCAAGCCTCAGGAATACACTGACAGTAGATTAGCTCTTGGGAAGCAACAATTTTTATTAAGTTCCTAAGTCTTGCAGAGTGCACACATACACACATAGACACACACAAACACACACAGACACATATATGCACATACACACATATACACAGACACACAAAGACACATACACACATATATGCACATATACACATACACACACAGACACACATATACACAGACACACAAAGACACATACACACATATATGCACATATACACATACACAGACACACATATACACACACAGACCCACATATACACATACATACACACATAGACACACATATACACATACACACACACAGACACACATATACACACACATATACACACACAGACCCACATATACACATACATACACACACATACACACATATACACATACACACACACAGACACACACATATACACAGACACACAGACACACACACACACACAGACACACATATACACAGACACAAAGACGCATACACACATATATGCACATATACACATACACACACAGACACACATATACACACACAGACCCACATATACACATACATACACACAGACACACATATACACATACATACACAGACACACATATACACATACACACAGACACACACACACAGACACACATATACACAGACACACACATACACATACACACACACAGACACACATATACACACACATACACAAATATAAGGCTCAAAGCAGCTCAGGTTTCCTAGAAC
The DNA here is from genome assembly GCA_026225945.1 of Cricetomys ansorgei. NCBI lineage: Eukaryota > Metazoa > Chordata > Mammalia > Rodentia > Nesomyidae > Cricetomys > Cricetomys ansorgei. The sequence continues at coordinate 5,038,184 of JAMJFZ010000484.1, forward strand.
TAAAAGAGACATGGGCTTGGCTTCTGGGGATTGAAGTGCAGGAAGGCTGTGGACGAGGAGAGGTGCCCCTGGGGTGCAGTGAAGTCCCAAGGTGACAGCCATCTGGGTCCTGTACATCTGAGTACGCGTCAGAGCCTGTCTCTTCTAGGGGGGAGGGACGACAACAGTTTTCTTCCTAGGCCGGGGGACAGCAGAGCAATGGGCTCTGCCTGTGTCCCTGTGTCTTCGTGTAGACAGCTCTAACAGTTTTACAAGAGCACAGCTTGCAGTTGGTCCTGTCCCTGCGGCTTCTCTGGAAGATGAATGGGGAACTCGATGAGGAAACATGTTTAGGGGAGGGGTATCTGGGGGGGAGGGATGTTTTGAAGTTACAGAGCCTACTCACAAAGCCGGAGAGGAAGGAAGTAAATAAGAGAGCTGGTTGGGAAAGAGGGAAAGAGGAGATTGGTCCATGGGGAATGTAAGTTGAGGAAGGAACTTGAGGTTGCCTGGAGAGGGCCTTTCAGAGTCCAAAGGCCCCCTGCAGAAGCTTACTGCCTGCTCTGCTTGTGAGATGGCCGGCCCCTGCTGTCCTCTTTCTTGTTTAGGTGGCTGCATGACTTAATCACAGAAGTTGGAGGAAAACAATAACCTGTGCAAAGTACACAGACTGTCTGCACCTCACACCTGCTGACCCCCCTCCCTACAGCCTCCCTTCTGACCCCCCTCCCCGCACCCTCCCTTCCTCCCCACAGTCTCCCTTTTGACCCCCCTCCCCACACTCTCCCTGCTGACCCCCCTCCCCACACCCTCACTTCTGACCCCCTCCCCTCACCCTCCCAGCTGACCTTCTTTCCCACACCCTCCCTGCTGACCCTCCTCCCCACACCCTCCCTTCTGACCCTCCTCCCCACACCCTCCCTGCTGACCCTCCTCCCCACACCCTCCCTGCTGACCCCCCTCCCCACACCCTCCCTGCTGACCCTCCTCCTCACACCCTCCCTGCTGACCCTCCTCCTCACACCCTTCCTTCTAGATCCTTCTTCCTGCACCCTTCCTTGCTTGCCTCCAATTAGCTTTTCTGGAAGGAGAACAAATGCTGATCTGAAGATCGTGCAGCTTGACTGTGGTACAGGTGAGCTTAGCATGGGGTCCACCCCCCAGCACACGTACAGACCGCGTGCCGCCCATGCCGTCTTTGCTTGCTGACCTTCAGTGACTTCCTCCACGGCTCGAGCCCACAGTCCTCTGTGGCGTTAGCGTCTGCTCTCACCTCCTGGCAGCTTCCATCACCCCCTCCACCCCACCGTGCTGTGGTCCCGCCATCCTGAGCTTGCTGAGCTTGTCAGCCAGGGAGCTGCAGCTCGGCCTCCAAACCCAGATCCTGCCCTGTCAACTACGCTGGTCTCAAATGTCATGTCTTCACAGTGGCCTTTCCTGAACCCTGGCCCAGACAAGTGTCCTTGGGATGTGTTCCTTGGGCATACTCTTTCCTGCCACCTGCCGTCCCTCAGTGTACCCTTAACATCAGCTAGACTGTAAGCTGCTGGGCTCACCCAGTGGGCCTCTAGCGGGAGAGGCCACCTCGGAAGAAGTGTCGCCACCCAGCCACAGGTGTAACTCTCTCCATTGACCCGGGTCTGGATCTCCACGCCCGTGCTAAGGTCTGCCGTGGACGCTGGGACACCGCACTGACCAACGCAGCAAAAAATGCCCTCCGGTTTCTCATTCTAACAGGGAGAGACGGCGATGGGCTAAGTAAAACTGCAGTGTGTTGTAGAGAAAGACGCTTTTCTTGGCGCGTGTCATGAATCCCAGATGTCGGCCCCAGCAGAACGGGTATTCATCAGAGCTAGGCTCTCATATAGACTACATTTCTACATAGTCTACATTTCAACACCTGAGGCAGGCCGGAAACCCGTCCCTGTCAGAGAAGAGGGCGGCTCAGAAGCTGTGGGGTGGGGAGGGAAGAGCACACGTGTGCGGAATATGTGCCATGCATAGGCTCCATGTTCAGCGAATGAAGAAAAGGGTTCTCCTAAAACCAGCCAAGCTGCCGATGTGATGCTAGCCTGTTATTTAAGAAAGTTACTTTTTATTCTAAGCTTTTTCAGAGGGAAAAAGAAGTCAAATGTTACTTTACTTTGCCACGTATCTGCTCACTAAGGTCTAGAGCCATCCTTTAGAGCACAAATTCTCAACCCGTGGGTCACAGCCCCTTTGGGGATCAAACGACCCTTTCACGGGATCACCTAAGGCCACCTGCTTACCAGGTTTTCACTGATTCACAACTGTAGCAAAGCTGCAGTTACGAAGTAGCAACGAAAATAATGTTATGTTGGGGGTCACGGGGACATGAGGAGCTGTGTTAAAGGGTCGCAGCTTCGGGAAGGTTGAGAGCCAGTAGTCTATTGCAATCCGTCACTCATCGGTAACGCGGGGACCTGACATGTGCTGCCGGCCTCTCCAGCCAGCCGTCAGAGAAGCGCGGGGTTTCCTGGGTGTGCTAGAAAGTGTGTCTCCAACACGGCTTTCCTTACATCGCTGTGCTTTCAGAGTCCACTCGTTATCTGCTGGTTAAGATGTTTTCCTAAAGGTGTGTACTACCACCACCCCGGTCTATTTTTTACTTTTAGACCATCAATTTCTTTTTACTGCAACAAAATGCTTAGCATGCTCAGAGTCCTAGATTTGACCCTAAGCAGTTCTCTGAACCCCAAAGCCAGCGACAAAGAAGTATAAAAGAAAAGTTACTTAAATTACTCTGGTTAAAACATTGCCTTTCTTCCTTCCTCCCTCCCTCCCTCCCTCCCTTCCTTCCTTTTTTCCTTCCTCCCTCCTTCCTTCCTCTATCCCCCTCACCCCCAGGCTGAGAATCGAACCTAGGACCTCACACATGGTATAGGCAAGTGTGCTGAAGGCTGGTCTAGACTGTAACAGGCTGTGTCTAGGCTCCATCCGAGGGTTTTTCAAGAGAACTGTGTGTTCCCAGACGAAGCTCTTCTCAGCTCTTTCAGATCAACAGAGGGGTGAGTATTAGTTTTGGTCTCTTAGGTTTTTAGAATTCTTTCTCAGTTGAGTAGCGTTTGGTATTTACCTCAACCCTAACACGAGAAGCTGGTGTGATCTTAGGAAATGGCCACTGGTGTAACCAGGGAAATCATGCCTCTACCTTCTTCTGGACCGAACATTTACTGAGTGTACAGGATCCAAAGAACAAAAGAAATACATTCCAGTGATGTTTGCTGCTTAGCCAATTGGATGTTGTGCCCAGCCTTATAAGGCCAAAGCTGAGCACTTAGTCCGTGTGTGGAGGAGGGGTGGGGGTAAGGGGAGAGGGCAGGAGGCTACAGAGAAGGCACGAGAAGCAAACTTGGAGGTCAGGCAGGCTCAGAATGTCCTAGGCTAAAAAAATCAGGATCCTAACAGCCTGGCGCAGTTGAACTTATCTCTGTGTAAAATTCCATCACACACACACACACATACACACACACATATACACACATACACACACATACATACCCACATACACACAGACATATACACGTTCATGCACACAGACACACACATACATACGACACACATACACACAGAGATACCACACACATACACACGCACACACATACACATTACACACATACACACCCACACCCACATACACACAGACATATACACATGCATGCACACACACACATACATACCACACACACACACATACATACACACACATACCACACACATACACACGAACACACATACACACTACACACGCATGCACACACATACACACACGCATGCACATACACACACACACCACACACACACACACACCCCTACACACACACATATAAACACACACACACACACACACACACAAACTCCATCTCTCCCTCTCTCTCACACACACACACACACACACACACACACACACACAAACTCCATCTCTCCCTCTCTCACACACACACACACACACACACACACTCACACACACTCACACACTGTTATCACTTGGTGCCCTGGGAGGACTGGATACCAGCAGCCACATGCTCAGATTCCTTAGACAAGATGGTATGGTGTTTGCATAGAGCACGGGAGAGACTACTAATACTGTTATTGGTTAGGGTAGTGGTTCTCAACCTTCCTAATACTGCAACCCTTTAACGCAGTTCCTCATGTCCATAAAACTGCTTTCGTTGCTACTTTATAACTGTAACTTTGCTACTGTAGTGAATTGTAACGTAGATATGCATATGATCTTTCAGGCCCTTTGAAAGGGCCATTCGAACCCCAGGGGTTACGACCCACAGGTTGAGAACCCCTGGTTTAGGATGTGATGGTGAGGAAAGTCTGTACATGCTCAATGCAGACATAACCCCCATCCTTCAGATATTTGCTGTCTGAGGTTGTTTAGAACCATGGACATGGAACCTGTACGTAGTACTGAATGCCGACTGCATACCCTGGGATGTGGTTCACAGCTTCTTCCATGAAGAAGAAAGGGCTGTGGTCAATTTGGGTTTGCTTGCTTTGCTCCCCTCTCATGCTAAGGCTGACATGAGAGGCCTGTGTAGAAACGAGAGGCCCGTGCAGAAACTCGTTCCATGACAGACTCTTGAACTCCTCCTCTGCCGATGCCAAGCCTCCCCTTCCCACAGGAGGTGGGGCTGCTGGCTCCATGCTCTAGAGACAGGGGTGAAGTGCTATTTCTGCCCCAAGGGGCTCCAGCTCCGGCTTCCCACAGGGGACCTGCGAAGGAGCAGCTGTAAGCGCCACTGGAGAAAGCAGAAATTACTGTAGGCTGCATCTGCTCCTCTCCGCCTAGAGTTTTCCTCAGTTTTAGGAGTAAAGCGGAACAAACAGCACTGCTGGTCCGTAAACCCTCCGGTTCACTCCGGCCCACCCATCTCCACCCCAGTCCAGCTCACGCGGGACCCAGCGCTCACACTACGTGGCTGTGAGCCCGTGTGGGCATCCCAGGCCCAGGAAGGCATGGCTGAAAGGCAGGACTCTGTTTTCAGTTGAGGACGGGGCAGCGGCCGGTGACAGGCTGCCCAGATATGAGTCATTTGTTCTGGGCCTTGAGGAAGAATTTGAAAAGTCACAGCAGAGTCAGGAAGAATGCCAAGTTGACAGGCTAACTAGAGCGGAGCGGCGTGACAGTTTGACAACACGTGGAGTCACTGCAGAGGCCAGCCAGGCTGCAGGCCCGCCACTGTTTTGAAAAAGCTGCAGCATTAGGCCGGTTAGGCGCTGGGCCTGGTCAGGTGCCCCCTGCAGCTCACACCGGGGACTCTGCCAGCATCCTCCTCTCCCAGAGCATCTTATCTATTCTTGGCGGGGCTGAAGGGTGCGGAGGAGGGAGACTGCTAACACAGTTTCAGAATCCTGTGTGCGGGAGTTTTATTGTTGTGTCCTGGAATTGTTTTGTTTTCAGGACAGATGTTGACTGTATTTTGAAAACAGATTGGAAAGTTGGGGGAATAAAGACCTTCGTGAACACTGAGTTATCTAAAGGAGTGCCGGTTCGGGGCAGCAACCCGAAATGAGAAAAGCATGACACAAGAGAAGGTAGGGGAAACAGGTCTGTTTCTTCACTGGAGGTGCTAAGTGCGGAGGAAGAGGGCTAAGTTAACATTGGACGCCAGGACTGGAGACAGAGGGAAGGCAGTGGGAGAGTTGAGTCTAGCAGACGAGCTGGCAGGTAGAAGTAGACGGCAGTGCAGCGTCTTGGGGTCCCTGTGCCCAACTGGTCGGCACACAAGACTCCTGTTATCCCCAGAGATCAGAAGCCGCCTTTCTGTGTGTCTCCGTTAGGCTGGGATGGATGCCGTCTGTAATTCTGATCAGATTCATGCAGGTGGAGAAACTGAGAAAAAGGGAGTGAGGCGACCACGGGTTGGGAGAATAGGGAGGAGGTGGCTGGGGGGTAAGCAGAAGGGACCCACAGAAAGAAGCCAAAGAGAAGGAGGGGAGGACGGTTCCTTGGAAGTCAGCGGCCATTATGGTGGGCAGAGTGCAGGCTGGAAGTCCAGACAGTGCCGAGTAGTCGGAGAGAAAATGTGGGCCTCAGAGATGAGAGTCAGCCAGCACCACTGTCTCATGGGAGGCAGAGTTTGACAAGGGTGGACATTTCCTGAATCCCTAAAAAGGCTGGCATTGTGCCATCACGGTAGACACACAGGTGGTGGCCTTCCCTCCCAGGGATCAGGGATGGTGGGAGACAGAGGCTCTGACCAGATAAGGAAGCTGGTTATACATAGGGTCGCACTTGGGAGAGAGGGACGCACCGGGCTAATGTGCTCCAGAACTGGGGACCGAGTCGGGTTCCCTGGGTTGAGTCTTTGAAACCACAAAGGTTGGGGTGGGGAGGAGGAGAGGGGGGACTGTCTGATGTGTGGACATTGCTGCTCAGCCTGCTTTGAATTTTTTTTTCTTTCGAGACAGGGTTTCTCTGGCTGTCCCGGAACCCACTCTGTAGACCAGGCTGGGCTCAAACTCAGAGATTCGCCTGCCTCTGCCTCCCGAGTGCTGGGATTAAAGGCGTGTGCCACCACCACCCGACATGTTTTGCATTTTTTGAAAGAGCCCAGAAGAGAGAAACGTGACCTGATGTGGACTGGGTCTGGCAGCCCAGGTGGGAGGTGAGGCTCGCAGAAGATGGGAGAGAGGCCATGAGGATTTGGGGGTTGGGAAACGCCAAGTTTTTTTTTTTGTTTGTTTTGTTTTCCTCTTAGCTTGCTGAATTCTTGCTTGTTGGCAAAGGAAAGGGCAATGGTGAGAATGTTCTGGAAGAAATAAAGATGGAGGGAACCTGTGGGTTCCTGGAACCGGCTGGGGCTTCGCAGCTGAATGCACACCTCCTGTATTTGAGGCCTGGGTTCCACTCCCCCGAGCTGCAATAATACTTTAATTACAAACAAACAAAACAAAACACTGTTCTTCTAAAGAGGTAAGGCAGGAGAAGGGGCTCCTGGTGAGTTCACACTTGGAAGGAGGGAAGGTGAGGTCTGAAGCTCTCATCCACAAAGGAGGGCCCAGGTGTTTGTGGGAAAAGCTCCACCCCTGCGTCACTTCTGAGCTAGGGAATCCGGGGACCTTCCCAGAGGTCGACTGCAAAGCCGCGCTGCCCTGCGCACATTCCTAACATAAGCAGTGCTTGCTGGTGGAGCCCTCTCTGTCGGCGGGCCCAGGCCTGGGAAACTTCTGTTGAAAGGGAAGAGGGATGGGGCTGGCTTCTGCAGGGTCCGGTGTCTCACCTGGGGACCTTGGGGGAGGCTGTGCCTTCCTTGTCTGCAGGCCCCTGACCCTGGGTAAACACTGGAGCATCCTGCCACTCTGTGAGCCGCATGCTCTGTATGTGACCCCGTGCTCATCAGGTAAGCGGTGAACTCTGGGTGTTCTTTTCCTGTTGTCGGGTTACTGTATAAACCAAGACAATTGACCAGAAGGAAGAGGGTTAAGGTTCCCTTTGTTTTTCTGGAGTGAGGCTGTGGCTCTTAAGGGACAGGCTGGTACCAGGCACCAGAAGGAGAGGGAAAAGCTGGAAGATGAACCACAGAAGGGTAGAGCTGCTGTCCAGAACACAGAGCATGCAGCTCATCTGACTGCAAATACAACACGCGAATGACTTGCATGTATGTAAGCATTGCCCCTCCGCACAGTGTCTTGCAAAGTCCCTGTCTCAAGTTTGTAGTCAGGAACTGAAGGGGTGGGGGTGGGGTGCCGCTGGAGAGATGGCTCAGCAGTTAAGAGCACTCATTCTTGCCGATGACCTAGGTCCAGTTCCCAGCACCCACTTAGTGGCCCATAACCACCATAACTTAACTCCAGCTACAGTGAATCCCACACCCTCTTCTGACCTCCAAGGGCATACAGGCAAAACACTCATACGCATAACAAAATAGACAGATTATAAATACATTAAAAGACAGAAATGGAATCAGGGAGTTTAAATTCCAAATGTCAAAGAAGACATTGCAAACATGCGTGAGTAACTCTTTTTCTCAGCTCATGAAGCAGTTTGCTTTACTCTAGGGAACGGGGGTGACCGCAGGGAGGGAAGGGGAATTGTTCTGCTCAGGCATGTGCCATATTAGGAAACCCTCAGAATTTCCTCATAGGCCATGTCTTTGTGCAAGTCTGCATTTCAAATGTCAGGTAATTCCCATTTCACACTAGAATGACATGAATCCAGTCACAATGATACCGACCATCTTTCAAAATGCAGATTAGATCTACCAAAACCAAGTGTGCTTCGTTACTGATCTTATTCAGAAAAATAGTGTATATATACTTTTTTCTGAATATACATATATATACACACACACATATATATACATATACAAATACATATATACATACATATACATATATATACACGAAGGTCCATCTTCTACTTTCCCCATTGAAGCACAATTACAAGTATCTGTTTATGCTTGGACACTTCGTTATTTAACACACCACATTCTTACTGCAGAATCTTTGATCGAAGCTAAGAATTTGCCACATGTCCTACTCTTTCCCAAGTCGCCTGAGTACAGCTTTGCCACAGTCATGCTTGGGTATATATTCCTTGAAGCTCAGAGGCAGGATTGTGGTGTGTTGCTATGTGGAATTGCAGATGAAGAGCGTCTCTCTGGCTGGAGCAACGGCTCTGCTCAGCAATTTTGAGATACTCACAGCTGGAATAATTTTCAGTCTGACTCTTGGCAAACCTCCCGTGCATACACAGGGGAAAAACTGTGGGGGAGGCTCCAAGATCGTACCAAGCAGTGTTCACCTCGACTCCCAGGATGGCCAGTGGGCAGCTGTTCTGTGCTATATCCTGTTGGGGGTAGTGCGCACGCTCAGAAGAGACTAGTAAATGAGCTAAATAAAGGACTTGGGGTCTGGAACACAAAGGTGTTCAATGGATTTATCATTACTTTCAAAAATTGTTGCCAGGCTGTGGTTGTATACACCTTTAATCCCAGCACTCAGGAGGCAGAGGCAGGTGGATCTCTGTGAGTTCGAGGCCAGCCTGGTCTACAGAGTGAGCTCCAGGACAGTCAGAGTTACAACAGAGAAACCCAGTCTCTAAAAAACAAAAATAAACAAAAATGTTATGGACTGAGTTGATGTCTGTTGGAAAAGTGCTTGTTGCAAAAGCAGAAAGACCCGAGTTTGAACTGCTAGAGCCCACATAAACAGTCGGGGTGCCATGGTGCAAGCCTGCGATCCCAGCCCTGGGGAGGCAAGGACTGCGGGATCCCTGGAGCTTGCTGGCTGGTCTCAGAGTCAGTGAGCTCTAGCTTCAGTGAGAGACCCTGTCTCAAAACTAAGGTGAAGAGTAACAGGAAGATACCAGATGTCAACCTCTGGCCTCCGCGTGTGCACGCACGCGCGCGCGCGCACACACACACACACACACACACAGGGGTGTCGGGGGAGTTACTATTTGGAATTTTACCCTCTGGCAGTAAGCAACCGTCCCGTATGAAGTCTCAAGATTCTGCCATGTCACTGATGCCACGTGGAGTCAATTCTGATGGTGTTCCCTAGATTCACAGTCACAGATGGAATTCTTTCCTGACTCACGTGGCCTATCAGAGCTACGCCGAGGTAGACAAGTCTGATACTCTGCACGTCCCACGAAAAGGTCTCATCCCCGTGAGGGTTTCTACCTCCTCCAGCTCTGCAACCGATTCCTGCACCACAGAGGTTTTGATCGCTCCCAACGCCCTTGGAGAACAGATAAGTTTTGCAGCTGACGTAACCTCGGCCTTCGAGGCTGGTTTGTGTCCACGCTCCCTGGAGGACCAGGTTTGGAATTTTCCCCAAATGTATATCTTCCGAGCTCTGAACTGGACCCTCGGCGTTTCCTGTCCCACACAGGGAACCATAAGCTTTCTGAATTATCTCATAGGACATTTCTCATCTGTGAATCTTTAGAACACGAAGTTCATGTTTTTCCCTTCACCCTCGCTGATCCCCAGTCTCCGAGGGACGTGTGTGTATTCCATTACAGGCCCACAGCTTCCCTCGCTCAGTGATAAATATGTGGGTTACAGTGTGTACATTCATCCAGAACACCAAAGGTTGCCACTGCAGATTTATTGCTTGTGACATCATTTTACCGTGGGGCTGCTTCATGAGATCAGTTTATTTAGTAATTAAATAACACTGAATAAGGCGACTGTACCAGCTCACCGCGGCGCTGACCTAGCTGACTCTACCACCACCTCTCTCTGGCAATCAGCGGCTAATGAGCGGGATCTCCACTGGCAGGCACAGCCTGGGCTGAGTGTGGCGGGCACCAACCATCGGGGCCTCTACGCGTACTACAGTGGATCTCACAGAATATCCTCTCCCGAGTATCGAGCATTCCCAGCCTAACATGGGGGCAGGTCCTCTTCCCTCAGTTAGCACAGCTTTCTCTGCTGTTCCCTTGGCGATTGCGTCGTTCCTATTCAGAGGTTCTCAATTTCACCCCAGAACCTGTTTTTCCTCGTTGCTGTCACATGGATCATCAAACACACAATTTTATTACACTCCCATCAACTTGCCGATCACGCTCGCTTCTTAAGCTCAGGTAGGAATTTGTAACTTGCTACGGGGATCAAGGATAAGTTTAGTTTGTTAACTGGCTCTTCTCAATATTTTGTCTGTGAAACTTTCGAGTGTGTGGGAATCTGTGGAGAGCCGCGCAGTGATCCCTCGTTTGTTCGGCGTCTGAATTCTACACCTGGCTTTGTTTCTGTGGGTTTGTTTGTTTGTTTTTGTTTTTTGCTTTTTTTGAGACAGGGTTTCTCTGTCGTAACTCTGGCTGTCCTGGAACTCACGCTGTAGACCAGGCTGGCCTCGAACTCGCAGAGATCCACCTGCCTCTGCCTCCCGAGTGCTGGGACTAAAGGCGTGTGCCACCGCCACCCGATGTATTTTGTTTTTAAGGCAGGATCTCATGCAGCTGAGGCTAGTCTTGAATAGCTTCTGCTATGTAGCTTAGGCTGACCTTCCCGATTCTCCTGCCCCAGCTTCCCGAGTGCTAGGGTTGCAGGCGCCCGCTAGCAAACTAGCTCAGTTGACGTTTTAATACAGTTGTTAATTACATCATCCATCTGTCCACCCAGCAATCCATCTTGACTTTTTTATTTTTTTAATTATGTAATAATTTTAGGATTACAGAAAAATTTCCAAACAGTGTAGAGAATTCCAAAATACCTCCCACCCAGTTTTCTCACTGATGTCTCTATTTTCTGTTGTGCATCTTGACCCAGGATTCCACCTAGTTATTACGCCTTCTTGGTTTCCTTCTCTTGACCTCCACCTTATTTTTTGAGACAGGGTCTCTCACTGAACCCAGGAGCTCACCAAGTCGACTAGCAGGCCAGCAGATCCCAGGGATAGCTTCACCCTACTTAGTTAAACCTCTCAGGGAACACTCGCACAGACACACCCAGGGTGTGTCTCCTAGGCGACTCCAAAGGCAGTCAATGATAACGATTGATAATGAAGAGGAACCATCACTCCCCTGATAAGATAACTTCCTCCCCCGGCCCCACCTCTTAAAGGATTCACTGCTTTTCAATAGCACAATGGGTGAGGGACCAAGCCTTCAAAGCATGCGCCTTGAGGGACATTTTTGACTCAGACTCCAGTGACCTGAGATATATGTATATACATATATGTATGTGTATACATATGTACACACACACACACACATATGCTTACGTGCGGTGACCCTGGCTTTCCTCCTCGTGCTTCAGATCCCTCTGGTGACTGCGATTAGTCTCTGGGTGCTTTAAGTCACTTGAACCAATTCCCACTTCCCATGGATTCTGTTTACTTCCAGGTAAGGCTTTCAAAGTAACTCAGTGGTGAGTGTAGTCTACCGTGTGGACGGTAGACAGGGAATCGTCATCTCAAGCAGCGCGTCTGGCCAAATCGTCCCTTCACTGGTCACTTTTGAACATATGCGAAGTGTCTCTCGCTGTGGCGAGTTTTTGAGAAAATGGGGGTGGAAAGGGACAGAGGCCTACTTGGGCATTCATGGTCTATCAGGAGGACCGGTGAGGCACACCTGCCATTCCAACAATGGGAGGCAGAAGCAGGAAGATCAAGAGTCCAAGGCCAGCCTGGGCTACACAAAAGAAGCCTTATCTAAAATAAAATAATGGCTAAGGATGTACCAAGCTTAATTGGTAGACTGCTCACGGATCGTACATGAAGCCCTAAGTTCGATTCCCAGCCTAGACCCACATAAATGGGGCTTGGTGGCACAGGCGTGCAACCCCAGCACTCAGGAGCTATGGAAGGAAGGTTAGGAGTTCAAGGCCATCCTCAGCTATAGGGCAAGGTGGGCTACCTACCAGGGTGGGCTACCCGAGGCATTATCTCAAAAATTAACAGCAAGCTAAAACCAAATCGAGGCCAGGGAGCTGGAACCCTGTGTTTACAGATCTCATCTTGTCTGTTCTACCCCGTGGAAATTCACAGCGATGGTTGAGACCGCAGCTCTGTTGGAAGGGCCTTTGCAGCTGTGAGGGCTACGTAGAGACCAGGAAAGCCAGCTGTTTCCCATCAGCTTGCTGACAACTCTCACCTCTGGAGGCAGCTGCTGAGGTGTGGGCGGGGGCAGAGGTGGGAGGATCCGTCTGCAGCTGCCATCTCATTTCCTTTCTGATTTCACGGGAAGAGGGTGGTACCTGCCCCCAGCATCCTTGTGGAGCCAGAGCTGCCTTCATCTCTTACATGTGTGCTCCTGGTACACAACAGAAAATACTGGATCGATGCTTGGCGCCAGCCTAGAACCCAGGACCTCACACAATGCTAGGCAAGCGTTCTCCCACTGAGTACCCAGAGACCCTCAGTCTTCCTTCTCACCTCTCTCTCTCTCTCTCTCTCTCTCTCTGTCACACACACACACACACACACACACACACACACACACACACACATCAGGGTCTCACTATGTACCCCTGGCTGGCCTGGAGCTCGCTGTGTAGACCAGGCTGGCTTTGAACTCATCATGATCCCCTGCCTCTGCCTCCTGAGTGCTGGGATTAAAGGCCTGTGCCACGGTGCCCAGCCCTAGCCTGCTTTTCAATCATACTGAAGAACCTGTCAGGAAGATTTGGTAGTTCAGTAATCTTTAAACTTGTAAATGCCTTTAAGGAAAACAAGAGCTGGACTAGAGAGGAGTTTGTTCCAAATGCTTTAAAGAAACACATCATCGCGTGGAATCTGATTCTGGATGAATGAGAGTACAGTAAATCTCAAAATATCCCGGCCCTGCCTGCTGTGGCTCACCAAACAGGAAAATGACTTCAGAGCTGTGGTCTTTTCCTCTGGAGTCACAGCAGGCAGCTCTTTGTACTCTCGAAAACATCTTAATTCTTCCCCAAGCACCGTGCTTCTTGGAATTATTCACCGGAAATTAATAGTACTCTGAATCCTAAAGTCATTCAAACCACAAGCGACTTTGCCACAGCGCCTAACAGAAGTATATAAAAAGCGCCCAGCAGTTTACGACAGCATTAGTCATCCCTGCACACCCCACCCCACCCCAGAGATGTGTATTTCTAGTCCCCTGTTAGCTAGGCTTGAGTTGGTACTGACAACAAGGGAGATAAGCAAGAGAAGCACTGGGTAGTGTCAGGGCCGGGGGAAGCTAGATAAGCACAGGAACTCCAGGTGTGGGGGCGGAAGCAGCGGGAGACGACAACAGAGAAGGTGGTCAAGGAGGGCGTCACCAGGAAGGAGGTGTGGAGTCAAGACTCCACTAGTCATCAGAACATCTGGGGATGAACAAGTGCTGCCATATTCAAAGGGCGGGGTGTGCCCGGGGCTCCCGCGGAGTGTAGGAAGGGGAGCAGGGGAGGGTAAGGCATTGTGGGAAACCTCTCAGTGCTGGGGATGCAACCCGGGGGGCTTGGCACGTGCCCCGCACGTGCTACCACAGGGTCACATCCCCAGCCCTGAGTGACGCGGGCCATGGGAGGGTGTACTGGGCCATAGCATGGAAGGCCTGCAAGCTGGAGGGAGGCTCCTGGACCAACACAGAGGTTCTGTGTGGAAATGACCGTCCTGATGCTCACAGACGTGGGGCTCCCGCCGGGCAATCACGGGAAGGATGCGGGCAGCCCAGTGGGCGTCGCCGTTTTCAGAAGTGTGTCCCGCTCCAGAGCTGCCCTCCTGCGTCCTGCCCACCTCCTGGGAAAGACAAGAGCCTGGGTGTGCGCGGCTGACACAAGTGAGGCCCCACTTCCAGGTTCCTTCTGCTGCTCTCGCCCTGGGAGCACCCTGGAGCCTGCGACTTGACCTTTCTGGTTGTTTGGTTTCCTCGTGGAGAGGATAATTG
>JAMJFZ010000484.1:5057500-5072500 GCA_026225945.1 Cricetomys ansorgei
CACAGACTGTCTGGGGTGAGTTGAGTTCATGTGAGACTAGAAGATGGAGCTTGTGGATCACAGCCCAAGAGGTGCTGTCTCAGCACAGGGGAATCTTATCCCCTTTGCCACCAGCTGGCAGCTGGAGCCGGGACCTTGACCTCTAGGTGTGTGCTTGCTCCAGGTGGAAGCCTGGACTGCCCAGAGCCTTACCACCCCCTCCCCCCCAGTGTAGCCTGCTCTCTGGCTGCTGCTGTTTGGGTTTATGTCCCCTGGTGTCCTGTCAGCGTGGCTGCAGATGTTAGTGCTGCTCCTCTTGAGAGTAAAGGTCATGTATGTACGTGCTCACTTGCAAAGGAGCTATAATTATATTCCATGACTCCGTGACTCACTTCGGCCCCTGTCTACCCCACCCATGAGCTATCTGCGTTCAAATGTGAAGTCACTTCATGCCGTCACGTTCTAAGTCTTGGCATGGCTTTAAAGATGATTTCTTTCTTGAAAAGGGTCCAAAAGCTCGGAAACCAGACTCAAAAGATCCTTCAAAACACATTGGGAGACACACCCCTTCCCAAATGTTCATTGATGTTCGTCACTCCAGGTCAGCACTGGGGGCGAGCAGAGGGCCAGAGGAGCCACAGGCGGCGAGGGAATCCAACACAGGTCTGTCCGCTGCTTCGTCTGTTTACTTTTATCTTATTGTATTGTGGTGCTAGGCATTGAGTCTGGGGCCTTTGCTACACAGGCACTGGGAGTTTGGTTTCTTGATCTAAGCTGAGTGAAAGTCCTAGCTAGAGAGGAGAACAGGAGTGAAGCCCCCAGATGTCCAGCTCTGGACCGCCGCTCACGGCGGGGCTGTAAACCAGACGAGGCCGGGAGCTCGTCCTGCGGTCTAACCTTTCCCACGAGGGAATGAGCCGCAGTTAAGAAGCCTGGAAAACAAGAATCCCTTGAAATTCCGTGTTGTAAACACTCTTCCCAGCAAGTACTTTGTTGAGTCTTTGCTGCGGTCGGGAGATTGTTAAGACACGCTGACTGTCTTCAAGCTCTGTATGGACTGGCTTCTCAGGTCGCTGGGAGCCTTGGCGGCCATCTGGGGACCGGGGATGGACCCTCATCGACTCCACTGAGTGTGACTTCCCCCTCTGGATAACTGTGATTTCTCCTGAGCATCAAATATCAGTGATGTAAAATAATGGTTCTTGTCAGCTTTAAGAGTTTCATGGACCCTTGGCTGGGTGGTGGTGGTGGCACAGGCCTTTAAATTCCTGAGGAGGCAGAGGCAGGCGGATCTCTGTGAGTTCGAGGCCAGCCTGGTCTACAGAGTGAGTTTCAGGGCAGCCAGAGTCAACAACAGTTACAACCCTGTCTCGAAAAACCAAAAACAAGAACAACAAAGAGTATCATGGTCCCAAGGCTGGAGAGATGGGTCAGTGGTTAAGAGCAGTGGCTGCTCTTGCAGAGGTCCTGGGTTTGGTTCCCAGCACCACACAGCGGCTCACAACTTTCCTTAACTTTAGTTCCGAGGGATCCGATGCCCTCTTCTGACCTTCACATGCACCAAGGTCACATGTGGCACACTGACATACATACGAGAAAGGAAAATAAATAAATCTAAAAAACAAAAGTTGCACAGTCCCCACACCATGCGGTCACATGACCTGCCATATCCCTGACCGCGACGATCCTGCGATGTAGTCTTAGCATCTCCATTAAAAAAAACTTAGACTATTTTATTTTTATTTACTTGATTTTTTAATTTTTAAAAGCAACGCTTGTGTGAAGCAGCGCAGCTTAAGCATTGCCGTAAGCCACCGCGGCGTTGATTTGGTATGAGGGAAAAAGGAGCAGTTGCAGGTTGTAAAAACTGCTGGTGAGAGCAGAGATTAATGCAGCGTGGGGAGTCCACGTGGGGGCTCCTCAAAAAAACAAAACAGGGCAAAACAACCGGTAGAACGCCAGCTCTGTACTGCAGGCGTGTACGTGAAGAATCCAGTACCTCCCGCAGGGATGGAAACCTGTACGCCCGTGTTTATGGCTGCTTTTATTCATGGCAGGGAGAAAATGGAAGCGGCCTGGAAGTCCGTCGGCAGGTGGATCGATGATGCGGACTTGGTACACGTGCAAAACGGAACACTATCCAGAAAAAAATCATGAAATTTGCAGGAAAATGGAAGTATATACCTTGGGAGTATGATATGAAGCAAGGTGAAAAAATCCGAGAGTTCTACCTCATATGTGGGTCCTAGCCTGTAGCGCCGTGCGTGTGAGTGTGTGCGTGCGTGCATGCGTGCGTGCGTGCACCATGGAGGTCAAGGGAGAGGGACGCTAGGTGATGAGGAAAAACAGGGTTGCAGGCAGAAGGACACTGCGTCATGAAATAATACCAAGTTGGGTTTCCCCCTTGTTTCAGCTCCGCCAGTCTCTGTTTTCACAGTGGATATGTGAATTCACCTTTCTGGGTGTTGAAGGAGCAAGGATCTGGCATGCTATTCCTCTGTGGCAGCGGCTGTGAAAATGGACTTCATTGCTAATCCCTTTGACTGTTCGGGCACTGGGAAGCACTGTGACTAGTCGCTGAATGTGTTTGTCACATCAACCCACTCAGAAAGGCATCCCCATCTTACAGATGAGGAAACAGAGGCTCAGAGAGATCAACTGACTTCCCCTGCCCTCATCCTAGCAAGTGACTAGGGACTCAGACCCCAGGTTTTCTGGCTGGGAGTTCACCCCCGTCAGAGTTGTGCCAGGACATCTCTGGGCTTCTGGGAAAACCATATTTGCACCCCGAAGTTAAGAAACATTAAAATTCTCTGGATATGGGGCTGGGGAGAAGGCTCAGCAGAGTGCCTGCTGCTCTTGCAGAGGACCTGGGTTCGGTTCGCAGCGCGCACGTGGCGGCTCACAGTCCCCCATGACTCCAGACCAGGGCATCCAATGACTTCTTCTGACTTCGTTGGACCCGTGGTGCAGACTCATACATTCTCGTTTCGGACCTCAGTGCTCAATGACACCGTCACAGGCAACAGTCAGTGGGAAAATCGTAGGAAAATTTCACAGAAAATTATAATTCATAACATTTACATGGTCCAGTTAGTGTTTGTTTAAATTTCATTCTCCCTCGTGCTAATAAAAACTCCTTCAAACTTCTCCTGAACTGTCTTTATACATTCATAAAAATAACCCTCAGCACTTCAATATTGGTTTTACCTGTCCACTGTCTCCAAGGTTCCCAGTTATCTCTGATACTATTGTCCTGGCTCTTGGACCTGGATATTGGCCTGGGGTTAGTCTGAAGTTAATGATTGAAATCTCGTGGTGGACATTATTCCTCCTTGTTGCTTGGAAGCATTCTGGGTCATTTGTTTTCTCATCCACACAGATTCTGAAACATCTCAATGAAGACTGATCTCTAGAAAATCCCACCTATAGCTGACAGTTTCAGGCCATGCACCACGCTGTAGGGCTATGTGTAGATCTCTCTCTCTCTTGGCAATTGTGCTTATCTTTTTATTTTTGAGACGATTTATTTGTTTTTAATTCTATGTGTAAGTGTGGGTGTATGTACTAAGTACCGGTGCCGTCAGGAGCCTGGAGCTGCAGTTACAGGTGGTTGTGAGCTGCCTGACGTGGGTGCTGGGATCTGACTCAGGTCCTTTACAAGAGAGGCCTGTGCTCTCAACTGCTGAGCTGTCTCTCTGGCCGCTACTTGTTTATTCTTCTGCAGCACCGAGACAGAGCCCGCCATGCTAAGCCCTGGCCTTCTCTTTACTGTATCTTGAGTTTCCTTGGCTGCTCTTAAACTTACAGTCCCCATCCCTCACCCTCCTGGGAAGCAAGGGTGACAGGCACCACACCGTGAGTCCAGCTTTTGTGAGCAAGTTCTATGGTCAAGGCTACTCTGTGCTTTATCAGATCTTTCAACCACAGAGCCTGTTTTCAAGGCTCCAGAGACAGATTGCTATTAAGGACGTCTCTGTGTTTTCCCCTGCTGCCTGTTTGGAGTGTGTTTCTCTCTGCATAAATCTTTTCTTATCACTAAGGCATTTAGAGCACACATACACAAACATTTCTAACAAACTGACCTATTTTAGTCTTGCCATAAGGCGATTCCAGGCCGGTGAATAAGGACACATTCACAGACAGCTAAGACCTCAGCTGTAGATTCCTAAAAGACAACTCAGATTTTCGGAGATTTGAACTCTTTTTTTTATACCTCCTACAGTGATTCAGAATCAGTTTTGCAACTTAGAAGTGGCCTGAGTCACCGGGTTTGTGGATGGGCTGTTTCCTTAGAACAGGGCTCACTTCCTTATGGCTGTAACCCAGCTATCTCAAAGCTGCCATTCAAACTCTTTCCTCCAGCGCCTGAAGGGAGAGGGTGCATTCTTCAGACTCCTCGGACTCCATCTTCCTGACCAGGTTCTAGAAGAGCTGGGAGTAGAGACCGATTCTGTGAGGCTTCACTGGCCTGCGCTTAGAACTCACAGTGGAGCGGGTCAGTTGTATTGAAAGAAAAAAAAAGTCCTCGAAGAATATCATTCCTACTTTCTAGGTTCTAAATATAAACCCTGCTTCATGTGCCGTGAGCTCCAGCGGCCTGCCAGAGTCCGGGCGGCAGGCCGTCTTGGTGAACAGCCTCACCTGTGTCAGAATGCGCCAAGACAGAACAGAACAACACACCTTTGGCTATTTAAGGAATTAACTCAGGAGACTTACATTGCCAAAGTCCTGGGGAAGAGAGAAAGCCCCACTTCAGGTCTAGACAGACCATTTACAGTGCTTTTGGGTTTCTTTTTTGATCAGGAAATTAGATCAGCAGCCTTACAGGGAAAAGTTCATTTGGGTCACAGGTGGGGCTCTTGTTAAAGTGTCAACGACTTCATCCATATTAGGTAACAGGAACTGCCTGAAAGGCATTTATTTTTCATTCTGTGTCATTCAACCATAAATGACTCAGTTCTGATATTATTTACCAAGCTCAGGCTGAACTCACCGGGGAGGCAGCTGTTAGACACTCGTAAGACGGTCTCTGCAGGGCGTCTGGTGTTGGCGAGAGCAAGGGGCTGCTGTTCATTTCCTAACCAGCTCCGTCCCAGAGCCCGATGCTTCATTACTCAAATAGTGTGGACGCAATCGAACCTTACTGTCACTCGGTAAAGCCTGTTCAAGGGGAAACCTCACAAAGTCGACCTGGAAACCACACGGACCAAAGAAGCTAATTAGCAACAGCCACGAGCACGTAACCGCAGCACACAGACGTTAGCCTGAGTAGGCTTTACTTTTTGATGGTTTTAGATTCATGACAACACTGGTTCGGAAGTTCGGGGTTCCCCGGCACCCCAGCCCTCTCCCCCAGCACAGCCCCCCCTACCCCCATTATCAATATCTGGTACCACAGTAGTACCTTTGTAACAATCGATAGACTTGCACAGACACACCACGGTCACCCAAAGTCCATAGTTTACCCGAAGGTTCACTCTGGCTGCTGTACACTCCACGAATGTGAGAAGACTCGGACCCACCCAGGCATCATACGCAAGGGTTCACTGCCTGCAAACTCCTCTTCTTTGCACTAACCTACTCAGAGACCGGGGCTTTTTTGTTTCAATTTAATCATCAAAATGTGAGCTAAAGCCAAACGCTTAAACAAAAACCTAAGTATTGGGCTTAAATCAATGGTTGTTAAAAATCAGTAACATTTTACTTACAGCTATAAATAGTAAAACATCAACATTGATGTTAAGATTTAATGAATTCAGCCTGACATTTACCTTTGCAGGAGCCATGAAAAGAAGATTGTTGGTTAAGTAAATTAAATACTTTAAGTTTTTAGCCAAGGGACAGGAGCTATTTCTCCCAATGCCCTGCTATCAGGAACTAAAATTAAGGCTAAAGTTAAGCAAACAACAAGAAAAGGACTGAAAAATCTCTAAGAGGCAGGGCAAAAGATCATCCCCAATGACCCCCCGAGTCAAGGGAGAATCACATGTAAACTGGAACGCATTTTGAACGGAATGAAAACGAAAACAGTCTATCACAGTATGTGTACAGGGCTAAAGACGTCCTTAGAGGTTGGAACTGGAGAGATGGCTTAACAGTTAAGTGCACTAACTGGTCCTCCAGGGGACCCTGGTTCAGTTCCCAGCACCTACGAGGGGGCTTTTAGCCATCTGTTACTGCCAGGTGATCTGACATCATCTGGTCTCCGAGGGCAGCTGCACACACGTGTCATACGCACACAGAGACACACAAATACACTTGATATAAGATAAAATATCTTTTAAAAAAATCTAATAGAGGGCTAGGCCATGGCTCAGTGGGAGAAATCTTGCCTCGCACCTTCAAGACCCTGAGTTTGACCCCAGCATCCCCCACCCCTGCAGGAGAAAAGTTCTGCTGAGCACACAGGCTCAGATGGCTTCGTTGGAGGAAGCTGTGGTTTGAACGTGTGCTTCTTCTAAAACTAGCGTTGGGATTTAATTGCCATGATGACTTCATTGGAAGGCAGAATGTCGAGGAGACAATTAGGTCCATGGGCTTTATCCTCCTGCATGGATTAACACCCTCTTCTGTGCCAGCTCCCTTCCTCACTCTGGCTCATCCTGAATTTGCCCTTTCTTCATGTGATGCAGGCTGCTGCGTCACGATGCAGCCTTGTCTGGTGCTGGCCTCTGGATCTTGGACCTCTCAGCCCCAGAGCTGAGAGCCAGTACATTTTTACATTTCTGTTCATCATTTTACCCAGTCTGTGCTGCTGTCACAGCAATACAGAATGTCAAGAGACAGAAAATTGTGTCTTTGTGTGTGTGTGTGTGTGTGAGAGAGAGAGAAAGAGAGAGAGAGAGAGAGAGAGAGAGAGAGAGGGAGATTCCCTTGGATCTGGAATTGCAGGCAGTTGTGAGGTGCCGGATGTGGGTGCTGGGAATCAAACTTGGGTCTTTTGCAAGAACGATACACGTTCTTAACTGCTGAGCCTTCTCCCCAGCTTAAGACAGAGAATTTTGTCAAACATTTTGGAAAGAAATTTTACCATGTCCACATGGGTTTTTAATTTTTCAGAAAACAGAACTCCAACTATTTGTCAAGAGGCTGTGTTCCTCTGATGCCTAAACAAACAAACAAACAAACAAACAAATATCACCGTAATAAAAAAAATGGTGGGCCTCTGTCATAGCTGCAGAGCCTCTAACAACATATTAGCAAAGCAAACCTCACTTCACGCACAGAGGCTAACACCTTCAAAAGTGGGGTTTGTTGCAATCCAGGGTTGGTTTAAGTTTCAGAATCTATCGATATAGAAAGATGTGGTGATACACACGTGTCTGCCCAGCTCTTGGGAGCCAGAGGCAGGAGGACTGTGACCTCAAGGCCAACCAGGGTTATGTGGTGAGATCCAGTGAAAGAAATCTGTGAAAACTCAGCAGAAGGGAACTAGCATGTTGTCTGTGCCAGCAGCCTCTAACGTGGCCTCCAATCTGAGTCTTCCAAAGGGCTCGTGGGACCCAGCTTACAGTCAGACCCGTGGCTGGTGTTAGTACAGTGGAGGAGCAGAAAGTAAAACCAGTAAAATTAAAATCTGTGTGGGCTGAGACCAGCGTGAACTTCCAAAGACCATGCACGTGATTAATTCTTCCAAGACTGGGTGGGAAGTGGAAAATGTTGCCTGCCAAGAAAGCAGAGAGCTCAGAGCACAGGGTTCTGACCAGGGGCTGGCCACACAGAGGACCTCCGCACGATGCGAACCAAATGTCCAGACTCCGGGCAGGAGAGCAGGTGCGCAGGTGCTCGGTGCAGGCCACGTTGTCTGCACAGGCTGCCTGTGCAATGAGCTGCTCTTATTGATCCTGGAGATCCTATTAATCTGGAGACCTAAGTCCCCAGAGCCTTGCAGAGGACAGCCTTGCAAACAGACTTTCAGCCCAGCTGTGCTAACTCTTCTTTGCAAGGACTCGACAGATGTGCCCCACTTCCGCCCTATCGTAATCAAACAATCGTGGAAATAACTCAGTGCTGGTTCACAAGCTTTCAGCAAACTTGCGCCAGAGGGCAAGTTCCTTAACTTGACGAAGGACACACGTAAAACACCAAAAGCCAAGCTGGCCGTACACCTAACCGTGAAACGCTGGGTGCATTTGCCTGAGAGTGGGAATGAGACAAAGTCGTTCACCTTTTCCATTCAGGATCGCCCTGCAGATCTTAGTTCACCCAATGGAACAAGAAAAATAAAAGACATATGATGTTTTTATCATTGTGACAAATGCTTGGGAGAACATCGTGTGTGTGTGTGTGTGTGTGTGTGTGTTTTCATAGCTACGCACATGTGCGAATGTACCCATGTATACATATGTGCGTGTTTGTGGAAGACAAGTCAGCCCTGGGTATTGTTCCTCAGGAGCTGTCTACTTTGCTTTTTGAGGCAGGGTCTCTTCCTAGGCCCTGAGGTTCACTGATTAGGTTGGGGGGCTGGCTAGGGAGCCCTAGGGATTCTCCTGTCTGCAGCACGGGGATTGCAGATCTCTGCTCCCACTCAAGGATTTTTACACGGAATCTGGGAATCAAACAGAGGTCCCCATGCAAGCTCTTCACTCACAAGCTCTCTCTCTAGCCCCAGAAGGCAACTGAGGAAGACACACGAAGTTAAACTCTGGCTTCTACACGCAGGTGCACCAACGCACACATAGGAGCATGCTCCCCCCTCTATCTGCGTCTCTGTCTGTCTGCCTCTCTCTCTCTCTCTCTCACACACACACACACACACACACAGAGGCAGAAAGCCTTCTGCTTGAACTTCCGCTGTCTCTCAGAGGGAACATTTTCTCATTCACCCAGAGTTTCGAACTGGCTACTGAATAAGGAAGTCCATAGATTGGGAAGGAAGCGTGTTAGGCAAGGAGAATTCCTGTCAGACAGAGGAGGAACGGAGTCCTTTCACTAGGAGAAAGTTAGGGCAGACTATATTAGGATTAAGACACTGCCTGGGGCCGTTGGGTAAGCAGCGAGCCCTGCTCTCTGCATTCAGTTCCTAGCCCGCCCTTTTCAGACACACCTCGGTCTGCAGCAGAGACGCGTCCCCCGTCACCTGCGTCGGTGTTGCCACCGGCAGACAGGTGTCACGGTGGTAATTACCGTCTGCGCGGACCGTACAGACACGCGAAGACAGCTGCTTCGTTAACTGAAGTCAGTGATGCCAAGGATGGAGACTGTTGTTATCTCCGTGTTTACTGAGGGCTCACAGTGTGCCAAGCACTTACCCGGATCACCAAATCAGGGAGCATTGCATTAAGGACCAGTAATTGGCCCCAGTCACCTAAAATTTAGGGGTGCGTGGGGCAGGTGGCAAGGGCACACGGGTGACGAGAGGATTGTCACGGGGACATCACGTGGCTGGGCACGGGAGCATGTGTTTAAGGACATGTTACAAACTGTAGTTAGGATGAAGATACATCTGAGGAACTGCAGACTGGGGCCTCGGAAGGAGAGCTGTAAGTCATGGCAAAGAGCCGAGCAGATCACCTGCACCAGGAGTGGGTAAATCCCACCTGGTGTCTTTCAAGAGACCCGTGGTGAGTGAATGAACAGATTCTGCCAGGCCTTTGTCCTACTGGCCCTTGGGACAAAGCGACCTATTTAAAACGAAAGCTTTTCAAGACCCCCAGGCCCTCTAGCGTGGTTGTCTTAACTTTGGCTTCCAGTGGGAGACCCTAGACTACTAATGCGTGGTCATCTCGTGAGGGACCAGGCCAAAAATGAGATCAAGAAAAAGGAACATGGGTTTATTTTATTGTATTGGTTTTTGTTCTTCCCAAGACAGGGTTTCTCTGTGTGGCCCTGGCTGTCCTGGAACTCAGTCTGTAGACCAGGCTGGCCTTGAACTCACAGAGATCCACCTGCCTCTGCCTTCCCAGTGCTGTGATTAAAGGCGTGTGCCACCACTGCCCGGCTTTATTTCATTGTTGTTAATCGTGTGTATATGTGTGTATGATGTGTGTATGGTGTGTATATGTGTATGTATGATGTGTGTATGATATATGTATGTGTGTATGATGTGCATTTGTGTGTGTGTATGATGTGTGTATGTGTATATGATGTGTGTATGGTCTGTGTATTATGTGCATATGCGTGTACGAAGTGTGTACAAAGGTTGTCAGAGGACAACCTCTTATGCTGGCCCCCATCTTCCAGCCTGCTAGCCCACAAGCTCCAGGAGTTCCTGTCTGCACCCCCCATTTCACCGGCAGAGCGCTGGAGTCAGATGGGTGTTGTGCTACGGTGTCTGGCTTTCCATCGGTTCAGGGGTCTGCGAGGTCCTGGTACTTGTAGCAAGCTCTCTCACCTACTGAGCCATCTCCCAGCCCACGGAAATGTTTCCAGGACTCCCCCTCCCCCACCTAGAATCACGTAGGTCTATGACTTAAGGGAAAATACACAGACTTTAAAGTTGTAGACTTCTTGATTCACTCTTACGATATTGTCCATAAAGAACGGACTATGCTGTTAACGTGCTATAAAATGAGAGCGAGGCTTTGACCTGAATTGGTCTACGAGCTCCACACTGCTCACGCAGCTCAGGTAATCGGCTCTGACCTCTGCTAGGCAGACGTGTCCCCTGCCTCTCCTCTCATGCCATTTGCCCAAATATCACATGTAGCTTAAAATAAGACATCTAATGACTGCCACAAAATATAATAGCACTTTAGCCATATCACGTGTAATAAATGTACCCATCACGTGCGCAGCCATAACATACGCATGAGAACCAGAATCCTGCTGTCATTAGGATCGTAACATATTTATAATTAAACACTCAGGTCACGCCGTGTGCCGGGCGCACACAGTGCCGGGCGCTGGCACAAAGGAGCGCAAACAACGTAATGATGAGCGACGCCACGGATGTGGGCAATGAGCACCTTCCCGCGCGGCTGGGGGCTTTGTCCAGCGCCGCGGCGGTTAAGCTGAGTCACCGTATGACCCGGCAAGTCTGCAGCCAGGGGTTCCTCGGGAAAGACGAGAGCGTGTCAGAGAAGACTTGTCACAGAAGCTCACCCTCTGCGGCTTCATCCAGAGCCCCCCAGAATGTGGCAACAATCCAGTTGCCCAACTGATAGACAGTCGGATGTGGTCTGTGCGCACCCCAAGCGGGGTGCACTTGCCAGCTCCGTGCTGACGCAGGAGATGCTAATCAGCTGGAACACCTGTGTCCTCCCAAGGTGCATCCATTAAACCAGTGCACAGCGTGATAAGGTGTGTGGGGGGACGTAGTGGGTGATTAGGGACGGAGGTTGCGTGACCAAGATGGTGACCTTTTGAAAGAGACACCCCTCCCTCCCGTGTGGTGGTGCACATCTGTAATCCCAGCACTTGGGAGACCTAGAGAGGAGGATTCTGGACAAGTTCCAGGTAGTCAGGGCTACCTACTGAGACCTGTCTCAAAACACACAAAACAAACGTCGTGTGTGTGGGGGGGATCGTCTCAAGATCCCTTTTCTCTTCTGCCACTTGAGGACACAGCAGGAACATGAGAACATGTCACCTGTGAGCCGGTGAGTGAGCCCTCAGCGACCCTGACGCTCCTGGTACCTTGATCTGGGGCTCTCAGCTTCTACAACTATTAGAAATATAGTCAAAAGGAAGAGACCCCAGGAGCCCGGTGTGGCAGTGCATGCTGGGAAATCTAGCACTCGGAGGCAGACACAGGGGAATGAGGAGTTTGAGACTCGGCTGCGTTGCCAGATGCACTGCCTCCATAAGTAAACACATCTGTTGTGGACAGATCACCGGTGGAAGGTATTTGGTACAGCAGTCGAGTGGACCAAGAGGTGTTCCCGTGTGGGAGGGTCTTCAAGCACATCAAGTAAGAGAAGAAGCCAATCTCAAGACACGTCAAGGGGGAGAAGCCGATCACAGACAGCTGTCTCCTGCGTGATTCCACCTGCTATGGAGCCCGAACAAGGAAATGCACACAGGAAGCAGATTCAAGGTTTCTGTGCCCTGAGCGGGAAAGGGAAGGACTGCGGGTCGATACGGGTTTGTTTTTAGTGTTATGCAAATGCCCTAAAACTCTAGGAACAGACTGAAAGCCTTCAAATTGTACAGATCCGCTGCGACATGCGAATTACACCTGAATGTGCTTCAGTGGACAGACAGTGTGGTATATGAATCATATGCAAAATCCTGGGTTTGATCTTTGGTATAGCCAAAATAAAATAAATTTAGAAATATCTTTTTTTTTCTTTGAGACAGGTTTCTCTGTTGTAACTCTGGTTGTCCTGAAACTCACTTTGTAGACCAGGCTGGCCTTGAACTCACAGAGACCCACCTGCCTCTGCCTCCCGAGTGCTGGGATTAAAGGTGTGCGCCACCACCAACTGGCTGAGAAACACTTTTTAAAATAGCTAAATAATGACTGTTGATGGAGTCCAGTCTGTAGAGTGCTCGCTTACCATGTACAAAGCTCGGATTCCGTTTCCAGTACCTCATAAATGGGGTGTGGTGGCATGTGTCTCTACTCCTAGCGCTCGGGAGGTAGAGGCACGAGGATCAGAAATTCAAAATTGTCCTTGGCTAACCAGACAAATTTGAGATCAATCTGGGCTACGGAATACTCTCCTGGAAAAACAATGTAAATAAACAAAATTCCCGCCTTAATAGAGATAATTAGGACGAGCAAGAGTAAAGGCAGAGATGTGAAACAGCGTTTCTGATACGCTGCAAAGAAATGATGTCAATGCAGAATTGCCCACCCCACATACAGAGAGAGAGGGGGGGCGGGGGAAGAGGACAAGTGCATGAGATGTAGACATGTTAGCTTCTCTGATTTGGTTATCATATAAATGTATCAAATGTATCAAAACAGGAGACTATACCCCTAAATATGCAAAACTATGAAGTATCAAATTTAAGAAACCACCTAACAGCCTAAATACCATAGGCCAGAGAGACGGCTCAGCAACTAAGAGCACTGGTTCTTACAGCGGACTCAGATTAGGTTCCCAGCACCCTCACGGAGGCTCACGTAACTGGAACTCTGTAACTCTGGTTCCAGGGGATGCGATGTTCTTGTCTGACCGCCTC
Source organism: Cricetomys ansorgei (assembly GCA_026225945.1). NCBI lineage: Eukaryota > Metazoa > Chordata > Mammalia > Rodentia > Nesomyidae > Cricetomys > Cricetomys ansorgei. The sequence goes on from JAMJFZ010000484.1 coordinate 5,070,554, forward strand.
AGGCGCCAGGCATGGATGGGGTGCACAGACACATACAGGCAAAACACTCACATGCATAAAATAAATTAATTAAAAAAATCATAACATATTGGAACTGAAGGGTGTTACAAACCCAGTTAAATGTAATTTTAGTCTTAAGCGTTCAGATCAGAGAACAAGAAACACCTTTTGTTGTAACTGAAGGCTCCTGTTCTCCTGTCCTGAAAGCTGTTCTCTCATCCCACACTGGAGTGCTGCTTATAACTAAATCCCGAGGCCTGTCTCTTACCCCAGCTGCCACTGACAGATTCCTAACTTGTAACTGATTCCCACTGTGCCTCCCCCCACCAGCTCTAAAAAGAGACAACAAAGGCAGAAATCTTCACAACTCTTTCAGATGGCCTTTAGAGACGGAAAGAAAGAAAAAGATTCACTGCCCTTTTTGGCTGTCCTTTCTGTCTGAAGCTTGAGACCAGGACTTCCCATGCAGAAATCAAGGTGCCCGTGAGGCTGAGTTTCTGTCCAGAGGCTCTAGAGAAAAATCCACTTTTAAGCTCTTTTTTTTTTTTTTTTTTAAATTTTAAAATTATCTTACTTATGCGGTGAGGTGAGAGTGTGTGGGTCCCCGGGTGTGCATGGGGAGATCAGGGGATGATGGGAGTTGGCTCTCTCGTAGGCCCTTATGTTCATTCGTGCTGACAAAGCTCAGTTCCCTGTGTTGTAGGACCGAGGCCCCAGTTTCTTGCTAGCTGTCCCTGGAAGCTGCCACATCCCTGTCACACAGCGACTGTTGTGGGATTTATTTTTAGTTATGTATGAAATGATTGTTTCGTGCACTGTTGGGGGAGGGGCTGCCCTAGGTCTTGGTGTTCTGTATGGTCTGCAGGTGCTGGATTTCTGTGGGGGGTGTTTGATTGCTTATGATCTGCACCTGAGGAGTTCTGAATCAACAAAAACACCCGAGCTCAGACGTTCGGGGTTCCACTGTCCAGATGGCGCTGGCCATGACAGTGGTCCCCTCTGCTGAGGTCTGGAAGAGTTTGAATCCGTGAAGATGCCTCCACGTCTTCCTTGGTGAGACGCCACAGCCACCTACTGCCACGCAGCACCCTCAAGCCCCCCATGGGATTCGGAAGAACGCTTGCAGCTTAGATTGTCACAGTGGCGGTGAAGCTCGCCGGGTACCCAGAACTTCGTCCTTTCCTATGTGCTCCTCCAGGGTTGGCTCATGGTCTCCAAAAACTCGGTTTCTCCGCTAAAAACAACAGTGGCAAAAAAAAACCTGGAGAATTCTTGTTTCTCTCTAGGCATTAGAAGGCACCGACTGCAGGAGGTGAGCTCTTCCCATCTGTCCTCACATCGGGCACCTTGTGTTACGTGCTGCCAAATGGCGAAAGCGTCTGAATGGCAAAGCCAGGCTCTGCAAAGCCGGGGTTACAGAGCCAGCATCCACTACGTGCTTCTCACGTAAGCCAAGGTGCAGCAGGAGGCTGTGGGGAGACGATCCGTTAGTCTTCGTGACGGCGTTGTTGTCCAGAGGGCTGGAGAGACCGCTCTGCTGGTACAGTGCTTGCCTTGTGGGCCCGAAGACCCGAGTTTAGTGCCCAGAACCCCCACCCCCGCCAAATGCCAGACATGGCACCCGCTGTAACCCCAGCATTGCAGAGGTGGTCATAGGCAGATCCCAGAAGCTCGCTGGCCCCAGTGTAATCAGCGAGCCCCAGTCAGAGGCACTGTCTCAAAGACCAAGGTGAGTAGTGCCTGAGGAACAATGGCCAAGGTTGACCTCTGACCTCCACGTGCAGAGGCATTCATGTGTAGTCACGCCAACATGTGTGTACCCCCACATATACTCGCGATTTTCCTTTCCCACAGTCATCTGAGCGGATGGACAGGGCGGCACTGAGTTCTCTGAGTCCCTCTCTCCTGGTCCATGTGTTGGTGACAAATGGGAAGCTGTATGCTCTC
>JAMJFZ010000484.1:5077500-5152500 GCA_026225945.1 Cricetomys ansorgei
GAGTGTCCTTGGGTTACCCAGAATCCTTCTCTTTAAAGAAAAGCACTGTCAGAGCTTTAGAAGCCTGAGAGGGGATAAGGATTTGTGTCTCGTCTTATTAGACCTGTACTCATGCCTGCACTTGATGGATGGCCATGGTCCCAACCCTGCTCAACAGCCTTGTGGGTGAGCGGTCGGTCTCAAGTAGCCCAGGCTAGTCTCCGCCTTACTACACAGTAAAGGATGACCTTGATAGATCTTCTGCCTCCCAAGTGCTGGGACAACAGGCATGCTCCATCACACCTGGTGTGCGAGGTGCTGGGGATGGAACACGAGGTTTCTTTCGCGCATGCCCATCAAGCAGGCTACAGACTGGAGCCACACGGTTTTCTCCCTGTTTAGGTCTCTACAGTCCCTTCAGGGAACAACACCATGCTGGTCCACGGCGGTGACCTTCTCCAGACCTTTCTGCCACTGCTCTGTAAAGTCTCAGAGAGAGAGGCCGCAAAGCCATGCAAGGTTCTAAAATCCCCACCAGGGTCCAGGGATGGTGATTCTGGGGCTGTATCCTCGGCCTCGATCTTCGCATGACCGGATGTGGTGTGAAACACTGTGGGAAGAGACTACTTTGGCTCAGTGTGGGCAGCTCTCTCTTTCACACGGCCGACGCTCATGTGGGAGCTGCATGCACCTGGAGTTGTGTTCAGCTCTGGAGACACAGGGACCGATCAGGCCAGCTCTCTGATCAGGAAACAGCCATCAGAGAGTTGGTGGGCTGCATTCGGGGTTGTGTGAAATGCTTCAGAAGGACTTCTGGCCTGGACTTGAGGTCAATGAATGGGGAATGAGTCACCCAAGGTGGGCGTCCACCCCTCACCGCTACTCCTTCTAGAGTAGCGCCCTTCAAAGTCCTGAAAAACCCCAGAGACCATGTACTCAAAACAATATCATACCTTACTTTCTTAAAATTTTGCTTTTCCCTTACTCATAGCCACAGACCAGCAAGAAAGTTGCAAGTGCAACACAAAACCCTTCTGAGCCATTTAAGAGTTGGGGTGCTTGTGCTAGAACTGAGGTTCAGGGGTACAGCGTTTGCCTAGCACGTGCGAGGCCCCAGGTTAGATCTTCAGTATTGCCCGATTGAAAAATAAAATCTTGACTTGAAGTTGCACTGAGAGTTCTCAGGATGGGAGGAGGCTCCAGGGTAAGGCCGGTGGTGCACAAGCATGAGGACATAAGTTCAAATCCCCAGCACCCGGGAGAAAGCCAGATGTGATCACATGTGAACCTGTAAACCCAGAGCTGCAGGGGGAGAGAAAGGGTTGCTGGGGTTTGCTGGTCTCAGGCCTCACTCTAGGGTCAGTGAGAGACCTTGTCTCAAGGGGAATTATGTTGAGAGTGAACCTGTAGGGCACCCGGAGCCCCTCCCCCACATATTCACACAGGCTTCTGTACTCTCGTACACACCAAGCACACACACGCACACACACACACACACAGAACTGAGTGACTAACCCAATGACCCTTGAGACCCGAACATTGAATTCTTTTACATGCAAGCTGGCAGACCTTCATCAGGAAATTATCAGCAACTCAAGGCCACCCTTGAATCCCGAGACCCCACTCAAGTTCTGTCACTTGTCCCAAATGTTCATTATGTCTGGTGACTGAGTCACTGTGTCACACTTCATTGTCTTTCCCTGACCCTTCCAGCCCGGCCACGTTTGAAGATAACAGGACAGTCGCTTCATCAGCACGCACCTCAGTTTCTGACACCTAGAGCTTCCGAGTGGCTACCGCCCAGCCGGCCGTTCCAGGGGCCTCTGCGAAGTGCCGGTGAGAACGCCAACCGGACTTGTCTTTTGACATGTGGTGCGGAGCTTTGATTTGCGACAGTGTGGGTCACCCGATGAGGTGACACCCACCAGGTTTCTTCATCTGGGAGGCTGGCTTCGTCCCTGTGTCACTGATATGTGTCTGGCCGGAAGTCCTAGAACTCAAGCTGCCCTCGTCAGGCTGACATGTACCTCCTGCTCCCCCTCCAGCCGCCGGGTTACCATCCAGCCCCATCTTATTTTGATGCCGAAGCCCACCCTATAGTGTGGCCCCTCCCGGCTGATCCCTGGGTTCTTTGATATTTCTGTTCTGTGGATGATGGAGACAGTCTAGTTCATCTTCCCCTCCCTGCTTGGCCCGTGCGTAACCCTGGAACTGTTCCTCCCAAGAGCGGCAAGCAGGGAATGGCATTGGAAATCCAAGTCTGGGAGTCAGGGTGCGTGTCCCGGAGTGACTGCTGCTCCAGCGGCCTCTTGGGAGCCGGCTAGCAAGCAGATGTGGACGTTGTGTGTCTGTTTTGATTGCAATCCCTGAGTTCAGCCCAGCATTGCAGGGCTCCTTCTCTTTCCCCAAAGGAAAGACACCCCCTCCCCATTATTCCAAGGCTAGGCCTTTTACCCTGACCCAGGATACCCTCCTCACTCTGCTTGGCTCTGACATCCTGTCTTTCAGATCTCAGTCTAGGGACCAGGACTCTGACCCCACCCACAGCAGGGCCCCATAGAACATGGCCACTTGTGCTCTTTAGGCCCTGAGCTAACCCACCAGGGGTCTCTCCTTTCAAGGACTCTTCCTTACTGCATGCCAGGCCCCCATGGAGAAGACTTCCTGCTCCCCTAACCCAGGCTCTGGTGCCTCCATACACAAAAAATGGAAAAGAAGGAGAAAGGGAGAAGAAAAGAGACAAGGCCATAGAGGAAGTGGGGGTGGGGGGTGAGAGATAGGTGTTGCACAGGTGCCCCACTCCCCAGGCTCTCTTTTGTCCCCCCTCCACCCCTCCATCTGCTGCCTCCCAGCACTCATGCATCCTGCTTCCCGTGTCAGAATCCGCTCCAGGGTGCACAGGTCCTGACCGACCAGTCCGTCAGCCTCATTGGGAACCACTTATGGGGAAAGAATGAGGAATTTTAGCCTCTCCAGAGGCTAAGAGGAAAGAGTCCACAGGCACAGGACGTGGGCTCGCGCCTGTGTGATCCAGGCAGCCATAGACCCCGTCTCTGCAGGGCTTTCAGAGCCACAGAGTCTTTTAAGGTTGTGTCTACTCTAAAACAACGCCCTATCGTTTATCTCACGCCCAGGTATTTACATCCTTCCGATGCTCGCAGACACCCATCACCTCAGAGTTTAATTCCAGGCGGCCACAGCTCATTAAGAGTGTCAGATTAAAATGTGACTAATTAGAATCAGGACTCTGAAGAGATTTAAAAGGTGTAAATGTACACCTGTAAAGATAGACCTTCCAAAAGGAAGTTTGCACCAGTATCACACCATCACAGCACAGCAGTCGGGGGCAGGATGCCTTCAGATGACCCCCGGCCACCTCTCAAGTGCTCCCTTGGGAGGAGGTTGCATCATGCCCTCTGACCTCCACCCGACACAGTGGTCTGTGCTGAGTGTCCTCACGATCACAACACACATAGAGTAAACAAATAAATGCCATTTAGTTTATTTCATTTTAAAGCAGTTCTTTAAAAAAAAAAAAAGCATTTATTTATTTATATGAGAACACTATCTGCATGTATTCCTGCATGCCGGAAGAGGGAAGAGGACACGAGAGGTCCACCTCCCCCAGAGACATCGGACCCCATTGCAGATGGTTGTGAGCCACCACGTGGGTGCCGAGAATTGAACTCACGACCTCTGGAAGAGCAGCCAGTGCTCTTAACCACTGAACCATCGCTCCAGCCCCCTAAATGCCATTGTTTAAATTTAAAAATAATTTTAAAACATTCCACAGCCCAATTCTCGATTAAAAAAAAAATCACTTATATTCCTTTCTGAATTGACTGATTTTGTGCATTTTAATGAACATTGATTCCCCCCCCCAACACTAGGTATTCTCTTTTGTTTAATAGTGTCCATCTACAGCACTCAGAGGCAGAGGCAGGCAGGTCTCTGTGAGTTCGAGGCCAGCCTGGTCTACAGAGTGAGTTCCAGGACAGCCAGAGTTACAACAGAGAAACCCTGTCTCAGAAAACAAAACAACAAATATACATATATATATATATATATTCCATCTAATATGCTACATATTTTAAAACCCTTTGAGAAATCCAGGAAGAAAGGAAAAGAGAGACGGAGGGAGGGAGAGACGGAAGGAGCGGGATTTGCTCAAAAGCCCTCAGAACAATAGAACCCCACCGAGGCCCTAAAATAACCCAAATGTGAGCTAGGCAGAATGCAACAGAGTAGACCCCTTTCCAAGAAGTTCAGCCACGGAGAACATCTGTGAACAAAGCCCTGGCTCCTGCTGTGTCCTCCGCCCACGGCTCCTGCGCCCTCCGCCCTCCGCCCTCCGCCCTCCGCCCTCCGCCCTCCGCCCTCCGCCCTCCGCCCTCCGGTTTTGGTTGGCGCCAGGCAAGCACCTACTCTCCCTCTTAGCCGAAAAACCTGGCCAAGACAATGAAAACTTTCTAGATTTTATATCTCAATTAATCACTAGGTTTTAACTTATGGGGGACCTTTGAAAACCTGTGCCCTTGAGTCCGAGACCCTGCCCTCTGTAAGTCTTTGAAAACAGTCAACAGCTTGGATAGTTCTCTGAGTTCAAAGGCCAGAGTTTTTGGTTTGTTTTTTTTTAAGTCTTGTTTATAAGAACAACAAGACCAGCTCACACAAGTCAAAGCATATTACTCACAGTCAAAAGTAATAGTAAGGTTTAATTGGTTTCTTTCTTCTTCTGTGATGTGCGTGGTATTAATCAGCCGTGGGTTCCCTCCTTCTTCTAACTCACATTCTTAAGAAGAAAGAGCTGAAGACTTTTCCAGTTATGCAACTTGGGTGTGTGTGTGGGTGGTGGGGGTGGCGGGGGTGGTGGGGGGGGCGGGGGTGGATGGGGGAGCTCTTCGGGATCTATTTTATTTTTTTAGATATCTCCCCATTTAAAAAAAATCATAAAACATTTTCAAACAAAAGACTTGAAAATGTAGCTCACAAGTGTAGGACATGCCTAGCACATGTGAGGTTTGGGGGTCCAGTCCCCAGTACCCTTCCAAAGAAACAAATAAGACAAGCACATCAGCCATCTTTCACAACCGTTTCTATTTCCAGTGCTGTATTTTTTCTCCACACTGCAACACATTTTTCTAAGTATTTAAAGCAAATTCTAAATGGGATATTATTTTACCCATAAAGACTCGCATGTGAACAGATGTCATGCCCACCCCCCGAGCATCCACTTAATACCATTATGTACCCAGCAAGAGGAGAAAAGTCTTTGGATGGTTGCCTCGTCTGCCAGGCTGGCACAGCCAAGCATCTGGGGACCAGCTTAGGGTCAGCAGAGATGGTCAGTTGGGGGACGGTCGGGAGGATGGGGACACAGAACAACAGGATGGACCCACGGACAGCCGCGTGCCCATCTGCGTGCCTCTGAAATTGGACATCTCCCCGGGACCATTTCTAACCTGAAGGTTTACAGAGAAAAGGATTTGGGGGGATGAAGTGTGAGCCGCTGTGGTCTCACCCCAGCCCATTCCTCTCACTTCCTGTCTCTCTATGGGCCGTGGTTTACATACATGTGTTATATAAACACGCCCCCATGTGTTTATATGTGGGTACACATGCGTGCTCAGGTACACATACATGTGTGTGAAGCATGTGTGTGGTGGCCAGTGGTCAACTTCTGGTGTTCCTCAAGTACTGACCATGTTGTTTAAGACATTGCCTCGGAACAGCCAGAATAGCCTCCACTAGCCACCTAGCAAACCCAGGGGTCTAACTGTCCACAATTCACCAGACTCTTTCCCCTTTTAGGTGTATATACGGCTGCTTGCGTGTGTGTGCGTGTGTGTGTGTGTGTGTGTGTGTGTGTGTGTGTGTGTGTGTGTGTACTACATACATGCAGGTGCCTGAAGAGGCCAGAAGAGGGCGCCAGATCCCATAGACCTGGTGTTACATGGGGTTATGAGCTACATGACGTGGGTGCAGGAAACTGAACCTGGGTCGTCTGCAAAAGCAACAATCACTTTAACTGCTGAGGCACTTGCTGGGTTTTCATGTGGGTGCTGGCTTGGCCAGCACCTTACAGGCTGAGCCTACCTCCCTGCCCTCCCATGAGGCGTGTTTACAGTTGATTTATTCACAGTGGAGTCAGCACAGGACCTACACGTTGTCTTGGACTGTTAATGTTGCCTACAGTCTCACAACTCCTCCCCCTCTTTTCCCACAGCCATGTTTGCTGGAACTGTAGTGCTTATCCTGAGGGAACTCCCCACGCTTGACTTCGGCCAGCTTGTCCTCCTGATGTGGTGACCGCTACTCTCAGAGGCTCAACGGGCTGACATTTTCTGCCTTTGCCAAGCTCCATTGCTTTTCTGCTCCCTGCAGGCTTCTGTCATCCTGTGTTGTAGGCGCCTGTGGTAGAAGCCCATGTGTGGTCTACCTGGCCTGCAACTCTACTTTCCTAATCCCTGAGCGTGAGCAGTCCCGTGTAGAGAATAATGTTTCAGGGATAAATTCCATCGACACAGTTCCTGCATCGATAGATCCCAGCCTCACGCCAGAGCGAGTCTGTCTCCACCTCCTCGGTGGCTGGCATACTGTTTGTCCCTTCAGCTCGATGAACTTCCTGTGCCAGCCCGTGCCAGCTCCCTGTAAGGCTGCACTAACGTCTAAGATGAGACCTGTGCCCACTCCCTGTCATCAGGGGGAGCTCTCTATGAAGGCTCTGGAAGCAGCTAGAAAGCAAGGTCCTTCTTCCCCAGGGCAGAAGCTTACAAAACAAGGCACCAGGAACATACGCTCCACAGGCTTCCAAAGGGGCCACGCGACTCAGTTGGTAAGTTGTGCTACCCCCTTCAATATTTATAGCCTGAGCTCACTGTCACAATGTAAGAAGATCTCGCTTTAGCAACTTATGGTTTTGGATCAAAGAAATGTTAACTCTGCTGTCTGTTGAGCTACACTTGACTTCAGCGAGGCCATGTGCTCCCCAGAGAGAAGAAAACAGAACGGGAGACCAGGTTCCTTGAACCCAAAACCTCCAGGTGCCCAGTGGTTTGGAAAGCACAATACCCAGCCTATGTTTTTTTCTCTAGTGAGCTGGGAAATGATACTCCACTTCCACATGCCTGGTACAGAACGGGGCACAAGGACCACAAGATACGCCAATCCTTTCAAGGTAAAGAAACAAATCAAGGTGTTTTTGAAAAGAAGTCATGTGCAAGATTATCCAACCCGAGCCAGAGAACCACACAGCTTGCTTCTGAGCACCTGTCCACAGCTCTGACAATGTTTTGACAGACATTGTCTGAGACAAACTAGAATTCTTCCCAAGAAGCAGATCCCAGAGGGTGGGGTGAGGGCCCCTTGAGCTGGGGTCATCTGTCCCTTGTAAATGAAACAGTGTGTGTTGGAAGGTCTCAGAGATGGGTAGGATAGTCATGACTTGGAGGCACTGAGTTTGGAAAGTTTCAGAAGTCACTGGCTCCGGGAGGCTGCCGGCTCTGTCTTCCACACCCTCCAGGGAAGAAGCAGGTATGTAAGTTTGAGACTCACAAAGGGGAGAGGTTCCATAGAAGGAAATCAAGATGCTCTTGGCTGGAGGGATGGATACAGGGTGACCAAGGTGTGGTACGGATGGCAGAGCTGGTAGCTCGGCCCATCACTTCTTTCCTTTAAAGTCGGAGGTAACAGCTGTTCCCTCTTATTATGAAGATGTTTATAGTCTCTGGGTTTTTTTTTAAAGTAAAACAAACAAAACAATAACAAAAAAGAAAAACCTGGGACTGGAGAGACGGCTCAGCAGTTAAGAGCACTGGCTGCTCTTCCAGGGGACCTGGGTTCAATTCCCAGCACCCACATGGCAGCTCAATTGTCTCTAACTCCTGTCCCAGGGGATTCAACACCCTCACACAGACATGTATGCAAGCAAAACATAAAATAAAAGTTATATATATATAATTGGCCTAGGCATCCGGGTGGTACACATACACATACATACAGAAAAACACTCATACCCACACACGTACATATGCAGGTGTACCCCCCTGATATCTAAATATATTTAAAACTTTGGACATAAAGGAAATCACTTTATGTCTAAAATCTGGTTTAATAACTTTGCAGGAAGAGCCGGCAAGTTTGTTGTGGTACTTGACTGAAGTTCTCCACTTAGCACATTCCGAGAGAGAGCTGCTGTCTCAGGAGGGGCGGGTATCACAGAGCACAGGGATGCAGAGATGGGGTCACTTGCTTCTGAACCCCAGAGCTACGTGTTTCCACAGCTGTTCCTACAGCTGCTCTCTGGGGAGTGTTGGCTTAGTTCATCTTGGCCCAGGAACCACATGACTGAGGCTCTCTGGTTTGGAACGGCCAACCACAGCTATGGACAGGGGAGGAAGCGGCGGCCAACTGTCAGAGAAGGGGCCCCTTCAGTCTGGGGATTCGAGGCCGCCTCAAAAGGATCTGGAGGAAAGCTGGTCGCAGTGGGGTGAACACGTCACGTGGTGGAAAGCTGGGAAGAACGCTTATTATTTATCCGTTTGTTTTTGGATAGAGAGTCTTGCCATGGAGGCCTGGCTGGCCTCAAATCCTCAGTCCTCCAGCCCCAGCCTCCTCATCTACTTTTAAAGATAAAACAGCTATAGGGACAGAAAGATGGCTCAGTGCGTAAGGGCACCTGCCGCCTAGCCTGACTGCCTAAGTTTGAGCCCCACAGCCTACATGATGGAGGAGAGAGCTGACTCCTGCTGTTGGGGAAGTTTATTTTTAGTTACCTTTGAAAATGTATTTATGCACCGTTGGGTGAGGGCCCGTCTAGGGCGTTTTGCATTGTCGGCAGGTGTTGGATATCTGTGGGGACGTTTGATTGCTAATGATCTGCATGTGCTATCAGCAGAACACCTGAGGAGTTCTGAGTCGATAAAAACACCTGAGCTGAGACGCTCAGGGTTCCACTGTCGATGAGTTAGGCCCTGGCCATGACGGTGGTTCCCTCTACTGAGGTCTGGCAGGCTTGCACACAGTAGGGCTTGCACACAGTGCCTCCTTGTCTTCCATCCTGAGCCCGCAGTAGCTAACCAACTGCTACATCCTGCGAGCTGTCCTCTGACCACCACATACTCATCATGACACCCCCACAAAAAAGATGAAATTTTTGAGACAAGGTCTTACGGCCCTGACTAGCCTGGAACTCCCTATGTAGACTGAGCTGGCCTCAGACTCACAGAGATCCCCCTGCCTCTGCCTCCCGAGTGCTGAGATTAAAGGTGTGCGCCACCACAGAGGGCATAAATGTCTGTTTTTAAACCCTCTTACTTAACACAGTGTTGGGACAGGAAGGAAGGTCGGTGGTACAGTGTATGCTTAAAACCAACCGAACCAAAAAACCCAGTGTGGTTTTAATAAAATCACATGCAAATTTCCAAGCAATTCGTTAAACTAAGCTTCTAGTTCATTTTTCTGTGTGTGTGCGCGCAAGTGTGTTGTATTGTGGAGTATATGCACACCTGTGTGTGTAAGTGAAGAGGTCAGAGGAGGGGGCTCCCCCCCACCTGACCCTTCATGTGATTCCCTTAAGACAGGGTCTCTTACTGACCCTGGAGCTAGGCCGGTGGCAGCAAGTCCCAGCAATCCTCCTGCCTCCACCCCCTCCAGTGTTAGGCCTACAGGTGTGCAGGCAGTCATGCTCCACATGTTTCATGGCTGCTGGGGGGTTCAAACTCAGGTCCCTGAAGTCCTGAGGTTGTGCAACAGGAGTTCTTACCCACTAAGCCGTCTCCTCACTCCTCATTTATCCATCTATCATTTGTCTGCTTATTTCATGTTTTGATTTTTCATTCCTATTTTCATGTATATGAATGTTTTGCCTGCATGTATGTCTGTGTATCCTGTGCATGCCTGGTGCCCATGGAAACCAGAAGAGAGTGTTGGATCCCTCAAACTAGAGTTACATGTGCATGCTGGGAACCAAATCCAGGTCCTCTGGAACAGCAGACTATTCTTGCCTGCTGAGCCATCTCTCCAGCCCCTTATTAAAGGTAATTAATTAATTAAATTTGAGGCAAAGTCTCACCAGGTAGTTCTAGCTGGCCTAGAACTCTTGAGGGAGACCAGGCTGGCCTCAAACTCACAGAGACCCACCTGCCTCTGTCTCCTGAGTGCTGGGATTAAAGGCGTGAGCCACCACACCTTGCTACACATTTAACTTTTAGTCTATACTAGTCTCAATATGTATCACTTCAAAGTTTGCTGACAAATCATACTTTCTTCCTAAGAGGCTTAATTGAAAATCAAACAGCGTGCCTTTCTTCGAAAGGGATCAAGTCGAAGGAAAAGTTTTCATATGAATCTGGGTTTCACAGTCACAGCGAACCGACCAGTTGGCAGCGATCAGGGCTTCAGACCCACGCGCTCTCCACATCCCCAGCCCTCACCAACCTCAGGAGAAGGCCTCTCAGAACACCTTGCTTGCTACACCCTGGCGGCCCTGCACACTGGCTGTGCCTCTTTGCCACTTCCAGAAGGCCACTGCCCTTCAGGCCCCCGACTTGGGAAATCTGGAACTGCTGCTAAAGCCAATGGGACCAAGGACAGCTCAAAAGAATGTGTGAAGCGGATGTGGGGAAGCCCGAAGAGTAGGAGCCGGGGCTGAGTCACCCGCCTCAGGACCACTCTGGGGTTGTGGGAGTCGGAAATGACTGGCAGGCTCTTTAACAGTTTCCATTTTTCTTTCGACGGGAACTGTCGGTTGCTTTTAGAACACTTCTGAGAGCCTGGTACCTCTCCATCTGCCTCTCGTGTCCGCAGCCATTCTGAGCTGGCCTCCGCAGGCAGCAGGAGTATGCTGGGTGTACTGCCTGGCCTGCACCTGCTGCAGCCGCCCTGGCGTGGGTAGCTGAGACCAGGCACCCTCACGCTCTCGGCCTTGTGTGACAGTCTCCGCTGCCCCGGACTCTGCTTTAGCTCTGTTTGTTGCTGTGAATGAATGCCTGGCAGAAGGAACACGGTGCGGGTGGGGTGGGAGCGTGGATTTATTTTAGCTCTCAGTTCCAGATGGTTCGGTCTGTGGCTGCTCGTCCCAGGGGGGTGGCCAGGGCACTGTGGCAGGGGAAGCTTGTGGTTATCAGAGCCACTGCTGGCAGGAAGGAGGGAGACAGGAAGGGACCAGGAACTAAAGTACATCCCCACCCAACCTACTTCCTCCCTCTAGCTCCAACTTCTAAGGCGACCACAACCTCCCAAAAGAGCGCCATCAAGTGGAGACTAAAAGTAGAGCACGTGAGCCTGTGAGGAACATTGTCCAGTTAGCCCGTGATAGTAACCATTCTATCCTTTGACCTAATTACCATGAACTCAGCTCAGGGCGGCACCGTGTGGGCACAGTTAAACACACGCCTGAAGCACACACCTTCCTCAAGGCCTTTGCAGCTCAGCAGGCCAGGTGAGGATGCGGAGTAGGAGGTCTGTCTGGGATTTCTGAAACACACGGAAACGACCACAAAACAAAACAACAAAAAAACCCCAAAACACCAGTCAAGGCACCGGCTGTGCAAGCCTCATGGCCTGAATTTGATCCCGAGAGCCCACGAGAAGATGGAAGGAGACAAAGGACTCCACAGAGTTGTCCTCTGGTCTCCTCAAGTGCACATGAGCACATGCTCCCCAGTGCAGACATCATGTGTGCACACACACACAAATACACACGCATATGCTCACACACATACACACACATAAACACATGCATCCATCACACACAAATATACACATACAATACACACATGCATATATCACATACACTCACACATACACACACAAACACACTAATAATGATCTAAAAATTGATCTAAAAAGACTAAAAAATGATCTAAAAATGCCTTTATGTTGCCTGGAAGTTTTTCTTTTTAAGAGTAAATCTTGAATTTGGGCTTATTTCATTAGGCTTATTTCACTATTTCATTATTTCATTTTCAAGGGAAAAAAACCCTCTTCTTATTCTAGTTGGTTGGAAGAAGCTTTGGGGCTGCGCCAGATGAAGGTGGTTTTATACCGTCTTGTTCAGGGCTGGAAAGAGCTGAAGCCAAGCAGTGGTGAAAACAGCGTCATAAGATAAAGTTTAAAGCAGGCCATGGTGGGCGATACCTTTGCCTTGTCTAAACAGCAGTCGGGAGGGTCACGCAGAAGGCAAACTTAATAGGCAGCTATTACATCGAGCCACAAAGAACTTTGGATTCCACGGTGGCGGGCTCTCTGACCTCACCACCAACATTTAAATCTTCTGGTGGTTTCAGATTCCAAAATGTATTCTTTCCATAGCTCTTCCGTGAGTGGTCAAAAAAGAATGCTTCTAGAACCTTCCATGCATGGGCAGCTTGGCACTGATATCGGAGGGCAGTGGAAAGTGCACAGGAGGGGCACATCTCATCTAAGAGCACAGACGTGCACAAGGCAAGAATGAAAGCCCTTAGCAAGTGGCTGTTTTTTTCCTTTTTAATTTGTATGTGTGTATATGCATGCATGTGTGTGTGTGTGTGTGTGTGTATGTGTATGTGCACACGTGTGTGTGTCTGTGTGTGTGTGCACACGTGTGTGTCTGTGTCTATATGTATACGTGTGTGTATGTGCACAGATGTGTGTATGTGTGTGGGCATGTGCGTGTGTATGTGTGTGTATGTGCACGCGTGTGTGTGTGTCTGTGTGTGTGCATACGTGTGTATGTGCACACATATGTGTGTCTGTGTCTATATGTATACGTGTGTGTATGTGCACACATGTGTGTATGTGTGTGTATGTACGTGTGTATGTGTGTGTATGTGCACGCATGTGTGTGTGTTTATGCATGTGTGTATGTGCATGCGCGTGTGTGTGTATGCCCACGCATGTGCATGTGTATGTAACGAATGCGTGTGTCTGTGGGAAGCAGGTGTTCATGCTCATGGGTCTCTAGTGTGCCTAATTTGGTGACAGTTTCTCTGAGGAGGTGATGACAATTATGTCATGTGGATGGAGTTCTAACCCAATAGCACCAGTGTCTTCAGAAGCAGAGAAAGAGGCCCTAGGAGTGGACACAGGACAGTCTATGTGAGAACAAGGTGAGGGGTGGCCATCCATGAGCCAGTGACTCTTCACTAGAGACCAGCCCGTGAACACTTTGACCTTAATTCTCCAGCCTCGAGAACAGGGTGATAGTAAAGACAGTAGCCTGCCAGGCATGGTGGCTTACCTCTCTGCTCAGCAGGCTGAGGCAGGTGGATTGCCTCTAGTTTGAGGTTACCGCAGGCTATATGGTAAGTTCCAGACTGGACTACAGAGACAGCATTAGTTGTCAGTTTGACAGAATCTGGGATCACTTAGGAGCCAGGCCTCTGGGTGTGCCGTGGGGGATTAGCTTTATTATGTTAATTAGCTGCACCCACCGTGGGTGGCGCCATTCCCTAGTCTCCCATGTTTCCTGAGATGCAGGGTAATTGGCTGCTTCAGACTTCAGCTTCCTTGGCCTCCTGACAGGGATATGGAACTGCCTGTCAGCTAAGATAAGCCCTTTCTCTTGAAGTTGCTTTTGTCAGTATTTTATTACAGCAACAGGAAAAGGAACTAAGGCAGACCCTGTCTCAGAACACCAGAAGACATGGCCTTGGCTAATCTGGGCAGACACAAGCGGAGAGGTCACAGCGAAAAGGGAGTGTGCCTTACCCCAGACCTTCCCTGCGGTACAGCTTAGGGGGATTCAGTGTCACCATTGTTTTGAAGACAGGGGTTACAGGGCTCAGTTGGTAGGTGTTTGCCTGGTGAGCACAGCGCCGTATAAGCCAGGGCAGCGTGGTATGTGCCTGTGGTCCCAGACCTGGGAGGTGGAGGCAGGACCACCAGCAGTTTAAGGCCATTCTTCACTACATAGCAAGCTTGAGGCTACAAGCGTGGCGGGAGATGGGGAGACGTGGGTGAGTGAGTGTTGGTCCACGCTGTTTTTTTCTGTTTCCTCCCTTCCATCCTTGGGTCTGTGCGAAAGAGGAGGAACTCGTTGGGGCTGCGCACAGGCCAGGCGGTACGCTCTGAGGCAGTTGGCACGCTCCCGAGTGTCTGTTTGGCTGGAGGGACCAGGTGGGTTATTATCATGGAAATGCCTCTGATTAGCACCTTCCAGCCCTCACACCCACCAGCCTGTGATGAGGTCAGGCCTCTGACTCTCCGAGGAGGCAGCGCAGATAATAACGCGTTTGCCTTAGAGATGGTAGAACTCGGGCTTGCAGAGGTTGGGCGCCTGCTTCGAGATCTCGGAGCTGCACGGGAGAGTCCAGATGCCCTGGCCGCGTAGGGGAAGACCAGGTTCCCCAGCGGTGTTACACCAGGGCGCATTTGGGCGGAATTTACTGTTACAAACTGAGCTAGGCCATATACTTGGCCACAGATCTTCCTTCTGTAAAGAGAGAGTGTCAGATGCATGCCTCCACCCAGACCAGCGTGAGCAGATCTACGCCTGCGCACAGGATCAGGTGCCCGTGACATTGGTCCCGGCTCTGGATTCTCTTAACCCTGCTTCAGAAGTGCTCGTCACTTTAGGTCTTTGACGTAATTTCACCTTCTTTTCTCCCCTCCATTCCCTCCCTCCCCTGCCCTTCCCTCCCTCTCTCCTTCCTTTTCCTGTTAGTTTGAGACACAGTCTCTGTGTAGCTCAGGATGGACTAAAACTCAGAATCCTCCGGGTCATTCCCCAGAAGGGTGGCTGGAGAGACAGCTCAGCTCTTAAGAGCCCTTGGTGCTCTCAGAGGATCCATCCGTTCCCAGCGCCCACACTGGACAGCTCAGGCCTGCCTGTAAGTCCTGCTCCAGCTATTCTGATACCCTTTTCTGGCCTCCATGGGCACTGCATACATGTGGCATGCATACAAACATACAACACACTTACACATAAATAAAAAGAATTTTTTTTTTAAGTTTAAGGGAACTTCTAGTGAAAGCTATTCAGCGTAGCTGAAGATACCCAGACTCTCCATCTCTCCTCAAATATGCAGCACAGGAAACAGATACAGACTCAATTCTAGCTGGTTCTGGACTCTGCACCAGAGGTAGGCTTGAAGCAGAGAGAGAAGATTCTGGAATGGAGCTGTGTTTCTGTAGGAAGGCCAGGGTGGGTGAGCCTGCTGGCAATGGCAGGATTTTGATAAAGAACACCCAGTGTTCATGGCTTTCCTCGGAGGCAGACATGGGGCAAGGGGAGGGGATGAATCCCCTCCCACCCCCAGACTCTGAAAATGCCGAGGTCCTTGCCTCTGCTCCACTGCCTGCTTCACTGGCTGGGACTCACCTGGCTGGCCCTCCCCTCCACCCTGCTCCTCTGCTCTCTGGAATCTGTCAGCCTCCACACATGGGTGTCTCCAGCAGCTCTCGTGCAGCCAGACGGGCTGCCATTTTTCGGTACTGCTGAGTGGGTGAACCTAATTCTAGGGTGCAGGGGGAGGGGCTGCACACATGAAGTCACCCACATAGCCGAGGTCTCATCTTCAGCAGTCAGTTCCCACTTAACTCTACTCTATGGGGCCTTATGGTCTGTCAGGATGAGGGTGGAGCCAAGAACACCAAGAACCAGGGGGACAGGAAACCCCAGGAGCAAGGGCCTGGGCAGCAGGCCAAGGGATGTAGGGAAACTCTGAAGGACAGTCTGAGAACAAAGAGGCACAATGATGAAGGAACCCAGAGTTTGCAAGGATCAGGTACCCCACAACTCCAGGAAGAACATCCTACACACACACAGACACAGGTAGACACACATAAACATACACACAGATAAACAGACAGACAGACAGACACACACACACACACACACACACATACACAGAGATACACATACACACAAACACAGACAGATACACACACATACACATACATATACACACACAGACACACATGCACACACAGAAGCACACACACAAACACACACAGACATACACACACATACACATACATACACACATACACATATACACAGAGACACACACAGATGCACACACACACATACAAACACACATATACACACACATACATACACACACACATACATGCACACATACAACACACACACAGACACACACAGATGCACACACACATACATACACACACAGATGCACACACACATGCACACACATACACATATGCACACAGAGACATACATACACACACATACACACTCACACACATGCACACATACAACACACACAGACACACAGACACACACAGATGCACACACACATACATGCATACACATACACACACACATACACAGAGACACACATACACACACACACGGAAATGAAGACTCGCTGTACTGTATTGTGTAACAGATGATTACAGAAAGGACATCTGCTTGTATTCAACACAAGCTTTGTTTGCTTTTAAGATTGGTTTGAGCCTGTGGGCATAACCCTTAGATTTGGAAGGGCAGCTACAGTCACCAGCATGGAAATAATTTCTATTGGAGTGGAAGGTACCCAGGGGAGCTGCGTGAGGAGTCAGGGGGACGGCTCTGTTGCTGTTTTTGTCTTAAATAAGTCTTTAACCCCATTGGAAAAACCAACAAACAAACAAACCCAAACTGCATTTTACCTTGACAAAAGTAACAGTAAAGAAGAATTCTGGGCTTCGTGTTCAGTTCCAAGCTCTTGCTCGGGTTTTAAGAAGCCTGGCTTTGGTGCCTGCAGGAGGCCCTGGCACCTGTGTGGTGTCTGTGTGCCTGCAGGAGTCTGGGCACCCAGGAGTCTGCAGAACTCCTTGGAGCCTGGAGAAAATCCTGGTGCCTGCAGGATGCCCTGGTGCCTGTGGGAAGCCTTGGTGCCTGTGGGAGGCCCTGGTGCCTGCGGGAGGCCCTGGTGCCTGCGGGAGGCCCTGGTGCCTGCGGGAGGCCCTGGTGCCTGCGGGAGGCCCTGGTGCCTGTGGGAGGCCCTGGTGCCTGCGGGAGGCTCCAGTGACTGCCGGAAGGTTTTCTGTCCCTTCATCTCTTTGCTGATAGTGAAGTCTTCACACTTTAAGCACATACTAACACACATGACTAAAGATGAAAATGACTTGCTGTGTCCTGGGGCTTCTGCAGTGTTGCTAAGAGAGTGTTGGCCTGTTTGGTGTTTGTGTGTGTGTGTGTCCATCCGTGCACACCTGTTTACATGCAAGCTTAGCTCAACATTCAGGGGCTGGTTTGAGCTTTTCACCTTGTCTTGAGGCAGGGTCTCCTCTGTCTCTGTTGCTTGTCCATCACTCCAGATGAGCTGGTCTGCCAGCTTCCAGCTGAGTCTCCTGTCTGTCTCCCGTCTCACCATCAGAGCACCAGGGTTAGAGATGTGCGCCTCTGCAGCTGGCTATTACTCGGGTTGCAGGGATCTGAGCTCAGGGCTCAGGCTTGTGTGGCAAGCTCTTCTGTCCATTAAGCCGCCTCCCTGGTTCCTGTGGTCTAATTTCTTTCTTGTATTTTTTTTTTGATTTATTTATTTTTCGGGTATGAGAATTTTTGCCTGCAGGTATGTATGCGCACCCAAGGTCAAAAGAGGGTCAGATCGCCTGGAACTGTAGTTACAGAAGGTTGTGAGCCACTTCGTGGGCTCTGGGGATTGAATCCCAGCCATCAGGAAGAGCAGTGTAGTGAATAAGAATAACATAATAGAATGTCGTGAATAAGAATAAACATAAGCATAATGGTAATGGAATGTAGTGGATAAGAATAATGTAGCAGCATAATAATGTAA
Source organism: Cricetomys ansorgei (assembly GCA_026225945.1). NCBI lineage: Eukaryota > Metazoa > Chordata > Mammalia > Rodentia > Nesomyidae > Cricetomys > Cricetomys ansorgei. The sequence continues at coordinate 5,095,206 of JAMJFZ010000484.1, forward strand.
AATGTGATGACAAACAATATTGAAAAACCAAACGTAAGTAAGCAATATTAAAGTCCAGAAAGTGGGCACTGGACACGCCCTGAGGTACCCCAGTGCCTGTGTGCACCTCTGGACAGTCCTGATAAAACTGACCATGCCCGTACGCTCATAGTGTGATTGGCTGAATTTAGCTTAAAAACCCTGGTCTGACCCAGCTCAGCACGCCGCTCTCGAGAGCCTCCGGAGATGCTGCGGCTCTGGGGACCGACCGAGGCTGCGTGCTGCTAACGGAAGACTCGTCGCAGACCACAGGACCAGTGCTCCAGTGTTGCTGAACCAGAAAGAGGAGGTCGGCTGCGGACCACCAGCGCTGCCCGACAGATCGCGAGGCTTGCCTGCGTCTGAGGCCGGACTAGGAGAGGTATTGGCGTGACTGTGTGAGTGAATGTGTGTGCTAAGCATAGAATGAAATCCTTTGTGGAACCAATACCGCCTCCGAGGCTTCTTCCCGCCTGATAAGATCTTGCTCGCGATGAGCAGCCAGTGCTCTTTACCTCAGAGTCACCTCTCCAGGCCCAGAAGGATTTCTGTGTCGTTCCAGAGAGGATGACAGAGAATGTTTTGGCCCTGGCAGCTTCTGTGCATCCTGAGGTAAACCCTGCTGCTTTCTTACCTGACACGATTCTCGGTGCACATTGCCTTTAGGCACCGAGGGTTCCCTCCCTCCCAGCACTGGGAAGTTGGAATGTTGTGGCTTCTTAGCCAGAGCTGCAGCAAACTTACTTCTTAAGGGCTGGCTTCTTTCAAGGCTGATACTTTGTAACGAGAACGATCCTATTTTTAGTTTTATTTATTTACTCTTCGTTTATGTGGACGTGTGTGAGCCTGCCTACGTGGGGCAGGCCAGAAGAGGAAGTGAGAGTCCCTGGAACTCATGTTACAGGCGTTGTGAGCCACCACGTGGGTCTGGGAACCGAACCTAGGTCCTCTGCAAAAACAGTGAATGTGCTTAACACTGAGCCGTCTCTCAGCCCCCATGACCAATCTGTAAATCACACTTACATAAGCTGATTTCTGGTCCTACCTTCTTCAGGAAGGATTTCGAGGTGCACGTGCTACATCTAGACAATGGAGTAACATTCGGCGAGGAAGAGAAGAGGACCAGGAGCCGAGGAGGGAGCTGGTCAGGAACTTGCCTTGCAGCCTGAGTCTGAACCCTAGGGCCATTTTTTTATTTTTTAAAGCTTCACTTCGTGATAAATGCAAATCCTGGGTCTCCCTGGCCAGCGAGTCTGGCCTCCTTGATGAGTTACAGGCTGAAAGACCCTGTTTCAAGGTGGTTGGGGCCTGAGGGACAGCCCCAAGGTTGACTACTAGTTTCTGCGTACACAGATATACATTTGCACATACATGAAAACGTACACACAAGAAAGAAAGAGAGAGAGGGAAAGGGAGGGAGGAAACGAGGGAGGGAAGAAGGAAGGAAGGAAGGAAAGGAGGGAAGGAGGAAGCTGGCTTGTCATGGGGAAACCTGAACCCTAGAGATCTGAGAAGTCTGTACGGTAGTCCTAAGTCTACCAGTGTCACAGCTGCCTGCAAGGTCAGTTCCAGGGGATCTGATGCCTCTGGACTCCTGGGGCCCTCGCCCTCACGTGTACATACCCACACAGACATACACAGAATTAGAAATTAAAAAATCTTTAAAAAATATCGGTACCCCAACGAAACCATTAAAGTTAGGGTCGGTTTATAAGAAGGCTCTGCAGGACGCCGGCCCCTACTCTGAACTCGATGGCAGGCAGGCCAGAGGACAGACGGACGGGATGGGGCACATTGCTCACAGAAAGGGAATAGATTTATTCTTCAGGAAGGACAGGCTGTGAGTGAGATGAATTAGTCCTATGGCATTCATCCCTGGGTAACAGCACACGGGTGATGAGCTCAGACTGTGACGGAAAGCTCTACACATTGTCACCCCCATCAAGCCCTGACTTAAAACCGCAAGAGGGTCACTACCACGTCACATCAACTGTGCAGACGGCCGTGGAGCAGCCCTCCTCTGGGTGAGTGCTTATCGTGATAAAGATGGCTTTTTTCTTCAATGTTGAAGTTGAAGTTGACCTGGGGGCTGGTCACCAAGTGCTTGCTGCACAAGGAGGAGGATCTGAGCTCCGGTCTCAGAACTCATGTAAGAGCCAGGCAGCAGCATGGGGCTGTAAGCCTAGGCTGGGGAGACTGGGGGGTGGGGGGGCAGCCTTTGGAGGTCCTGACCAGACAATCCAGCTATTCAGTGACGTTTAAGTTCAGTGAGACCTGTCAGAAAATAATGTGGGGGCAATAGAAAACTTCAACATCAACATCTTGCTTTCACACACACTCACACACACACGCATGTGCATGCACATACACATACACACACACGCATGTGCATGCACATACACACATACACACAGACACACACACATACACAAACACACACACAGACACAAACACACACAAACACAAACACACAGAAACACACACATACACACAAACACATACACACATACACACACACATACACACAAACACATACAAATAAACATGCATATACACACACATACACAAACACAAACACACACACACACACACACACACACACACACACACACACACACACGCAAATACACACATACAGATACACTTGACTTGGGGCTGGACCAGATGTGCTTTCTTTGCTTCTACAGTCCTTCAGTGGTTGAGAAGGAGGCTCCTTCCCAGTACACGAGGGTTGTGTTTTGTTTTTTGATAGCTGGCAGGACTTGGATAGAATCCTGTCCTATGAAAGCCTAACTGATCCAGACTGTTAGGACTGCAGGGACTCTGAAGACCCTGTCACAGAGGAGGAGGCTACATATGCCTAGCTGCTCTCCGCTTTCTGGCACACAGCTGGTTAACACCAGCACTGACCGGCTACAGAGAAGTAGGTGATAAGCCCTCCCCCGCCACTCTCATAAATCCCTGCTCTCTGGGTTGGGCAGGATTCTAGGGCATTCATCATGATGTCTGGGGAGGAGGTCACGTGATTGCCATGCAGCAAGCAACCTGATTGCCTCACACTCAAGCAACCTGCTCATCTCTTGAGAAGACACCTGCTTTTTGGGTTCTTGGGGCTTTGTGCACCCAGGCAGAGAGCCCTGTTCCCCACGTGCAGTCTGCCTAGAAGCAGAGAAACTTGGGCAGCCGGAGGACCTTCAACCAGGGAACACTGGCCCCACTGCCTCGACTCTCCACTCCCAACCCCAGCCAGTGAGAGCTTTTCAGACTCAGCCCTAAAGCAGGTCCATTGCCTGACTGCTGCAAGGACAGAAGGGTCAGACGCCTGGCCAGAGCTTTGTTAGCAAATTCCCAGCATTCAGACCCTGCTCTCTGCCCTCTATGGGCTGCGCTGACATTCCCGGGGAGGGGACGTTGTTTGTTTTGACTGGTTAAGGACGCACACTGGGGGCCATTTTGGCAGGATGCCACTTTGAAGCATTTCTAACCAGGAGTGGTGATGGCGACGCTCCCTAGGCTCTCCTGGGCGCTAAAGAACCATGCTGTTTGGGAGTTCTCACCGGGGGCTTTGCTGTCCTAAGCCACCCGGCATCACTGTCACGGTTTGGAGGAGCTGGGGTGGAGCCTGGGCCTCACGCACGATGGCCCAGCGCTCGGTCACTGAGCCACCTGCCCGCTGGTTGTGCTGCTGCCGTGTATGGAGGTCGACAGAGTCCAGTGCTGAGACCACGCTTTGACCAGTAGCTCCAGAGTCAATGAGTCTGGACTTTCTTCGTCCCTCAAGGACAAAGAACTTGTTTACGGGCATCTCCGGGGGCCGAGGTCCAAGCTGCCAGGGATGATGGATGAGCCTTTGCCGGGCCCCCACCACAGCAGCTCTGGCAGCGTCCTCCGGATGCACACAGCCACAGCAGGGACACGGCGGTAGGGAATTATCACTGGAGTTCCATCTAGGACCGACAGCTCTCAGATACAAGCAAGCACCATCTCGTGAAAACCAAACCTACACTCAATACTATTCTGCTGTCCATGGGGAGAAATCTAAAGCCCGTTGCAATGTGAAACACCCTTTGTTCTGGGAAGGCTAACAGATCCCCAAAGTGCTTCTATCTTCAGTCCTGGACCATGTGTGACACAGAAGCAGACTGGGGGCAGTGCTAGGGGAGCGGGGGATAGTTGGAGGGGAGGGCAGAAAAAGGAGAGGGGCAAATTTGAACACAGTGTAAGAACACACGTGTGTGAAAATCCCCGGGAAGCCTGTTACTGTGTGTGCTAACTTAAAACACAGATCACAAGAGAGAGAGAAAATATTCTCTTTGGATAGGAAAGGGGTGTGTGTGTGTGCGCGCGTGTGCGAGTGTGCACACACACATACACTATCTTACAAAAGAATATATTTCCTACGCAGGTTGTACGCACAGCCAGAAACATTTTAAATTATACACGCGTCAAAAAGCAGAAGTGTTTTCGAAATAATGAGGAAAACAGAAACAAAAATGAACAGTTTTAAAAGGGACATTAACGGGAAAGGCAAGGCTGCCAATCACCGCACCGGGTCCTCAACGCTGGATCCCAGTTCCTGGAGAAGTCTGCAGACCTGGGCACCAGCCGACAGGACCGAAAGGGATCTCCAACCTGTCTTTTCTAGCCTGGGTTGCACTCCCTGGTGGAATCACTGTGTTCAGGAGGGTTGAAAAGTTGTAAAGACCATCGTGGCGCTGGAGAGACTGCTCGGTCTTTAGAAGCACCGGGTGCTCTTCCAGAAGACCAGGGTTTGATCCCACATGGTGGCTCACAACCACCTGTAACTCCAGTTCCAGGGGATCTGCCGCCCTCTTCTGGCCTCCACGGGCACTGCACACACATGGCGCACAGACATTCATACGGGCTCCTTACAAGTGAAATAAAGTTTAAAGAAGTCTTGAAGGCCGTGTATTCTACAATGAGATTAACACACAACCAACTCGAGCCTTGACTCTTTCACGTTCCCTCCTGCAGCTCCTGTGCCCTCAGCCAGGCCTTTTCTGGTTCCTGGAAGTCCTTGAGAAACCCAGGAGGCACAAGGCCTGCTCTTCTAGCCGGGGAGGAACAATCGGTTTCAGTCTGTCTCCCTGGGAATGGGATTTGTCGGGGAGGGGTGGGGGCGGAGGCGGGAACCCTGGGCTGGCTGTGAGTCTTGGAAGGGCCCGCCCCCTGGGCAGGCAGCTCTTCCTGCCTGTGCTCTCCACAACTGGTGCCCTGCCTTTGTCCTTTACGCCCAGGCCTCCTGGCCGCATGCAGGCTTCCTTTGTTTTTACACAGCGAGATGCACCATACAGAAAACTCTGGGGCCCAGTGTTCAGAACCCACGTAAAAACACTAGGCTTGGTGGGGCTCGCTTGCCATTTCTGCACTGCGGAAGCAGAGACGGGAAGAGCCCTGGGGCTCTCTGGCCAGCCAGTCTAGACTACTTGACAAATTTCATTCAGGTCAGTAAGAGGTCCTACCTCAAAAAATAAAAATGTAGGTGAGTACTGAGAAATGGCAAGCAAGGTTGTCCTCTGGCCTCTGCGTGGAAGCACATACATGCATGCGCATCTGTTTGTGTGTGTCCTCCCCTGTGCTCAGAAAGTTCTAGAACTCACTTTGTTGACCAGGTTGGCCTTGAACTTACAGAGATCAGCCTGCCTCTGCCTCTCGAGTGCTGGGATCAAAGGTGTGCGCTGCCACCACCAGTTCACTGTTGTTCACTATTGACAAGATGTGGTGGCTAGGTTAATGTCAACGTGACACAGCTAGAGTCATTTGAAAATAGTGAACCTTAATTGAGAAAATGCCCCAATCGGATTGGCCCGTGATGCGTTTTCTTGATTGATGATTAATGTAGGACAGCCCTGTCCACTCTGGGCAGTGTCTTCCCTATGCTGGTGGTCTTGGGCTGTATGAGAAAGAAGGCTGAGCAAGCCACAGGGAGCAAACCAATAGGCAGTACTGTTCCAATAGCTTCTGCTTCAGTTCCTGCTTCCAGGTTCCTGCCTTGAGTTCCCACCCTGATGGAATGTGACCTGGGAATTGTAGGTTGAAATAAATCCTTTCCTCTCCAAGTTGTCTTAGACACAGTGTTTTATCACAGTGACAAAAACCCTAAGACACAAGGAAAGTATAGACTGGTAGCCATCAAGTTCAGTGTGCTTGGTGAGGCGCAGAGAAACCGACTCTTGGTTCTCGCCTCTGGTTCCTGGCACATAGCTCCTAAAATTCTTGAAATCTCAAGAGCTGTAACAGTATCTTTTACATTTCTATTTACTTACTTATTGTGTGTGTATACAATACATGCACATTTCGAGTGTGTATGTGCACACGTGTGTGTATGCGTGTAGGGACTGTGTGTAGAGGCCAGAGATTGAGTTCAGGTATCTTCCTCTGTCGTTCCTCACTTTCTTTTTGAAGACAGGGTCTTTTGCTGAACATACAGTTCACCAGTTCATCTGGACTGGCTGACCACCAAGCCTGTCTCCACTCCCCAGCCCTGAGGTTTCAGACACACCCCAGGCCCAACCTTCATGTAGGTAGGTGCTGGGGATCTGAACCTAGGTTCTCATCTCTGCTCTCCAGGCATCTGAAGGACTGAGCCATCCTCCCAGCTTCATTTGCAGGCTAATGATGGGGAGCTTCAGGATGGAAGCCAGTCACCAGAAAGAGGGAGGTATGGCGCAATCGAGGGCTGACACTTCCACAATCCTCACCTCCCCTCTGGGAAAGGGGAAAAGGTTGGAGACAGAGCTAATCGCCAGTAGCCAATGACTTAATTGATCACACCTATATAGTGACACTTCCTTGTAAGCTTCCAAGCGGGTGAGCACATTGGCATGCTAGGAGAGCCAGGTGCCCAGAGGAGGCACCTATACACTGGGCCCTGTCCATCATGCTCCGGGTGTCTTACAATGTCCCGGAGACTAGATAATAAACCCGTGACAGGGAGGAAGGGGCTTTCCTCGGCCCTTGCAGCCTTTCTAATAAATTATGAAGCCAAGACGGGGGTTTGAAGCTACGCTTCTGAAGAACTCATAGGGGCTGAAAAGAGCTGTTCAGAGCACTTTTCGGGCTAAAGAGATGGCTCGGTAGTTAAGAACATTTGTTGGTTTTGCAGAGGGTCCAAGTTCCATTCCCAGCACCCACCTGGTGGCTCATAACCACCCATAACCCCATCTCCAGGGGATCCAACAGGTACCTGTGTGTGGCACACATTCACATATGCAGATAAAACATCCATCCATAGCAAGTAAAACAAATCTTTTTCCTTTTAAAGAACACTTGTTCTCTCAGAAGATCCGGGTTCGGTTCCTAGCACCCACAAGGCAGTTCACAACCACCTGTAACTCGAGTTCCGCGGGATCCGACGCCCTCTCTGGCCTCTGCTGGCACCTGCTTACACACGGTACATACACGCAGACAAAACACACACATAAAATAACTAAATCTAAGGAAAACATTATGGGTAGCCAGAGACTTGGTGCTGGTGTAATTGAAGTGGGAGAAATCTTTGGGGACCCTTCACCTGTGGGGTCTGTGCTCACTCTGAACAGCTAGTGTCAGAGTTGAACTGGACTTCTGGACTCCCAGCCAGTGTTTGGAGAGCTGGATAAATGATTGAGGTAAGAAGCCAAAAGTAATACATTCACACATCTGCAAGTTGCATTCCTGTGAATCCACCTAGCAAGGGCTTCTGAGCACACATTGATGAGTCCTGGTCTCGAGGTTGAGGATTGTTGGGGACGTTTATTTTTAGTTATGTTTGAAATTGTTTTGTGCACAGTTGGAGAAAGGGATGCACAGGCCTTGGCATTTTGTATTGTCTGCAGGAGTTGGGTTTTGGGGGGGGGGGCGGGTGTGTGATTGCTTATGATCTGCACCTGAGGAGTTCTGACTGAATAAAAACACCTGAGCTCAGATGCTCAGGGTTCCACAAATGAGTGTGGTGCTGGCCAGGATGGTGGTTCCTGCTGCTGAGGTCTGCAGGGTTTGCACTTATGCAATGACTTCTTGTCCTGCTTGGTGAGCTGCCACAGTAGGCGTACAACTACGAAGATCCTCTATGTGAGACCCAGCTGCAACAGCCAGCAACCCCATTCCTGCTGCTGTTAGGGTTCACCCCAAATCACGTGGGGGCTCCAGGCCTCAGCCGCTTCTCTAAGTGCTACAGTTGGGATCTGGAGTGTTCCCGAAGGCCCAACATGTTTTCCCAAGACATGGGTCCCACCAACCAGGAATAGGAACTTCTGGCACCATGAGTCAGACTAAACCTTCGCCTTTATTCAGCCGACTATATCAGGCATTTTGTCTGATCAGTGGACAGCCACACACGAAGGCCAACTGGACCAGGCTGTCCTGGAAGTAAGGATGTTCTAACGATGCTTTCCGTGTTTTCTGCACCATGCATTTATAGTCCAGCCTTCCGTCACGCCTCCCTGGCCCCGCACCTCCTGGATCTGGAGAATGCAGCCCTGAAGAGAAGATCCCAGAGCGATGCTTCTACAGATCATTCATGCAGGGCAGCCTCGCAAACACCCACACACCTTGTGTGGTTGGCACACAAGGGAGAGCACCCAGGGCCATGAGGGCTCACTTAAGGGACTCTGAGGAGTCCACCAGTCCACCAGGCACCACCAGAAACCTCCAATTATCTCTTCTCCCCTCCCCTCCCCTCCCCTCTCCTCTTTTTCCTCCTTCCCTTCCTTCCTTTCTTTTTCTCTTCCTTCCTTCCTTCCTTCCTTTTTTTTTGACAAACTGAGGGTGCTAAGGGTCCCTCAGATGTCTGTGGGGCCACAAGAGTGTGATTCGGTGGGACAGGTCAGTGGTTAGTAGAGGCCAGAAAGCAGAGAGGGCTGCAGGCCTGGTATGCCCATTTCTGAATCCAGACCCTGCATAAACCTCTCCTGGACACGGCTTCCACCCAGGAAACATGAAGAGGAAGTGGGTGAGGGGTGGGCAGGATTCCCCAGTTAACCAGAATCCAGATTACACGAAGGAAGCGGAAGTTAAGCCGATCGGCCAGGTGACACTTGTCCCTTACACTTTCTGTTTAGCTAGGGAGGTGTCCAGCTGAAGGCAACGGGCAGCATTGCTGTGTCCGCCGGGGCTCTGCAAAAGTCAGAGCCAAAGCTGAGCTGGCTCAGCTGCAGCTGCAGGCGCAGGGCGGGGCTGAAGGCAGCAGGCCGGCCCAGAGGCTCAAAATTCAGGTGTCAGCTGATTTGAGTCTGTTGGGTTGATACAACAGCACGAAGCATGTGGTTTATAAACAACGGCAATTCATGTCCCACAGCCCTGCAGGCTGGTAAGTCCACGGCCACGGCAAACAGCGGGTCTCCGTGGGTGTGGTAAGCATTGCTTTCTGGCTCACGGATGGGGCCTTCTTCCGGCTTCATCTAGTGTAGGGTCCTCAGCCTTCCTAATGCCGTGGCCCTCTAGGACAGCTCCTCGTGTTGTGGAGACCTCAGACCGTAAAGTTATCTCCATCTTAATGTAAACGTCTGATACGCAGACGGTCTTAGGCGACCCCTGAGAAAGGATCATTCGACCTCACCAAAGGGGTCGCGACCCACAGGTTGAGAACCACTGGTCTGGTGACAGGTAAATACATCCCCAGGACCCCTTTGGTACGGGCACTAGTCCCAGTCACAAGGGCTCCGTCCCCATGACCTCACACCTCCCAGTCCTACCGTCCCAGAGTTAGAATTTCAACCTGGGTCCCATCTGAGGAGACATTAGCATTCACGCCAGAGCGGTGGTAAAACGGACTGTAAAGTGTATAATCCCGGCTGGATGTGGCGGTGCACGCTTGAAATTCGAGCGCTTCAGGGACGGGAAGGTGTGAGGACAGGAGGATTGCCAATTTGAGGTCAGTAATGAGACTCTGTTTACAAAGACGGAACTGTACAGTGGGAACTGTTTAACGGCGCTGGGCACGTCCACACGGGCCATCATCACCGCTGCCTCGAAGCTCGTCATCCTCTTAGCTCAAACACTGCACCCCGTAACAGACCCCCCCAACACCTGGGGGTAGAATTCCTCCTCCCAGGACCTCAATTTCTCCTTTTATGTCTGACTCACTGGATAAGGCGACCCTGGAACATCTGGGGCTCTCTCCTTGGTGACCTGTCCTCCACAGGCTCTCCAGCTCTCCAACATCTGGATTTCGTCCTGTCTCTGGTCCTTTCTCTTCTCTGACCTCCCGGGCGTGGGCGGGCTCCCGTTTTCTCTCTCTGGATCTGAGGTCTGCTGTGGCACATCAGACCCTCAATAGGCCAGCGATCTGACTGTCTGTAGTCTGTCTCCTCGGCCCCAGGCTCTGTCCTTCTGAGATCCAGACTTCATTTTGCCTGGTGATGGGCTCCCCACTGAGATGTCCTTCGGGACCTGTGATCTGCTCGGTAGCTGACACATCCCGGATCCCCTCACCTCACGCACAAGCCCACCCTCCTCCTGGCTTCTGGGATTCTGGACTCAGCCATCACTGCCCTAGACTCTTACCGGATGTGAAAAGCAGTATGCTTTCTCTGTCGCTCAACCAGTCATCCAGTCTGGTGATTCTGCCGCCCAAACACAGAGCCAGGCGGCTCCCCGTCCTTCCTGCAGCGGTGCCCAAATCCCAGCTCTCAATGCCCCGACAGAGTGGCTCTTCCTGCCTCCGCCTCCATGCAAGATTTTCTGGGGAGCCTCTACAACACCTAGGTTTTCACAGCCACCCCCTCACATTCCTTGGAGGACTGAGTCCAAGTCTGTACCCCAGCTTACAAGATCCCATGTGCCTCTGTGCATCCCATGTGCCTCTGTGGCGCCTTCCGGTCATTTACCCAGGACATCTCCACGCCTCCCGAGACTTGCATGTCTGTCCTTCCCACCATAGCCATTCTGCAGGGACTGACTTCACTTGTGTTTGTTTTTCTGTGGGCTACAAACCAAGAATGGCTTTTACACTTTTAAAAAGGTTATAAACACCCCAGGCACACATGAAGAACACGTGTCGGAGTTCACATGTGGCCCGCAAAGCCTGAAGTACTGACCGGCTCTGTAGGGACAGCCCACCCTGGGTGCCTCTGATCTAGATGGAAACCCACTCCCAATCCTGCTCCCCCCATGCCCGGCTGCTCTTTGTGGACAGTGCTCTGAACTTTTAACCTAGGCTCAGGTGAAATTCCATTTCCTCCAGGAAAGCTTTGGGGCCCTTCACATCCTTAGAAGTATTTTCATGTGTTTCATATAAATTTCTTCCGTACAGGACTTTCCTCCCCTCCTCTTCCCTCCCGTCTCCTCTGCTCTCCTCCTCCTGTGTCCCTAGGTGTAGTTATACTCTGCTGTGTAGGCTTACAAGGGAGACAAGGAGGCATATTCATAGGTGGAAACCCTGCCAGACCTCAGCAGAGGGAGCCACCATCATGGCAAACACCATACTGGACAGTGGAACCCTGAGCCTCTGAGCTCAGGTGTTTTTATTGATCCAGAATTCCTCAGGTGTTCTACTGATAGCACATGCAGATCATTAGCAATCAAACATCCCCCACAGAAACCCAACACCTGCAAACAATATAAAACGCCAAGACCTAGGGAGCCCCTCACCCAACAGTGTATAAAACAATTATTTTATACAAAACTAAAAAAAAAAAAAAAAAAAAAAAAAAACTTCTACAATACCAAGGTCTGATGTATCCCAGTCTGGCCTAAACCTTTCTATGTAGCCAAGGTTGACCTTGATCTCCCAATCTTCCTACCTCCAGAGCCCAGGGATTCTGGGTATGTATTGCCACACCCTATTTATGTGTTGCTGGGGATTGAACTCAGGAGTCCTACATTCTAGGCAAGCACTCTCTACCAGTTGAGCTTCCCATACATAGGAACCAAACATATACCACAAGGCTGTGTGGTTTTGCCTGAGGACTGCCTCTGAGACCCTTAGGGTAGACACCGGCCAGGGTGGTGCTGAGCAGAGGATGTTTGTTAAATCAATGGAGGCACGGGAGAAGATCAGCTTCTCGCATTCTTAGTTTCTGGGCTTGTTTGTTTGAGTCGGGGTCCCACATAGCCCAGGCTAGGCTTGATCTTCTGCCTCCAACTCGAGAAAGCTAGAATTATAAGCACGTACCACCACACCCAGCTCGAGAATACAAACATCCTACCCAACAAAGCTTAAGACATAACCAGAGAAACACGGCTTAGTCTCAAGACCCCAGTGAGCTACAGAGAGCTCCTTATCCAGCAGCATTTGCTAGGCACCTTGTACCCGGTACCGTGGAAGCCTACAGGGGCACGGGTACAAAAGTGAAAGAGGCCTTCGAGTCCTTGAGGACTGAGCTTGTCAGCCATGGCCTCTGCCACCGTTCTGGAAGTAGGGCTTGATTCTTCCCTATCTGCCCAGCAGGCTTCCCCTTCCTTTGTGAGATGTGGTCCCACCCTGCACAGCTGGATAGCCTGGATCCTGGGGTTCCCCGCAGGTCACCCCTGAGGCTGGAGTGGCCACTGACTTGCTCAGATGGGTAAAGTGTGAGTGGGGAATCTCTTCGGGAAGAAGCTCCAAGGCCCACTGCTCTTCACCCCCCCCGCCCCGCCCCGCCCCCCCCATGCTGCAGAGGCTGAAGGGAATGTGCAGCAGCTGTGTCTCTCTCTGCCTGGGCGATGCTGCCAACCAGAACCTTCTGGATCATGTTGGACAGGCCGTGTAGGAGCAGTGACCTGATTTAGCCTGTCCCGTGGGAGTTCATCTGAGGGGAGTAACTGAGCAGGCAGTAGGAGGTGGGCGGACCCAGGACCGGCAGGATGGGTGAGGTGGGACAGGCAGAGCTCTGGCGAGGGTGGCAGGAGGGAGGGCCAGAAAGACAGACGGACTGACAGACCCACTAAGCAAATGAGAGCTGGGAGCGTGCTGTCCCCTAGGAAAGGGCAGCTGAGAGGCCGCTTGCAAAGGCCTCATCCTGTGCTGTTCGCTCTCCTCTGAGTTCTTGCGTGAACGAACACAAAGGGGCTCTCACTCACACGGCCCAGCACCAAAGCCACCCAACCGCTGTGCACAGAGAGGCAAAGGCCAACAGCTGCTCTTTTGAGCAGACCTCCAGCGGGCCGGGGGCCAGCAGTGACTCACGGTCTTATCCAAGAGCCATCCTTTCACATCCGGTGACAGCACCACGCTGTTTTGCGCCTGAAAACCAGGTGCTGCCAGATGAAGCCGGCCTGGAATTCTCAGCAGAAGACTGAGAAGGCCTGAAGACAGTGAGATAAGCATCATTGGCCCTTGCTTGTTGGGGGAGGGGGGCTGAAGATAATCAGAGGAATGCACATCCCAGCCAGGGTCCCCTGCGGCTGTCCACCACAAGCGATTGATCTGGGGTGGCTGGCCTGTAACAGGGAGGCAGAACAATGGCTACACTTACCCGCAGGTGACTAAGTCACATTCTTCTGGGCCAAGAAGCCCAGGTGCTGTTGTTTTCCTGGGGGAGTGGGGCTGAGCTGGGGTTTACGGGCTGCGAACTCCTATCAGTGGGTGATAAGAGCCCCTGGGCCATTGGCTCTTTGGTGAGGGAGAAAGAGTTCATAAGCCCAGAATGTGAAGCACTTAAGCAAGAAAATTTATCTATTGCCCTGCCCCCACCCCCTTAAACCTTGTGATCAGAGCCCCAAGGAAGAGGTGGGCTGATCAGGAATAAAAGAATGAAGCCTGCAGCTGTTGCCAAAGGAAAAGATGCAGGATGTGTTCACAAGGGGCCACCGTGGGCTGCGGTGAGCAGCCAGCACCTCCATCACCCAGACCGCGTGTGTGAGAACCACACGGAGGCAACTCCTTGCACCCTACCCACGGCCTCCTTCCTCTGCAGCCGCTGTCGCCTGCCCTTCAGAAGGACACTCTTAGGACACACTCCCATGCTGCAGTGGCTTGTCATCTTCTCAGGGACAAGCCCCCGAGGTGCAGCTCTGCAGGTATGCTGCAAAGCATGGGAGCATCCGACAGCTTGGGGGTGCCCCAGTCCTGGGTGTTTCATAAGGCATATTTCACAGCTGTCATCTGGTCACCCAAGAGCCAAGTTCTTTCAGAATCTCACCTGCCCCGGGGGTGATGCATGAGGGCACAGGGAGGGGTGGAATGTTCCTCTGTGGGCTTTTCTTTGTCGAGATGGTCATTTGTCATGGCTAAAAGCTGGAGGTCTGAAAGGCACCTTCGAGGAAACGCTCTTCAGATTTTATCTAACTGTGGGGCCTGAGTCCATGATCACAGTTTTATGCAGGGGAAAAAATGAGTCGCACGGGTGCACGCGCAGACACACACACACACACACACACACACAAACACACTCATTGTCAAAGTCACCAGGGGCTCCTGGCTGTGCCCGAGTCTAGCCTGGGGTTGGTGTCCCTGGGGCTCCTGGCTTTGTCCACTTCTGCCCTGATGTGGGGTCCTGGGTCCCTCGGAGTCTTATTTGGGTGGTGCCATAGGCCAGCTGTGGACACCGTGGGCTTTCCCTGACTGGGCTGTGCCGCCTTGTTACCCCGTCCCTTCCCAGGCACCACCGGAAAGCAGGCTAGAATCCTACAGCGTGACAGGGTGACAGAGCGCTAGCAACAGTTAACACGGAGTCACCAGTTTAGACTAGCCAGTGATTTTCCCCACAGCTCACTGTAAGATGGGTGAGAGAGGGAGAGGACCAGGAGGGAAAGAGGGAGACCTCTGGCATTTCTCCCAGGCATTTCACCCGCAAACCGGTTTAGGCCAGTGAGACAGGATGTTCTGCAGAGCAAAGATCATGTGATCGCCCGGTGTGAACAAACAGATGGTGTGTCATTAACAAGCTGCAGGGTTGCACTTCCCCGTCTCCAGGGTGTCAGTGACCCCTGAGATTTAATTAAAAACATTAAAAAAACAACCAAAAAAAAGTGACAGAGGTCAAAGTCTCATCCTGTTTAGACTCAACGTCGTGGGGAACGTGGGGGGCCTGCCCCTCCCGTCGCAGGGTCTGTGACCTGCCAGGGAACAGGGTTGGTCTGGGGACACCTGCAGTCAGCACCATGGTTAGTGAACCTCAAACAGCCACTGTGGCCAGCTCCCCAACTCTCTGCTTCATAGGGAAGACAGGACTGGCAGGCTGCAGGGCAGCTGGCTGGTTCGCACCAGAACACGCCTGGATCTCTTTGTGCAGCCAGCAGCACCCAGGTGAGGGAGAGGCCATGTATCTGTCAGGGGATCCCAGCATTGCCTCTGCACCCCCCCCACACAGGACGCTTCCATCCCAGCAGGCCTCCGGGCAATGTGAAACACCACAGCCGGCAAGGGTTTGAGGTTGGGCCCCCAGAAGCTAAAACTGGATCGGAGCCAATGAGTATCCCCTGTGACAGTTGGGTGCAGGTTGCACAGGAACAGGGGGTGGGGGTGCAGAAAGAGACTGTGTGAAGAGGGAGGGCAGAGAGAAGGTCTGAGGAGTCTCAATACGTGACACCCCAGGGGAAACCAAATCTAGTCCTTCAGCGGGTACCAGCTGGCAGAGCCCCTGTGACTGACACATGTGGGGGCTGGGAATGGAACCCATGTCCTCTGGAAGAGCAGCCAGTGCTCTTAACTGCTGAGCCATCGCTATAGCTCTAAATAAAACTGTCTTAAAAATTAGAACGAATACATTATTTGATACCTGCAGCATGTTATATTCATCTATGCTACGTGAATATGTTATGTTCATGTGTGTGTTCGTGTACTATGAATACATTGTTACCACAGATGCGAGGATACGAAGGAGTCTTTGGAGCTAGCCTCAAACCAAGGATCAGCGTCACCCACGACTTTCTTAAGTATGGGGTTCCTCCCCACCCCCGGCTGGGGCGACTATGATCTCAGTTAAATTTCAGGTTTATCATGTCATTGTTTTTTCTTTTTTTAAGATAATTTTATAATTTTCTCCCCAAATGCTCTTTATCTGGTGTGTGTGTGTATGTGTGTTGTTTGTGTGTGTGTTGTGTGTGTGTGTTGTATGTATGTGTGTGTTGTATGTGTTGTGTGTGTATATGTGTGTGTTGTGTATGTTGTGTGTGTGTGTTGTATGTGTGTGTGTTGTACATGTGTATGTTGTGTGTGTGTGTGTTTGTGTGTTGTGTGTGTATGTCGTGTGTGTGTATGTGTGTGTTGTATGTATGTATGTTGTATGTGTGTGAATGTGTGTGTGTTGCATGTGTGTGTATATTGTGTGTGAATGTGTGTGTGTTGTATGTGTGTATGTGTGTGTATGTGTGTGTGTTGCATGTGTGTGAGTGTGTGTGTGTATGTTGTGTGTGTTGCATGTGTGTGAATGTGTGTGTTGCATGTGTGTGAGTGTGTGTATGTATGTTGTGTGTATTGCATGTGTGTGAATGTGTGTGTGTTGCATGTGTGTGAGTGTGTGTGTGTATGTTGTGTGTATTGCATGTGTGTGAATGTGTGTGTGTTGCATGTGTGTGTATGTTGTGTGTGTATGTTGTGTGTGTATGTTGTGTGCGTTGCATGTGTATGAGTGTGTGGGAGCTCACATGTGCATACAGAGGCTCCGGGAGCACGTGAGGTATCTTCTTCAGCCACTACCTTGTTCTTTGAGACAGGGTTTCTCCGTGAGCCTGGAGTTCACAATTTCGGCTACACTGAACGGCCAGCAAGCCTCCAGGAGCTGCCTGTCTCTGCCTCCTCATTGCCATGGTTACAGTCGGCCACCGCCTTGCCCAGCTTGGACATGGATCCTGGGGATTTGAACCCAGATCTCCAGGCTGGCACAGCACACACCTACCCACTGAGCCGTCTCCCCAACTCTCTAACTGTCCCCTTTACATTGATGTGTAAGTCATACGCAAAAAAATGCACAGGTTTTTAAGCACATAGCTTGATGTATTTTGAAACGTTAGCATCCGAGGAAACACTCCCTGGTCCAGGAAATGCATTGTGTTTCACTATCCAGAAAGTCCCTCAATCCCATCCGAGGATCCCTTAGGTAACACCGTTCTGTTTCCTTTGTTCTGGAATTCCATGTAAGTGAAGTTACACAAGGCTTCCCACCCTCCTTGCTCTGCACACTCCTCCTTTTCTTTGGTGCTGGGGATTGAACCCAGCACCTAACACATGCTCAGCATGCACTCTGCCACGGAGCCACACCCACTGCCCCCCCCCCAACTCCTGCTCTAGTTTTATTGCTGAGTTCATGTTTCTAGGAGTCTTCCTTGCTGCCGGGCTGTGTGATGGTCTCTGGGTCTGGAAGAGGTGTATTTTGCTGGATGAGCAGGCTGCTCCTGGGCAGGACATCATTGTGGACATCATTTTTTTTCTTTCTTTCTTTTTTTTTTTCCTTTCTTTCCTTCTTTTTCCCTTTTGGTTTTTCCAGACAGGGTTTCTCTGTTGTAGCCCTGGCTGTCCAGGAACTCACTCTGTAGACAAAGCTGGCCTCAAACTCAGTGATCCCCCTGCCTCTATCTCGCTGGTGCTGGGATCAAAAGTGTGCACTACCCTGTCCAGCTACGCCATTTCTTAAATAGCAAAGTTTTATGTCAACATGCTTCAGTGGACTTCCCTTCCTTCCCACTGGGACTTGATTTGGAAATGGCTCCCTGCTGTGTGTGATCTTCTGAGGACGTCCCCCTGAACAGCTCATCTCTAGGACTAAATTGTGATACAAACTAATGTGGTCTTTTTTTCCTATCATTCACTTTGGGGGAGGGGCACGGCACCCATTTGCAAGTCAGAGGACAACGTGCAGGAATTGGTTCTCTCCTTCCACCATGTGGGGGTCCCCAGGATACAACTCGAATTGTCAGACATGGTGGCAAGCACATTTGCAGCCTGACTCATCCTGCTGGTCCCCAACTGAAGCTTTAGGACAGCTATTAGCAGCCAAGCTGTCTTACTTTTGTTAATGCGTTAAGAATCCTATTGTGTCTTGGTTGTTTTAGCTTTGGGGAGGGGGTTGGACCTAAGGTCTCTTGTGTGCTAGTCAGACACTTTACTACAGACCCACAGCCCAAGCCTCTTTTTACTTTTTCTTTTGAGGCAATGTCTTGCCAAGTTGCCCAGGCTGGTTTTGAACTCATTCTGTAGCCCAGGCAGGTCTTGAATTTGTGACCTTCCTGTCTCAGCCTCCTGAGTGCTGGGGGGAGCCACCACACCTGTGACATTTTTGTATTTATATTGTTTGACTGTGTGCTCTTAACCAGGCTAAGGAAATTTTCTTTTAGTCTACTTAATTCACTTCTTAACCAAAATGACCAGGATGTTAAAATTTTTAATTTACATTTATTCATTCATTCATTCGCTCATTCATGCATTCGTTGTACGTGTGTTCATGAGCACGCATTCACACATGCTCACAGTGCCCACGCGGAGGTCAGAGGACAACTTACGGGAGTCAGTTCTCTCCACGCACCATGTAGTCTCCAAGGATCTAACTCCAGTTGCCAGGCTTGCTCTGGCAAGCTCTTTACCCAGTGAGACAGGAAGTTATATCTGTGTTCCTCTGCTTTGTGTCTATCGAGGGGCTCAGGTGGCCTCTCACCCACTCTGTGATGCAGTGAACTACTGTGGCATCAGCTAATCTCTTACATGTGAAGGGTAATGTCTCTAGACTACCGAGTCTACCAGTGACTTCTGACCCGAGTCCCAAGTTCAGGGGTCCTCAGAAAATCCCCCACTCAGACTAGCTGATTATAGAGTCTGGACTCCCTTGGGTTTACTGAATACCTCTGAGAAAGCAGCAAAGTGCCATACAGAACACTTCAGTCTGACTACACAGGAGGATAAGGATACAAACACTCAGTGGGCAGACGAGGACACTGGGCAGAATCTGGAACTGATAGGGTTCCAAGTCCAAAGCTACTGTGCCCTCAGGGAGGCCTTACCCTCCTGGCACCTGTGTACAGCAGTGCACACAGTACTGCCAGCCCAGCAAGAGCCCCAAGCCTGGGGCCCAGAACTTTGAATCTTCATTATATATCAGCAAGATTAATAGATTGAGCTCACATGATGTTCTCAACTGTTGCTGGTGCCTGTTCTCTTGCCCCACATTGGGCGCCACTTGTAGCAGTTAGGTTCAGCAAGGAAGACAAGGAGGCATGTTCATAGGTGCAAACCCTGCCAGACTTTAGCGGAGGAAACCACCTGTCCTGACAAGCACCATACTAGACAGTGGAACCCTGATTGTCTGATCTCAGGGTTTTTTATTGTCACAAAAACTCCTCAGGTGTTCTATGATAGCACGTGCAGATCATGAGGAATCAAACATCTTTTACAAAAAGCCTACACCTACGGACAATACATAATGCCAAGGCCTAGGTAGCCCTTCCCCCAACAATGAGCAAAACAAACACAACCCTAAATAAACATCTGCAATGCTCAACCTCTATAACACACACACTCCCTCTCTTGGCCAAGGTCTAGCTGGTTTTAAATGATCTGAAGCCTCTGGTCAATAGTTGGCCTTTCTGACATGGCTATGCCCACCTGGACTCATCTCTTTAGCATGAACTCAGATGTGATGTGAAAGGCATGCTCGAGTCACTCCACGAACCATCGGATGTGGCTGAAAGGCATCCGTGAAATAACAAAGATGCTTCTGTTTCTTGGGAAATGTCAGGGCTTTGGGGAACTGAGACAAAAGCCGGGCCACTCTGTGTAAACTAATTCCACACAGCACAATAGCACATGCAGGTTATTTTCCTGATGTGGATCTACATTTTCGAGCCTTGAATAACGCACAACAATGTCCACATTTGTTCTTCCTCCTCCCTCCTCTTTCCACAGCTGTAGCCTTGACAATGTCAAGAACTGTTTTGTAAGCCGGATGGTGGTGACTGCCTTTAATCCCAGCTCTTGGGAGGCAGAGGCAGGCGGATCTCTGTGAGTTCGAGGCCAGCCTGGTCTACAGAGTGAGTTCCAGGACAGCCAGAGTTACCACAGAGAAACCCTGTCTCGAAAAACCAACCAAAAAACCAAACCAAAACAAAAAAAGAACTGTTTCGTGATTATAAATAAAACACAGCACTGTGGCCATTCGCTAGCGGCTTGGGGGCGTCCTTGCAGCTGAAAGGAAGACTTGTGCTGCTGGCTGACAACACAGCACCGCACAACCACGCATGCTCCTCCTCCTCCTCGGCCTGTCCGGAGTGGCTGTGAGGTCCGTCAGCCTCTGGCCTGGGTTCCTGCGAGTGCCAGCGCCTGAGATCACTGAAGCTTTCCGTTTGTTTTCAAGAGTGTGACTTAGGTCACATGACTGCCGCCTCGGGAATTCACAGAGATCAGAACACAGATCTGAAGGTGTGCCAGGAGGAAGAGGAGTTCCCAGTGTGAGGAACAGGAGAGAAAGCTAAAGCTCCTCAGTCTGCATCAGTACAGGGCCAGGGTTTGGAAGGTCTTTCTCATCTCTGCTTCTCTGGTAATACGGCATGGTAATCTGTCCCCGAAATCAACCTCATCTGCAGACTTCCCCTCGGCTTTATCATCCGCAGACATTTCCAACCGGATATGGCAGGTGTTAGAGGACAGTGACTCTGGCCACCCTCCGGAAGACATCGGAGCAGCACAGAGTATCCTGAGTGTGCTGGCTTTTCACACTCTGGGACCTAGCATGGAATTTCCAAAGGAAAGGCAAGGTGGAAGAAGTGGAAAATACACGCACAACACAGAAAACGGGGACAGGAATTTGTCTCCCGCGTTGAGTTTGGCTGAGTTGGAAATGCAGGGTGGACCCACGAAAGGCCAATGAGAGAGAAGCGAGGTGCCCAGAGCCAGAAGCATGTGTACTGGGACAGCCGCCCCTTGCTGTGGCGAATCTCGTGCAAGGGCTTTGCCTTTCTGTGGCTCAGCTCCCTCCACTGTAAGTGGAGGATAGTGGTTCACCAGGCAGCCGTCAGCATG
Source organism: Cricetomys ansorgei (assembly GCA_026225945.1). Classification (NCBI taxonomy): domain Eukaryota; kingdom Metazoa; phylum Chordata; class Mammalia; order Rodentia; family Nesomyidae; genus Cricetomys; species Cricetomys ansorgei. The sequence continues at coordinate 5,116,093 of JAMJFZ010000484.1, forward strand.
CTGGGGTTTGGACGTGATCCTGACCTGCCAAAACGTGAGCAAACAGCCCGCGTTCTGCCACCACGTCCTGCGGCCACGTGAACTCTGCCACGCCTCCTCCGTGTGGGCTGACTGTGCGTCTCCGCTGTGAGCCACAGTAAGTCCCTCTCTCTGAAGTTGCTCCTTTTGAGTATTTTAAGACAACAGAGAAAAGAAACCGATACACCAGAATAAATATGTCAGTCTCCGTAAAGCGTTCAGCGTGACCTCTGGCTCCCCAGACGCCTTGCAAGCAGCAGGCTTCATTAGACTGCTGACCGAAAGCACTGGCTCTGAGCCATGAGGTTCCCCATCTGTCTACCCGGGATGTCGATCCTAAATCCCTGCGTCTTTTTTCTTCTTTTCTTTACTTTTTGTGTTTTGTTTTGTTTTGTTTTTGTATTTTCGAGACAAGGTGTCTCTGTGTAGCCCTGGCTGTCCTGGAACTCACTCTGTAGACCAGGCTGGCCTCCAACTCACAGAGATCTGCCTGCCCCTGCCTCCAGAGTGCTGGGTTAAAGGTGTGCACAGCATGTTTTTCTTTTTTAAATTCTGTTTTACTTTTTGTTTTTTAGATAATTCACTCTATGTAGCCCAGGTTAGCCTCAAATGTTCCATCCTCCTGCCTCAGCCCTCCAAGTGTTGGGGGTTACAGGTGTGTGTCTCCACACCTGGCTGAATGCTGCATCTTCTACAAAACCCACAATAACAGTATGACATGGCTCTGAGGGGCCGCCAGACCTGACTCTGTGGGCCCGATGGCGGTGACCTCGTAGAAGATTGTGCTGGTCTAAGCAGCAAGGCCACAGTTGGGAGTTTGACCTGATCTCTTGATCCCAGAAGTGTCTGAGCTTTTGTTGATCTGTTGGCGGCAAAAATATTTGACACTCACAAGTACAGCCGAGATCCAAAGCGGCTGAAGCGATGTGCCCACTTCAGCGGCCAAGAGCTGAGCTAAAAAATGTGAAAAATGACTCTTGTTCTGTACAAGGGGCCGGAATCTTCTTCCCCTCCCTCCGCCACAAGGATGAATCCAAAGCCACGTGAGTTCTCAGAGCAGCTGGCTCTGCATGCTACCAGAGTAACTGGTGATCAGGGGTGTCGATATGGTGTGCCAAGGGGGCGCACCGCCATTGTGGAAGGTGTGGGATGGGGCTCCCTGTCTCCCTGTCTCTTTGTGCGTGTTTGAGAATTTCCATGATGTCCTAGAAGCTCATGACCGTAGGCAAGAGGACTACAAGTTTAAGGCGGGCCAGCCTGGGCAGCTTCATGAGATCCTGTGTCACAATAAAAAGTTAGCGGTGTGCTGGGGGTTCCGCTCAGTGCTCCTCTAGCATGTGGGAGGGCCTTGGTCCAATCCACAGTCAGAATTTTTACAAAAAAATGTAAAGCATTTCTCCAGATAATTAAAAGACATTTGTACAGGATAAAGAATGATAGAGATGGGACTGGAGAGATGACTCCATGGTTCAGAGTACTCGCTGCTCTTGCAGAGGACTTAGGTTCGATTCCCGGCACCCACATGGTGGCTCAAAACTGTCTGAAGCTACAGGGGATCCAACGCCCTCCCCGACCTCTGCAGGCACCAGGCACACATGTCGTGTGCCGACCAGTATGAGGGCAAAACAACCATAACACATCCTTTTTTAATTAAAAAAAGAATGGTCCAGACTTACACTATCTTTATAAGACATTTTCTAGAGCGTTCACAGTCCGTAGTCTCTAATGGTGTGTGTCTCTTATTTTCTGGCTTTGTTTTTTGTTTTTCCTTTCTGCCATCCTGAGAACAGGCATGCTTAGGAACAATGAGCCATGTGCTAGGGGGCACCGAATACACGGCGGTGATGGGGAGCCCTGCGAGCCTTGTCCCCTGTGCGCCCACTCAGCCAGGGGAGCAGGGACCACGAGTGGGGAGACTGAGGCACAAAGGCAGAGGTGCACCTAAGGTTATCATCGAAGCTTACCAGAAAGCACGGCCTCGCCTGGACAACCACAGCGAACAGTTAGTTGGAACCAATAAGGACCAGCTATGGGCCAACAGCACGTGGTCTCTGAGGCACCCAGTTAAGTACTATGTACACAAGAAGTCTGCTTCTCAGGAGCCGCTATTTGTGGGATCTGAAACATTCCCCAAACGTCTGTGTGTTGAAGGCTTGTTCCTGGCTTGTCGTGGTACCAGAAGGTGGTAGAACCCAGGAGGTGGACTTGGTGGAAGTGGCTAGCTCCATCTGGGTGCGGGGAGGGGTGGTGAAAGCCATGGTGAAGAAGAGGCTAGCTCACTGGGGGGGGGATGATGAAGAAGAGGCTAGCTCACTGGGGGTGCCCGTGAGCGTGGGCTCCTGGTCTTCTTCCTTTCACTTCCCCCGCCAGCCAATAAGCAGCTCCACTCCACCAAACACCCTGCCATGATAGGCTGCCTCACTGAAGAGGGCAAAGCAACTGGGACAACTAACCCGGGATTGAGTCGAACTGAGCCACGATACACGTGTTCCCCGTATGCTAATTAAGTCTAGAATTTACTATGGCAACCGAAAGCTGACTAAGGTGGCAATCCATAGACATGGGTTTTCATTTTTTAAAGACTTACTTTTATTGGTGTGTGTGTGTGTGTGTGTGTGTGTGTGTGCATGTGCACGTGCGCACGCATGCCCTTGGAGGCCAAATAAAGGTGCTGGATCCCTTGCAGCTTCAGCTACAAGTGTTTGAGAGTCACAGAGAACAGAACCAGGTCCTCTGGGAGAGCAGTGATGTCAGCCTAGACTGCTTGCCTATAAAAGCCCTGGATCACAGGCATCACCACCAACAAGGTGGGGGGGTCCTCAGTCTCTCCAGCCGAAATGCTAAGGGTCTGCAGACTGGCCTGTTGGCGGATTTGACCTATGCTGTTAGCGGAGATGGGTCATTGCTACTCAGTTTATGGCCTTCACGTCACCCAGCTCTGAAGCACCTTCAAAATCTGACTGATGCAAGGTTTCACCTCCTTAGAAACGGTAATGGGGTTGGAGAGCCGGCTCTGCAGTTAAGAGCACTGGCTGCTCTTGCAGAGGGCCTGAGCTTGGTTCCCAGCACCCACATTGAGGCTCGAAAATAACAATCAAAGCACAGCAGCCGGGATGGGGTCGTGGCTCAACGTGGAGCACTGAGCTACGGGGATGGGATTCCATCTCTAGCACTGCCCACAAACAAAACCCCTGAAAAGTAAAGAGCAACACGTACCTACTAACAAAACAAAGCACAGGATCATGAGTTTACGTTTTATAATTCCTTAAAAAAAGAAAAGTCTCTCCCACCGCTAGCAAGATGTCAGCAGCCTCTACAGCGTCCTGCACAGTGCGTATGGGCCTATGCTCCCGCGTCCCTTGTGGGGAGAGGTATTTATGAATAATCTTTGCTTGCTCCAGAAGATAGCAGGAAGTTCACAAGCCTGAAATTTAACAGAATCTAGCACTTGGGGACAACAGCTATTAACATTTTTTACTAAGTTTCTCAAAGATTTCTTTATGTTCGAGGCACATGGGTTTTTAACAGCTTTACTGTCATACTGTAGTAATATACAATGTAATACACTACCGTACAGTACCGTATAACTCCCCGCCACATACTACCGTATACTACCGTACAGTACCGTATAACTCCCCGCCATATACTACCGTACACTATCATACAGTACCGTATAACTCCCCGCCATATACTACCGTAAAGTACCGTACAGTACAGTATAACTCCCCGCCATATACTACCATACAGTACCGTACAGTACCATATAACTCCCCGCCATATACTACCGTACACTATCATACAGTACCGTATAACTCCCCGCCATATACTACCGTAAAGTACCGTACAGTACAGTATAACTCCCCGCCATATACTACCATACAGTACCGTACAGTACCATATAACTCCCCGCCATATACTACCGTACACTACCATACAGTACCGTATAACTCCCCGCCATATACTACCGTACACTACCATACAGTACCGTATAACTCACCCACTTAAATCGCATGAATTGACTGCGGGGTCACAGAGTAACTCAGTGCTTAACCTTGGGAGGAACTGCCAGGCTCTTCCCCACACGACTCTCACTTTACCGCCCCAACAGCAAGGCACGAGGGAGCCCACATCCTCGCCAAGTCCATTATTTGTTGCCATGGCGGTCTTACGGGGTACAAAGTCACACGCAGAGTTTTAAGAAGGAAGGAGGCGATCCATCCTTGGTTTCTCTCTTTGACGACAGGAAGACGGAGCTGAGATTACTTGATATGTAGCATCTATTAGGTTTTACGTAACATTTCGTGATAACCGTCCACGTCAATGTATATAAATCTCGAACAAAAAAATCTTTTTTTTTTTTAAAGATACATACTGACTATGTAGCCCAGGCTGGCCTGGCATTCACAGAGCCCCACCTGCTCTGCCTTCCAAGTGCTGGGGTTAAAGGTGTGCGCCACCAGGCGTATTTCACCGCACTCGATCTACAAAGCATTCTATTGGAAGACTGTCGGTGACCTGTGAGCTGGACCTGTGTCAGCTGCTGTACTCAGTTGCACCTTTAACTGTTAACCCAGCACCGCCCTGGCCGGCCTTGGGCTCCTGGGTGTGTCTTCCTTCAGGAGCCTCTATTTCTGCTGCGCATTAAAATTCTGAATCACTTCTTGGCTTTTTGGCTAAGATGAAGTATTAGAATATTAAACTCTCTAAGGTCTTTGATAGATTGCCCGACATAGTTCTCCTCTCGATCTGTGTCCATAATGGCTCCCAAGCATCCTACACAGGTGCTGGGGCGATGGCTTAGTGGGAAAAGCGCTTGTTTACCCCACAAGCACGAGGACCTGAGCTCAAATCTCCAGGACCCAAGTGAAATAAAAAAGCTGGATGCCACTGTGTACTACTGTAACTGCAGCACTGCAGAGCAGACATGGGGTGAGGTGGGGGTGGGGTTGTCTCAGCTGGCTCATTGGCCATCCAGGCCCGCTACACATGTGCACTCCGGATTCAGTAAGAGACCCTGTCTCAAGAATACAGACTTCACATCAACCTCTGACCTCCACCTGTGTATGCAAAGGAGTGTGAGTGTGTATGTGTGTGTGTGTGTGTGTGTGTGTGTGTGTGTCTGTGTGTGTCTGTGTGTGTGTGTGTGTGTGTGTGTGTGTGTTGTGTGTACATGTGTGTTTGTGCACCTGGAACTCAGTCTCCCTATGCAGCCTAGGCTGGTTTTTACACTGAGAACATTTTGAGAGTCTGGTATAGAAGGTTCTTCCACACCCTCCCATCAAGACAGTATTTACGTATGCTTTCATTAAACAGTTTAATATTTTTCAAACACTAGCTTTAAAGGCATGGTGGCGCACACCTTTAATCCCAGCACTGGGGAGGCAGAGGCAGGCAGATCTCTGAATGCCAGGACAGCCAGGTCTACACAGAGAAACTCTGTCTTGAGAGAGAGGGAGACAGAGAGATAGATAGAGAGATAGAGAGAGAGAGAGGGAGAGAGAGAGAGGGAGAGGGAGTGGGGAGAATGAGAAATTGAAAGACAGACAGACATGGAGAGATTCAGTCTATGGGGGGTCCCGTTCCCAGGGACCCTACCTTAATTCCGTTAAATTCTCAAGTAGCTTTGGGCTGGGGCCTCTGAGAGCTCTCTTCATAATCATGCTTGTTCCCTTTAGTGTTATCAGAGTAACTTCTTTAAAAAAAATGAAAAAAGAAATACAATTAAATGTGAACTTTAGATAACTGGGCATGGCGTTCTGTTTGTTTTGGGGGTACTGGAGGTCCTATCCAGGGCTCCATGAATGCCATGCCTGTGTTCTGTCACCAGCTGAACCCTGGCCCTAAGTATTTGTTTGTTTTCTGGGGTTTAGTCAGCACTCCTCATTTCTCTGGCAGTATAGCACCTGGCACCCTCTCTCCCTCCTGGCTCCAGAAAACAAACACCACATCCCCAGTCTTAGGATGGAGTATGGTACATTTCAGTCCTCCAACTAAGCGGAGTCACTCACAGAGCGTGAACCCCTTTGTTTAGGCCATTTGTTTAGAGCCTGTCACAAACAGGAACAGGGGAGCATTTTCTGTTCCTCCTCATGTTGTATCTTTTCTTATTTGCTTATTTATTTTTATTTTTATTTATGCATCTGCATGTGCAGGTAGGTGTCCATGAAGGCCATAAGAGGAGGTCAGACCCTCTAAAGCTGGAGTTACAGATGTGTGGGAGTTGCTGGATACAGGTTCTAGGAACTGAATTCTGATCGTTTGAATGAGCAGCAAACACTCTGAGCCACTAAAAACCACTAGCTTTCCTGAGCCATACAGTATCTTGATTTTTCTTTGGCAGGTCATAGAAACCATGAGGGTGATGGCTGCCATCCTGTTTCTATGGAGTCACGATGCACGGGCCTCTGCTGTGGTCCTGTCCCTGATCTGCAGCCGGGCTCTCCTCCTCTGAGGCTGGCATCTTGTGTAGCTCCAATTCCCAGGTCTCTGGGGCTTGGTGGGGGTTTCAAATGGCCTAGAGTTGTCCCGATGGCATTTGGGTTTTGTTTGTTTGTTTGTTTGTTTAGCAAAAAGAGTCCACAGAGTGTGTTTGAATCCCAGCCCCCCAGCTCCCCAGCCCCCCAGCCCCTGTGTCTTCAAAGACCATCTGCGGGTGACTCGGGATTCAGAGAAGTATAGACCCAAGATTTTTTAGATTTTCCCCACTTGTGATTGTTAATGTGGTAACACAGGATTCATTAGAATATTTCCTTCATGCGTGGCCTCTGATGGGTCTGACGACAATCTGGACCCCCTCTGTGGCCTCCCTCCCCTCCAAGCCTATGGGTACATCATTGTCCCTATGCCAAGTGGAGCCCAGAGAAGAATTTGTGAATTATCAGGAAAAGTGCAACCCACCCAGACACACAGCTCAGAGCAGGGGGCCCGTTACACAGGGCTCGGTCATGGCGTGTGCAGAGAGCAGGACTACAACCCAGTACAGACAACCCAGACTCACTGTTTACCACCTCACCTGAGAAACAGACAAGAGGAAATTGGCTACAGTCCTACCAGGAAGTATATATTAGAGCCAAAAACAATAATAATAAAACCCTAGGCTCTCGGCATTACCGTCTGAGGAGCTGAGTGCTGAGTACCCGTCCCCCACGATACGGGCATCTCGTGGGCTCTCCACTAAGCTTTGAAGTCCAAAACTTCAAAGAAACTGAATGCCCATGTCAGAGCCTCCACGAAGTCTGCAACAGGAAGCAGCGACTCAGAAGATGAGTTCAGCAACGGGGCTGAGTGTTTGCCCGAGCAAACTTGGCTTAGGCAAGCTGCCCATGTTTGGTGTCGCCTCTCCAAAGGGCAACTTTGGCATTTGTGCCGCATGACATCATTCTCTCCCGTATGTGCTGAAATAATGAAATATGAAGAGAGGGAATTCAAGACCCAAGAGTAGGCCAGGCGTCAGTGAGCTGCAGGGACCTTCCTCCTGCGGTGACCTCGGGAGGCCTGTTCACCCAGCTCTGTTTGCTGGGACAGCGCCTCGGCCACTAACTTGTTCTGAAGGGACGAGAAATCGGCCCAGTGCTGTTCGTTGTGTGTCAGACCAGCAAGGAGAGTGGTACCCAATGGCCAGCGGTGTGTTTGAAACCCAGCTGAGCCCTGCAACAATATGGACATCAACATAGCTGAAGAGCAATGTCTGGCCTGGTGGTGGTGGCGCACGCCTTTAATCCCAGCACTCGGGAGGCAGAGGCAGGCGGATCTCTGAGTTCGAGAACAGCCTGGTCTACAGAGTGAGTTCCAGGACAGCCAGAGTTTCAACAGAGCCCTGGTTTTGAGTTTTGAGCCATCTGAAAGAAAGAAAGAAAGAAAGAAAGAAAGAAAGAAAGAAAAAGAAAGAAAGAAAGAAAGAAAGGAAGGAAGGAAGGAAGGAAGGAAGGAAGGAAGGAAGGAAGAAGAGAGAGAAAGAGGGAAAGAGAGAGAAAGAGGGAGGGAGGGAAAGGAAAAAGAAAAGTAAGTCTGTCTATGAGATGAGCAGCTTCCAGCAACACCCAGAGCCCACCTACCGCCCGTGAGCCATCACAGTGGCCATGGCCGCCAACCATGGGGCCACCCGAGGGGCCCTCAAAAGTCCACTTCATAGTCCTGTGCTCTTGTCTGACATCAGTGCAAGGTGAACTTGAGCATTTCTTTGGCTGTAACTCAACAGTCAGAAATAAAGGGAAAAAATGTTGAAGCAATTGGTATCTATTAAACTCCACGATGTATCCAACCAAAGAGGGCAGGACAGAAACCTGACAGAGATTACCGCCCCCTTCCAGAAACTGATGAAGCTGGAAGAAAACAGAAACATTTGTGGAAAAAACTCAGAAGGCCTGGTGCAGCATGCACGTCTGGAGTCCCACTACTCCAGAGGTGGAGACGGAGGAGCCCTTGAGCACAGAAGAGTACATTGGGAATGTGTATTAATTAGGGTCTTTATTGCTGTGATGAAGCACCATGACCAAAAACAGCTTGGGGAGGAGAGGGTTTATTTGGCTTACACATCCACATCACTGCTATCACTGAAGGAAGTCAGGACAGGAACTCAAATAGGACAGGAACCTGAAGGCAGGAATGGATGCAGAGGCCATGGAAGGGTGCTGCTTACTGGATTGCTCTCTATGGCTTGCTCAGTCTGCTTTCATATAGCACCCAGGACCACCAGGCCAGGGATGGCACCACCAATGTGCTGGGCCCTCCCCCATCAATCACTAATTAAGAAAATGCCCTACAGGTTTGCCTGCAGCCTCATATTATGGGGGAATTTCTCAATTGAGGTTCCCATCTTTCAAATGACACTAGCCTGCTTCAAGTTGACATAAAACTAGCCAGCACAGATACATTCTTGAATAATAGGCCAGCAACATCCCATAGAAAAATCAGGCCAGCCGCAAGCATCATAAACGAGCTACAGCGAACTGGGTGATGTGTGGCCAGGCGGGAAACCACTATGGGGATCCCTGGGTGAACCTGGGAGAGCTTGGAGTAGAGAAGAAACGGCGGACGGGTGGCTCAAACGGCGACCAGACATCATGATGAAGCAGACACTCGAGGGGAAGGGCCAGTGAGAACCTGTGTAGAGGTTTCTATACTTCTAGAGACATGGGAGGCAAATAGGGCTACCTGGGAAAGAGAGAGGTGGGTTTAGGGCTTAGGTCACAGGGCCAAACCATAGGCTCGGGCTGTCAGCTGAGTGGCCATTTTGGAAGTGGAGGAGACTACAGTCGGGAGAACAATGAGCATTCTCAAAGGACAGGGAGGAGACCCTGCACCCCCTCCATGCTCTGCCCCTCCCTCCCTCCTTCCCTCTCCCCTTCTTCCTTTTCTTGCCTCCCTCCCTTTCTTTCTCTCCTTCACTTCCCTCCTTCCTTCACCTTTCCGTCCCCTTTCTGTCTCTCATCCTCTGTATTTCCAGTAACATTATTGTTATTGTTAGTTTTATTATTAAATTCTTGTTTTGTTTTGAGACAAGGTCCTCCTGTGTAGCCCTGGTTGGCCTGGAACATGCTGTGTAGACTAATCCGACCTCCAACATGCAGTCACTCCCCTCCCTCTGCTTCTCAATGCTGGGATTAAAAAACAAACAAACGAAAAGGCTGGGCATGGTGGCACACGCCTTTCATCCTGGCAGAGGCAGGCAGATCTCTGAGTTCGAGACCAGCCTGGGCTACCGTTTCAAGTTTATGGGGAAGTTTCAAGAGCAGCCGGCAGGGCTTCCACTCATCCGTCATCCGGGTCCACACCTTGCCGTGGCTCTTGATTGTCAACACGTCGGATTGGAAAGTGCCTGGGGGTTGGGCGCATCTCCGGGTGTGTCTGTGAGGACGCTTGGAGGTGGTTAATGGAGAGGGAAGCTGACCTAGAGTGTGGGCCAGCGGCATAAAAAGCGAAAAGGGAGAACTCAGGAAAGCCCCCCTCTCTCTGCTGTGGGGACTGGAAACCCTTAAGCGATGAGCCAGATCTTCCGTCGCTGTCACAGCAGTCACGCTGATGAGCACACTTGTCATTCACACTTTGCGGAACTTGTCTCATTCCCACGCACCCTCACACGCACACTCGTCCGGACACAAGCACCCCGTGTGTATCTGTCTGAGTATTTTGGAATTGGTAGAGGCCACACTGCCCCGTGAACTTCAGTAGGTATTTGCTTAGCACTCAGACCTTGTAGGAAACAGAACACCGTGGCCTAACGCAAGGTCAGTGCTGGGTTTCATCAGCCTCCCGGCACTGCTCCCTGAGACGTCCCCCTGGGGCCGAGCCCCAGCCCGGAGTGCAGAGGCGGTGAGTCACAGGCTCCTCCCGCTGCACACTCCACCACCTGGCCTGTGAGTAACTGGCCCTTATCTCTCAGGTCCGTTTATCGGCTCGCTTCCTGTCACCGGGAGTGCCTGGTCTTCTCGCAGTTCTTCCCACCAACATGTCTACCTCTTCTTCGGCATCCTTGCTTGGCGCCTCCAGGGACGCAGTGTGTCAGCCCTGCCATGTTGGGCTGACAGTCTGGGTGTCATCTTGAACGACTTTGCCCAGTTAGTTCAATTTTGGCAACTGCCCACTAACTGGAGTTTTCTGAGGAGTAAAACAGACCTGTTAATTTATTTATGTCATAATATTACAACTGTATATTATATTATAATAATATAATCCATGTAACTCATATATATGAGCATGTAGATTAGTCAATATGTGAGAAGCCGTCAAACCTGTGCTTGGCACACTGTAAATGAATGAATGAATGAATGAATGAATGAGGTGCTTCCCTCCTCCTCTTCTTCCTTCTTATTCTCTTCTCTTCTCCCTTATCTCTTTCTTTTCTCCCTCCTTTGCCGTCAGCATCGCTGCCATCAGGCCTGCACATGGCACACACTCCACAAACCTCTTGTGGGATGGACTGGGTAGTTCTCTGGTCGTGGGAGAGCACAGGAAGAGGATGGTGAATGCCAACAGACCTTAGGGCCTGACGGGGAGCCTCCCAGTCTTCATATGACAGAGCAGCCCTGGAGCGCCAAGAAGAATGGCTTCAAAAAGAGTGGCCCAGAAGAATGAGCTTCAAACAAGAGAAAGTGGAACCCTGAGCTGATTCCACAGGTAACGTAGTTGGTGGCAGCTCTCTGAGTGTATGGATGCACGTGTATGTGTGTGTGTGTGTGTGTCTGTGTGTGCAGGTGTGTATGCATTTGTGCACACGTGTGTGTGTGTACATGTGTGCATGTGTACGCGTGTGTGTATGTGTGTGTGTGCGTGTGTGTGTGTGCATGTGTGTGCCCACTGGGGTAAAGGGAAGACCTTCCAGATTTATCCATAGTTATCAGGTACAGATTCACCATCACCACCATCATTGCCACTGCCTTCACCCTCCTCACCAATATCATCACCATCATCACGACTTTCACCACCATCATCACCATCACCACCATCACCATCATCACCATCACCACCATCACCATCACCACCATCATCATCACCATCATCATCATCACCATCACCATCATCATCATCACCATCATCATCATCATCACCATCATCATCACCACCATCATCATCACCATCATCACCACCATCACCATCATCATCACCATCATCATCATCATCATCATCACCATCATCATCACATCACCATCATCACCATCATCACCATCACCACCATCACCATCATCATCATCATCACCACCATCACCATTATCATCACCATCACCACCATCACCATCACCACCACCATCACCATCATCACCATCACCATCATCACCATCATCATCATCACCATCACCATCTCCATCGTCACCCTTACCAGTGTCATCATCACCATCATCACCATCATCATCACCATCATCACCATCACCACCATCAACATCACCATCATCACCATCATCACCATCATCACCATCACCATCATCACCACCATCATCACCATCATCACCATCACCACCATCACCATCATCACCATCATCACCACCATCATCACCACCATCACCATCATCACCATCATCATCATCATCAACATCATCACCATCATCATCATCACCATCACCATCTCCATCATCACCCTCACCAGTGTCATCACCACCATCACCATCACCACCATCATCGCCATCACTGATCATCACCAACCCCAGCGTCTACGCCGTAAGGCTCTCGGTGACACACTTTGATTGCCAGCTCTCCTTTTCTCCAAGTGTGCCAGGCTGATTGGCGCAGGGAGAATCGAGGCCTGAGGAGATTCGAGCTCCCAGGGAGTGAGGGGTAGACGTGAGGTCACACGGAGGGTCTGGGGGGTTTGCAGCATGGGTGGGACGGTGAACAGTAGTCTCTCCCGGAACTGGAAACAGAGAGGACAGGGAAGGAGTGGATCAGACTTGGGCTGGACCAGAGGCCAATTTCTCTGGCCTCTTCATGGCTTTCTTGGCAAACAGGGACAGAGCCACTGGAGGCTGTTGAAAGACCTCCGATCCGAGGAGCCCAGGGATATTGCTAGGAAGAAAATGACGAGGGCAGACCAGCATGAGTGGCTAAGCCTGGGAGGCCATGCCTGCACCTCCAGGTGCCTCCCATGGTGCAAATAGAACCAAAGGGGGCTGGGTGAGAGACTCCAGAGAGGCCTGCCTGGGGTCCTGGGCTGAGGAGGCTGGGTATCAGAGCCAGCCATACTTGAATGTACAGAGGGTCTGTTGCCCAGAAGACCTCCCACTGGGTGATTCACTGTCCTGTGTTGATTCAGGAGGGAGTCCATGCCCTCGGCCAACTAGGAGTGGTTATGACCCAGGCAGGGACGCCCAGGCACAGAACCTTTGGACAGTCTGCCTGTGGGAGGAGAGAGGTAGCCTAGGGTAGTCCAGGAGAGCGTGCCAGGGAGACAGGACCCACCTGTGACTAGAGGCAGGGAGATCAGCCCAGGGGCCTTAGGAAACAGGGCTGCCCTGGTGCTTAATCCCAGAGCTGAAGGGGTAATGAGATTCTAGGGAAGCAGGGGCCTAGCTAACATTTAACACACAGGGAGCGATGCAAAAGACGTCTGTTCCCGTCCATCACCAGACCTGATCTCCCTGCATTACTAGAGGAACAGGAGTTGGGGTGAAGCACCCTGCTCCTAGTGCTGGGTGGGCTGGCTGCCTTTCGGGGACTCAGCTGCCTCGAAACTTCACTGGGGATTTCTGTTGTCACTTCAACCCGGAGATGAGACGCTATCGTGGACTTCCAAACACTGACAAATATCACTGACTTGAGCCAACACGGGCACAGGGAAGGATGCGGTAGGATGCAGGAGCAGCCCAGGCTCTTCGTGGGAATGTGTGTCCACTGTGGTCCTGCTCTGCAATATACCTGGAGTGCCCCGCCCCAGCCTCCACGCAGCCCTCCTCCCCCAGGGGTGATTCTGGAAGTTCTGGGCTCAGGTAGATCAAAAGCTTCTGTGCTGAAGGGAGACCACAGTCCTGCCCCCTCCAAATCTCTTCCCCATCCCCCACAACCTTCACCCTACCCTGGAGGGAGACTATAGTCATGTTCCCCCAACACCCTGCCCTGGAGGGAGACCACAGTTGTTGCCGCTGCCCCCACCCCCACCAAGTCTACCTTCCTTTTCTGAGGTTTCAGTTATCCATGGCCAACTTCAGTTTGGAAATATTAAATGGAAACACCCAGAAGTCTTCGATTCCTGTGATAACCCACTCCCTGATTGCTCCAGCCTGCTTGGGCCTTCTGTTCCCCGTGTGTCCCGCCCACCTCAGCCGCTGGGCAGCCATCTTGGGGCACGATGGTGTTTTGTGTTTGTATAAAACTACCATCAACAAAAACCCACATGCTAGCAGGCATGAGGGCGCACACCTTTAATCTCAGCACTCAGGAGGCTGAGGCAGCTGGATCCCTGTGAGTTTGAGACCAGCCTGGTCTGTATATCGAGTTCCAGGCTACAGAGTAAGACTCTATCTCAAAAACGTTAAAAAATTAAAACAAAAGCAAATTGTGTGTTAACCACTAAGGTTAATACCTTAAGGTTAACCGAGAAAGTGCGAGAGAGAAATCGGTGCTGCTTTTGCTGTTCTGCCTCACACCACGAAAGTCATGGCCACAGTGGGAAATAAGGGCTTAGTTAAGAAGAATAGGCCCAGAACACATGTGTGGGAGGGCAGCAGGTGGGGCTGGGCAATGGTCAGTGGGTCAGATCGCTTCACCCAAGGTGGCTGCTTGTGCCTGCAACCCCAGCAGTGGGGGTGAGAAAAGCGGATTGCAGGACCTCACTGGCGTTGCCGAGACAGCAAGGCTCCAGGAGAGACCCTGTCTTAAAAAACAGGAGGAGACCAATAGAGTTAGCCCTTCCCAGACTCTGCACACATATCTACTGTCTATCTGTTTATCTATCTATCTATCATCTATCTATCTATCATCTGTCTATCTATCATCTATCTATCTATCATCTATCTATCATCTGTCTATCTATCATCTATCATCTATCTATCTATCATCTATCTATATCTATCTATCTATCTATCTATCTATCTATCATCTATCATCTATCTATCTGTCTATCTATCATCTATGTATCATCGATCTGTCATCTATCTATCTCTGTAGGTAAGTAGGATTTGGCGCCATCCACCGTTCCGCGCATCTTGTCGGTATCTTGGAATACATCCCCTTGAGTAATGGTTATAATCGGATTTCTCCTCAATATTGGAGGCAGTGCCCCATCTGAGGTAGCAGAGGGCAACTTAGCAGACTGCTCTGTGTCCCCAGGCAGAGGGAGCTGCGGGGAGGACACTCTAGGATTGGAGAGGGAACCCTGTTACAAGCAGCTCCCTTGTGCAGTTTGGAGACCCTGGAGGGGCGGGGGCTGCAAACACCCGTACGTTCTTGGCCTCTAAAAGGACGGGTAAAGGTTCTCCCAGGCTGAGTCCTCCAGATCCACAGGGCCACAGCCACAGCCATGGCCAGAAGCAGCGGCCCACCAGAGACAGACGCTTCCTCGATTCCACACTTGGTAGAGCAGCCAGAGAGACAGAGCTGCACACTGACTGATTCTGCTGCCCACCTCGCCCGAAGAAACCGAAGCCCGCTCACGCTCCATCTGTAAACCGGCAGCTCCAGCACCCTGAAGCAGCTGACACAATAGCCCACTTTTTAATTGATTCACACTTTTTATATTTGAGTTGTTTTAAGCAGGAGTCATCAGAGAGGGACGTTATCGGCTCTATCTTTATAGAGACAGCATGTGCCAGCTGCAAACAAGGGTGCCAGGAAAGGCAGGAAGAGGACTCACGGTTGCGATTTTACACCCAATGCCTGGAAGGCTCTGTAAACAGGAGCCTGACGCAGCGGCCGCCCCACTGGCCCGTCCCTGGGTGCATGGTGATTACAGGCACGTATTAAGGGCGATGAGGTCATGGTTGCAGGGCCCTTGTGACTGTCAGCTCTGTACAAGTGGAGTGACTTTCCCTGGGCCTTAAGAGGGAAAGGGTGTGCTAGACAGAAGAAAAGAAACAGTCACGCTCATGATGAGAACAGAGTTCCTGCACTTGGGTCTGGAGCAGAGCTGTGGGGACCTCTGCAGAGTGGCTGCTGCAGGAGACTGTCCTCACCCGTCCTGCCTGGTTATCTACACCCCACCTGTCTCACAAGCACCTCTTGTTTCCATCTGGCTCCCAGCAGAGTCAGGACCTGTGTGGTTCCGAGGAGGTAGGCTTGGCAGAACACAAGAACACAAAGAATTTTCTTCCTTCCAAAAACAGAATGCCCAGACTCAAAAGACAGTGTGTCCCCACCCTCCTGAGGTCCTCCTGGGGCCTCTTCAGGAGAGATCTCTGTCCGGTGCTGGGACGGATGTGTACAGACCACAGACGGCCTTCCATCTTTGAATACCTACTAGATGCCAGGTCCTGTTCAAGTATTTTTATATGACCATGTTACTATTCATCTGTTTTGTTTGTCTGTGTGTGTGTGTATGTGTGTGTGTGTGTGTGTGTGTGTGTGTGTGTATGTGTATGTATATGTATGTGTGTGTGCATGTGTGTGTATGTGTGTACATATGTGTGTGTATGTATGTACACATGCATGTGGAAGCCAGAGGTCAACCTTGTATGTCCTTCTTCAGACATCTCCACCTTGTATTTAGAGAGTCTTCACTGAGTGTTGGTGTTCATCAATTATACGAGGCTAGCTGGTCTGCACATGGGTCCTGCGGGGGGCCACTGGATGTCAGGTGTCCTGCTTTACCACACTCTACCTTATTCCCTTCAGACAGAGTTTCTCACCAAATCTGGAGCTAAGGTGATTGTCCACAAACCCCAGCAATCCTCCTGTCTCCAGACCCCACAGTGCTGGGGTGTCAGGGGTGTTCCCAGTCACACCTAAGCGATGGGATCTGAACCTAAGTCTTCATACCTATATAGCAAGTGCCCTTACCCACTGAGTCATTTCTCCAGCCTTTATTGACTTTTTTTTTAAGCCAGGGTCTCCCTTTGTAGGCCTGACTGTCCTAGAACTTGATTTATAGATCAGGCTGGTCTCGAACTCACAGAGATCTACCTGCCTCTGTCTTCCTGTGCAGGATTAAAGGTGTGCGCCACCACGTCTGGCCTGCCTGTTGACTTTTTAAACATACCATGAGAACGCAACTGTGATTGTGACCTCATCTTGCAGATGAGGGAACTGAAGCACAGGAAAGGTTTATTAAACTGGCCAAGTCGGCACGGCAGCCGTGGGAGGGCCACTCCCAGCAGCGGGACTGCTCCGTTTGTTCCTATACGAACAATGTAAGCCTTGCTAATCACAGGAAGCAAACTGCTCCGGAATGAAACTTTCTGAGCCTTGACGTGACACCATAAGTGGAAAATTCCACAGCTGCCCTCACATGACCGTGTTCACCAGAGTGGACAGCATCACTTACAAGGGCCAGCAATAATGCACTTGCTTCCAAGCCTGATGACCTGAGTCCCATTGTAGAAGGAGAGAATCAACTCCTGTAAGCGGTCCTCTGACTCACACGTGTGCACATGCACACGCACACACACACACACACACACACACACACAAATATAAATGTAATAAAAATGTTTAATTATTTCAGCTGTATATATGTGTAAGGTGTGTAAGAGACAGAAGTCAGATTGCAATTTAGACGTGGATATCATTATAAATATACAAATACCTCAAAGTCCGAAAAGCCAGCAGAGCCAGGAGGTAATGGTGCACACCTTTAATCCCAGCACACGGGAGGCAGAGGCAGGCAGATCTCTGAGTTCAAGACCAGCCTGATCTACATAGAGAGTTCTGGGACAGCCAGAGCTACACAGAGAAACCCTGTATGGGGGAGGGGGAAAGGAAGGAAGAAAAATGAAAGGAAGGAAGGAAGGAAGAAAAAAGAAAAAAACCAGCTAACCCCCTAAACTGTCTGGTCCCAAGCTTCTGGATAAAGGACCCTCCACATGTAGAGTGAGGTCTGTTCATACACAGCCAAAATCACAGGAAGGAAGGTCATAGGTGACCAGCTGTCCTGTGCTAAAACATGTTTGAAAGGCTTGTGACTCAGCATGCAGAGGTCTGTTGGAGGTGGGGAGACGCTTGACCCAGAGTCAAGACAACACAGCCGAGGCACACAGAGGTCACCTGTGGCTCCAGAATGCCTAGCCCCTCTACTTCCTGGGGGAGCAGGGCATGACCAGGAAATCGGAAAGTCTGCATCTCCTGGGCTCTGGATCCAGTTAGCTATGCCCCCAGGTTTGAGAACTGCCTTTTTGCCTTGTTTCTTTAGGGGGAAAGTTGGACTTCCGCTGTTTCAGGAAGTCTTAGGACTTCCCCCTGCAGCACAGCCTCTGCTGTGCTCATCTGCACAGGACAGTGATAACTTCCTGTAGGGGATGCTGCCTACGGCTCAAGGAGCCGAGTCCAGGAGCCTGGACCCACTGCCAGCTCTTACTGCACTAACAGTCAATCACACTGTCATTTCCCTCTTCTTAAGATTTTTAAATTTTATTTTATCTGTATAGGTGTTTTGTCTGTATGTCTGTGTGTGCACCACATGCATGCCTGGTGCCCATGGAGTTCCAATGAGGGCATCAGATCCCCTGGGACTGGAGAGACAAGAGTATGATGGGACTCCTGGCTTCAGGTGACCGGGTGCTTGTGTGTTGTCTGGGTGCCTGAGGGATAACCCGTTGCCTGTGGGAGGTCCTGGTCCCTTGGGATGTCAGGGGACTTGCAGGATGCCCCAGTGCTTGCAGGATACCAGTGAGCCTGCTCAGAGCCCAGGTTTGGGTGGTGAGGCCTAACTTCGGGTTGGCGTGGGCCAGGTCAAAGTCCACAATCAGAGCAACCTGCTGCCTCCAAAAACCATGGTGAAGCCCGCCATCCATGCTCCCGCCACATAAACTTGACTTTTTTCCTTTCCTTTTTTTTTTTTTCTTCTTTTTTGAGAGCACAGGGGTGGGAGGGTGGAACAGGGAGGAATGGGAAGAGGGTGTTATGGAGATACATTGTATGAAGTTCAATTCATTAATAAAAGTATCAGTTTAAAAAAATAGCCGGGTGGTGGTGGCGCATGCCTTTAATCCCAGCACTTGGGAGGCAGAGGCAGGAGGATCTCTGTGAGTTCGAGGCCAGTTTGGTCTACGGAGAGAGTTCCAAGACAGTCAGAGTTACAACGGAGAAACCCTGTCTCAGAAAACAAACAAACAAACAAACAATAAAAAAGCTATCGGAGTCTTCAGACCAGAGTCTGAGTCAGAAAACTGAGTACCATTTAGCCCTGGGATAGGACTATAAAATGAGAAACTTCTAGAACATTCCTCACAGTGCTTTGAGTAGCTCTAAAGTACTCTGATTCATTCAATACTGAGGGAAGGAAGAAAATGTGTATGTAATAAAATCAAAGACGCTTTCTGTAGTGGGCTAGGAGGCAGTTGGCTCCTCGGTCAGCCCAGCCCGTGGAGATTCCTGTCTGGTCCACTTCCTAATGCTTCAACCCACTGAAGTCCCAGATGTGAGTTTGCTAAGGCCCTGATGGAAGATTTTAATCAGGCGATAGCTTTGAGCCTGGCGTTTTACACAGCACAGGCTTCCCTGGGGCTGGCAATTTTAGCCAATAACAGAAAAATTAGTTAGAATACAGTATTTCTCAATCTTCATCCGGGTGTCTGTCATTATGGTAATAGTTCTACAAAATGGGTTCAAATAATTTTTATGATTCTGCACTTTTGAAAAACTGACAAGGTGTTTCCATCTCCTCTTGGAACTGTGTCAATATTAGGAAAAATGGAAGAAACTGGATTCGGCTCTACCCCTCTCAACAAGCCCTGAGGTCTTTACCACCAGCAGCTTTAAACAGAAGGGACAGTCTTGGTCTGCAGTAGGTGTCTGCCTGGGAGGTACCACTCTTGCGGTCAAATCACAGAAGACTCCCGAGGGTCCCGCAGGGCTGTCGTGGAATTGTCTTTCTTCCAGTTTCCCTCTAAGATACCTGGATCGCTGCCCAGCTTTCAGAGTCGAGGAGGAAGCAGCCAGCCTCCTGGGTCGGAAGGGTCCCCGTTTGCAGATTCAACCACAAATCAAAAATATTTGAAGACATCTACAAAACAGCTCCCACACCTAAGGCTCGGGGAACGTTTCGGAAGAGGGGGTGGAAAGGTGATAAGAGCCAGAAAACCAGGGAGTTTGCTGGAAGATTAGGTCACTCGGCAATGCCAGAAACTGCGCGAATAAAGTCTCACTAACATGGCTGCCTTAGCATGAGCTGAACAAGGGCAATGCAAAGTGGACGGGAAAACCCACAAGGGCTCAACCCCGCGCAAAGCACTGCAGGCGCTTAGGAACGCGGAGGGCGGGAGAAACGGCCTCCTCCAGGGACGAGCACACCCACTGGCCATGTAACAATAATTAATGACAAAAAGGGTCCAGGATTTTGAAAGTGAACAAAGAGGGATATGTAGAAAGATTTGGAGAGAGGAAAGGGAAGGGGAGAAATGATGTAATTATAATATAAACTCAAAAAAAACTCAGGAAAAAAACCAAAAACATGTCTGTAGGTAATATTCAGACTTTCCCTTGCCCTTACCCCCGAAAGCGGTGTAACAGTGTTTGCCCGGGATTACATTGCATAGTACACAGATACAAGCCCCAGGAATGACTGACAGCCCACGGCGGGTGGGAAGGTTCTGCACAAATATTACCTTTGCCTTAAAGGATTTGGGCACCGGAGGGATGAGGCGTCTGTGAGTCGTGGGATTATCACAGGCTGAGACCTGAGTCCGTTCGGCACCTGCCATCTGTTGGAAATCCAGGTTCTCTCATCATGGAAAATGACTGGACCAGAGACACGTGATTTGAAGTGTAAACAGAAACTTCTTATTAAGAAAGACAAAATAGTAATAGTAATAGTAACAGTAACAGTAATTAGTAGTAATAGTAAGTCAAAAAAAGAGTAAGAGTAAGAAAATAAAAGATAAAACACTCCTGAGAATAAACATTGGCCAGTTTATTCTGAGCTGAAGGAACAGTGTGCACTCCGAAGGCCGCAGGCCGTGAGCCACACCAGCCTGCATAAGACATCTACATAGCGCCGACCACCGCCATACTTGCACACGGCAGGCTTTTCTTGAGCATGCTGTTTGTCATTGACGCCCAGGTCTTGGCAACAGTGGGGCAGAAGTTGCTAAGGGTGACCTCGAACTTGTGACCCTCCTGCCTCCACCTACTGTGTGCCCCTACCCTTACTGAGTGCCAGGATCACAGGTCTGTGTCATCACACCCGGAGCACGTGGCCTCATGCATGGCCAAGCTCCCTGCCTGGTGAGCCACATCCCCAGCCCTGTGTTACCCTCTGTGGTCACAGCGGGTCCTTTAAGCTGGTTTTTCTTGTGAATCTATTCTCTTCTTATTTCCCTGTGAGGTGCCGGCACCCTTCTCCTGGCCTACCCAGCAATCCGAAACACCAGACTTTTAGAAATCGTAGCTTCTGATCCTCCTGAAAAGATAGTTTTGTTCTGTGCGGCCTAAAGAATTGATCCGAAGCTCACACTACCACAGAGCCAAGTGTAAATGCCGACAGCCTCAACTTCATCAAACGCTTTGCCCAAGACACTGTAGCTTCCAGGGGTTCACAAATTGTGTGCCCTTCAGATTAAAATGCACTGACTCAGGCTGCGGAGACACACCAGTGGGTAAGAGCCTGCTATACAAGCATGAAACCCGAAATCCAAATCCCTGTGGACCCACACGAAACACCCACACACCGTGTCTTTAATCCCACTGCTGTGTGGCACTGAGACAGAGGGATTGCAATGTAGGATATGCCTCTGGTCTCATTATGCTCATGGGTAGATAGATGTGCGCACACACGCACACAGACACACGCACACACTCATACACACACACATACACACACACATGCACACAGACACACGCACACACTCATACACACACACAGACATACACACACACAGACACACACATGCACACACACACACAGAGACATACATACACACACATGCACACACACACACAGAGACATACACACACACACATGCACACAGACACACGCACTCATGCACACACACACACACACACACACACACACACACACATGCACACACACAGAGACATACACACACACACATACACAGACACACGCATATGCACATACTCACACACAGACACAGATACACACACACACACACGCACACACGCACATACAATGTAAAGAAGAACATGGCAATTCAAAACAGACCCCGCGAGGGGGATGAAGCCCAGTGACAAGTGATCACCTAGATCACATGAGGTCCTGAGTAGCCAGTGGGGGTAGGGAGGCCCCTTTCCATGGTTTCCAACAGCCATTAGCTCTAAAACAATTGTCGCAGCATGGACAAACTACCCCAGGCCAGTCTTGGGAAACGCGAGAGTGTTGTGCTGTCTGGCGCAAGCAGAAAATGAGCCTCACGGAGTGCCAGGAATCATATTTTTAGAACCAAAAAAGATTTTGAAGATCATATTGTTCCATCTCTTTTGTACAGAAGGAAGTTAAGATGTGCGACAGGTAACAGCTGGCCTGGAGATGGCCCCGCACACAGGATTCACTTCCGGGCCACATCAGGCCCTGGGCAGCACGGAGCAGAGCATTCCTCCATTGTCAGTTCTCCTGCTACGGTGTGGGGTGGAGAACAGAGGAGAGGGAGGCCCTGCTGAGTCAGCTCCGACACTCCTGACCCCAGTGTGGCGTGAAAGACCAGATTCCTTGTTCCAAAGCAGGACAAAGTGTCTTTCTTCCTCCAGGGTCTCTATTGAGCTGTCACAACCTTTCCTATTTGCTATTTAATGGGTGTGCTCCGGGGACACAGGAGACTAAGCACACCTTTCTGGGTGTGCCCCAGAGCTCTGTCCTGTGACTGTGTGCTTGAGGGGGCACTGCCCAGCCCTGACTCTTTCAGCCCCACCTCCCAACAAGTTCCATTGTCCTGGAGACTCCACTCACAAACCAGAACCAGAGGTTGATGTTTAAAATAACCCCAGAGCCTTCACCTCCTGGAGCGGGTCTCTTCTGAGGGCTAGCCTGTCTGCTCTGGCCAGAGGTGAGCAGCTGCTTGGACGTCTGCAGTGTCTCAGAAGCAACAGAGACACAGGTCAGGGCAGGGGGGTGAAAGTGTCAGCATCGCCTCCCTGAAGCCTTTGACTGTAACCTTCTCTGGGGGGGCGGGGGTGGGGGAGGATGCAGCTTGTCCATCTACCATGAGCCCTGAATAGGGGAAGAATTTGAGGTCTACTCCATCATGGCTCCTCTCCCTACTTCCTCTCTCTGTTCCCCTCCCCGCCACTTCTCCTCTCCTCTCTCTCTTTCATCTGGTTCAGGGGATAGAACCCATGGCTTCATGCATAGTAGGCCAAAATTCTACCACCAAACCCTCATCCAGTTTCTCCACCTCACCCTGTGCACGCGTGCACACGCACACACATGTGCCCATGCGCGTGCTCGCACGGACGGGGGCGTACATATGTGTGGAGGCAGGGAAAACCTAGAGAACCATTCCTCAGGAGCCACTGTCTTGTTTTTTAAATCAAGACTCCTTGGATGGGGTGCGGGGCTCTCGGATTAAGCTGGTCTGGGATCCTCCTGCCCGCTGCCTCCTCAGTCCTGGGATTACAAGCTCACACTACCCCACTGGCTTCTTCCCGTGTGTTCTAAGGATCGAACTCCGTTTCTCATGCATGCGTGGTGAGCGCTTTCCTGACCGAGCCATCTCCCCAGCCCCTGAACCAGTTTCCTGAAGTGACCTCATCCTCAGCACAGGCAGAAGACTGACACGAGGCTTTCTCGACTGTCCCCGCAGCGTTTGTGAGGCAGACACAGGTTTTACTGCAGACAGTGACACAGGCGCTCCTCCCTGGGATCTCTCTGTGACGGGCCTGCTCTTCTGATGCTGCTCTGGTTTCAGCCCTTAGAGATACCATGCGGCAGGACTCCAGCTGCGAGCGGGTGGAGCCTGTGGAGGTGCCCCGTGGTAGCAACTGTCCCCACAGGAGGACCTTGGCATCTGTCGGTGTCTTGGTATGGCAGCATTTTTGTCCTGGCCTCAGCTCTGCACACAGCTCCTGTCACTTTGCCTTCGCCCTTGACACAGCCCAGGCCTTGCTAGCTGCAGCCCTGAGCCCCAGACGCTCTACGCTCAGGAGCTCTGTGGCGTGGGGAGCACTCATGGGGCGGTTGCCACCCCGACCCCAGCACTGAGTCACAGAGCAGAGATGGCTTTCCGAGATAGCAAGTCGGTAGGTGTGGAGGTAGCGTCTCCGGACTTGGCGCACTGGCGCCCGCCTGCCTCCTTCCGGCCCGCCTGACGTTGGTTAATTTGTGCTTGGGGAGCGTCGGAGACTGTGCAGGGCCCTCAGTGGCACTCCCTGGCCTTTTGTGGATGGAAGGTTCTTATTAGCTCTTGGGAAATGGGAGTTTTGCTCCCAAGTGGGTTGGCGCGTGTTTGGAAATGAGGGTAGGGACGGGAAGGCCAGCAGCGCTTCGGGCTACAGAACAATGGCCGCTTACAGACGGCAGGATGGGGCGTCCGCGTGGATGCCTGTGGAAATGGCTGGGAGACTGGGCCCGGCTCGCGCTCGGCTCGTTAGCCCGGAGGATGTGGATGGGTGCCCAGAGGTGGGCAGAAAAGAACAGGTGGATCCTCTCAGGGGCATCATTAAACCCCTGCAGAGTTTGTGCTTGGCTTTCAGGGATGCCTGCCAAATTCTTGCCCTTGAAATAATGTCTCCAGGTCTTGCTACTCGGCGGATGAGGCCAGGTGAAGGCCTGAAGGAAACGGCAAGAGAGAGCGTGACCCATAGGCCCGTGACAAGAACAGAATTGAAGGTAGGCTCGCGGGTATGGACAGAGGTGTCATATTCGGGTGAAGCGAATAATCAGAGCTACACCAATGTCATATAGCCAGTACACCCTCGTTTGCTCCCCAGAGCACCCCTGCAGACATCTGGACAGCTGGGGCTTCACAAGCACGCCAGAGGACCCCAGCCCTTACCCCAGCTTGGAGAAAACCATACGAGGATGGCCGGTCTGGGTTCTGCACCCCAAAAACCACAGCCACCCCAGGTGAGAGCACCGTTTCAGTGGCTAGCATGCGCAGGACTTTCCACCGGCCCGCCCTCCTCAGCAGTGCCGCCAAGCCTCGGGTCTGAAAGCCAGGGGAACTTCTGACTCACTCTGCAGCAGAGTTCTGGGAATGTGAGGCACATTCTGAGCGACGGGACATTCCTGAGCTGGGCCTCGCAGTCAACCGCCCACTTCCTCCCAAGTCCTACCGCTTCAGCTTAGGAACAGCGCTAAGCAAACGCATCTCTCTGAACCTCACACACCTCAGGAAAGAAGGAGAGGAGCTTGGGGCACCCAGTGGAGACGTCAGCCTGCCACAGAGGAGGCGGGCAGTGCGCAGGACACAAACAAGAAAGATGTCTCTCAACTCGGGCAGGTGATGTTCAAGACACACCTGTTTCATAGCACGTGCTCACAGGCTATCTAGGAACACATCTGTTCTGGGGGTAGACATTGCTGTTTTGGACATCTGAAATCACAGGCAAATGGCTCCTCGGACCTTTGACCCGTGGGTAAACGTTTGTACAGCTGAATCCCAGGAAAGCATTATTTATTAACAGGATGGTGAACGGGCAAGCGTGACAAGCTTGCAGGGGGGCAGCTGGGGGCAGTGGATGACGCAGGGGGCAGTGTGAAGGGCACTGACCTCAGCAGAGACTGTTGTTCATCGTGGGACCTCACAGAGTGTGGTATGGCAGACTATGGGGGGGGGAGTTGTGATCAGAGATGAAGGAGGAAGTCTGAGCCGGGTGGGACCCAGTCTGCCCACCTTTCAAAGAGGGGAGGGAAAGACAGTAAGACAGAGGTTGAAACAGAGCTTGAGGTGAGCAGGGAGAGACTGGGGTGGAGGTTCGGCTACCCAAACAGCCAGACCCTATAACTAAATTCCCAGGGGCTCCTGGAGCTGTGGTAGGACAACCCCAGGCGTCACAGTCCTGTGTAGAGAGTGGCGTGGCCGACGTGTCACGGCAAGGTCATCTTGATGGCACTTTGAACTTTGACCTCGACGAGGCTGAAGGTGGGGAGCAGTCAGGAGACTGCTCCTTCCATCATCTTTGGCGTGTGGATGAGAAAACGGATGGATCAGTGGTGAAAGCACTTGCCGCCAAATCTGATGACCTGAGTCCCAACACCTCCCCCCAAACAAATGTAATTTAAAAATAATTTAAGAAATCTTAAGCTCATGTCTGAAGTCACAGTCCAAGGAAGAAGCGACTCTGGGACTCGGACAGAAGCGCCACCCGCAAGTGGATCTGGGTTAGAGCAACACGGGAAGAATTCTCCTTGGGTAAAAGCAAACCCAACAGCAAGGAATTCAGATGAAGATTGACTCCGTAGACTGCAGCGCTGTGGTTTTGGCGTGTAATTGCCAGTGTAACGGTATAAGAGACAGGGTCTTGAGGGGACGACTAGGTCCCTGTTACCTGGATATTTACATCGGAGCTGACGACTCCCCCTACCCCACCCCTTCGTTCCCCCCAACTCTCTTCAGACAGGGTACCCAGCTGGCTCACCTGGGTCCGCCATATTACTTGTGACACTTGCCACTCAGACTGTGCTCTGTATTCCTGCCTCCCTCCCAAGACACAGGCAAGGCTCCTTCAAACACCCCGTTGACTCAGCCTTCCTGCCAACCTCCAGCCTTAGTCAGAATGTCTCACATCCCTCTCGGTCTTATGAACAACACCCCACCTCCTCCCCTGAGAGTCTCTGTCACCGCCATCGGGCCACCCATTCATGCCACCCCCATACCCCCCACACCCTCCTCCTCCCCCCCCCCCCCCACCCCCCACCCCAGGCTAAATGAAGTCTAGTCTCTTAAACACCACAGGAGGTAGGGCAGCGAAGACCCAGGCAGGGGCAAGTACAAACTTGCTGTTTTATTTTCAAATTGTTATCCCATTATCATTCAAATGACTTCCTTGGGAGAAATTCCCAAGATTGGGATTCAAGGTGAAGAGACACCTCAGTGACTTAAGGCTCCCTTATGTCTGACGGTGAGCGCTGTACCCGCCCACTCTCCTCTGGCATCAAGATTCTAAGGGTGCATGGGAAGAACTGCAATTTGTGCTTTGCCTCTTTTGTTTCTCTTTTCATTAAAAGAATTAAGTTTAAAACATCACCTACCCGAGGACCCCATTCCCACGGGTGTTTGCTTTGCTTTCATTTCGCACGTATGCTGTTCCAGATTATAAACACATTTTACTAATTGGCAGACATTTCAACAGTTGTATAGTGTGGAATCCCCCCACCCCAAGGCGCTAAGAAACACGGTTAGGAGGGGCTCGGCTTCCGTCCTTCCTGATGTTCCAGGTGAACCTCAAGTAAATAAAAACAAACGTGAATTTGGAAGGGGCTGCCAGCTGCCTTCGTGTTCATTAGAATAAGAAGCCACTTTCTCTTTCCAATAAAGACAAAAATTTGGTACAGGAGGGCCTCTGGGTGTGAAGAGGAAAAAAAAAAAAAACCCCTTTAAACGGAATGTTGCATTTTCAATGTGAAATGTCCCTAGAGGCTTTTGGAGGAAGTGAGTCACTGGGGGTTGGTTCCATTTCCTTCCTCCTTCTGCTTCCTGTTCCTCCAAGAAATGAGGAAGGAAGTCTCAGCTCCAAACCTGCAGAGCGCCTGCCAGGGCGCCTCAGGCTGTGAGCTGATAAGGCCTTCCTCTGTTAGGTATTTGTTCCAAGGAGACAGGTTGAATTTCGGCAGCTTTGGGCAAACTGTATTTTCCTGGAATTTTCAGTTATGGAGAAATGGTAACGATGTGCCCCAACGCCCGGCTTGGAAGTGCTCTTTAACACCCTTATCGAACTCCTCACTCTCCAATGTGCTTTCCTCTTGTCTGGTCTTTACTACAAGCAAACCAGGCCACGCACGCCCCCATCTGGCCCTCGGCTCAGGAAACACTCCTAGAGGGAGCCTTGCCTCGGGCACCCCAGGGCCTCGTGCATGCTTTCACGAGCCCATCTCTCAGCCCCTTGAACTCATTCACTGCCTCCAGTTTTGCATCACCGTCTCCCTGACCGCCCAAGACCAACCTTGGACGGGTCTTTGGTGCGTCCTCTGGGGGACTGGCCCCTCTCCTCTACAGGGGTCCTTCAGAGTAATTTCATCTTTGTCTTCTCCCTATTCCTCCGAGACGGAGACACGGAGGTCAGTGTCTGTGACTCTGCAGTGGATAAGGGGCTGCCACGGATGTAATCTACAAAGCTGAGGCCAGCGTCTGTCTCGGAGGTGCTGGAAGACCACCCTGAGGAGAAGTGCATTCTGGGAAGAGGCCCTGGGCTCCAGTTCTTCTCTTCAGAGGATGTGATGAGTAACCGTGAGCACACAGGAATTGGCAGCTGAGAGAAACATGTTCGGCCAGGCCCGTTGCCTCCATCTCTCCTTCAAACACCTTCTCCTAGCCAACGCTTCCAGAAGGTCTGGAGACCACTCAGACTCCCTCTGATCATATCCCAGCACTTCTTTTGCAACTATACAAGACTCACCTTCCACACAGCAAGCAGGACAATGTCCCAACTCTATAAACACAATCGCATTGAGGCCCAGTTCATAGCGCACGAGCTCTGCGCGTGACGTAGCTCACCGTCATCGCTTTAAACGGATCCCACCCGCGCTCTGGTGTCCTAAGCTACGTGGTCCTCACCTGCTTCTCACACTCTTGACTTGGCCACGCTGGCTACTGTTAGGATCCCCAGATGCTCCGAGCTTGCCCCAGGGCTGGTCCTGGGCCTCTGTTGGGGAAAGTCTTCCCCGAGTGCTTGCCGTGGGTTCCCCTTCTGAGTTCTTTTCTCCATTTCACTCCCACTTTTAGAAGGGGCCTTCCCTAATCTAGCCTTGAACTTGTGGCCTGAGCCCCTGGGATGACAGACAAGGGCCACCAAGCACGCAGCTCTTGTTCCCGTTTTATTCCCTGCTCCTTCTCGCCTCTTTCTGAGTTATTTTCTCTTCTGTGCCCCCGGGGTTCGTGGTCTTGAGAGCATGGCAGCCACAGTCCATCGCTGGGTCCCAGGACCTAAGAGAGACCTGGGAGGAGACAGAATCCTGGGGAGGAGTGAGCATACTCTCTGTTGCTGTCCCGGGGGAAAGTGATTTTGGGGGTGGAGATATCAAGAGACCCTGGGAGACACACCCTTGACTTACAGACTGCTGGCGGCTGGCAGCGACGGAGAGCTGCTCATAACAGCCGTGGTGACCCTGCGACATGACCCAGTGATGGGGCTCTGTGACTGTCAGGAACTCATTTCATCTTTCCCAGTTGGCCTCTTAGCCTCACGTGTGTTACGCATGCAGGGTGGGTAAGGATAACTTACGGTACGAGGGCTGGGGGCCGCGCATGCGTGACGGTCAGCAGCGAGGTGCGGCTTTTGTCTGCGATTCTGCCTTCTCCTAGCCATGGCTTGGTGTTGGTAAAACACAAAGCCGATGGCTGAAACAGGAAACGCTGAGCTCTAGTGCGTAAGACATGCGTGCCGTGGTGTCTGGATAGCAAGTGTCTTCCCCAGAAGAGCTCAAGAGGAAGGACAGTTCAGAGGCCGCCTCACTTCTGGGTAGAGATCCGGTGGATGAGGTCAGTCCACGCAGAGAGTCCACGTGACCCCCGAGACCAGGTCAAAGCGTTGAGGAGAAGAGGGAGCCAGGAAGGCAGATGCGGAGGGAACAGGACCAGTGGAGGTCTTGTTCAAGGGTGAGGAGGTTCCCCACTTGGAAAGCTGTGTGGGCTGCAGGTTATAGCATGGGTGAAGTTCAAGGACAATGGCTTTCTTTCTTTCAGTGTCCACTTAGAGGTAGAAGGACACATTGCTATACATTTATATTGCTATATATTTATATATACTTATATATAATTACAGACAGTTGTGAGCCTCCACGTGGGTGCTGGGAATTGAACTTGGGTCCTCTAGGAGAGCAATTTGTGTTCTTAACCATTGAGCCGTCTCTCCATGCCATAGATGTAGTTTTTAAAAAGATGTTTTTATTTATGTGCATGAGCGCTTGCCTGCATGTATATGAGCCATGTGTATGCAGTGCCAGAGGGTGCCAGAAGAGGGCAGCAGGTCTCCCAGAGCTGGAGTTACAAATAGTTGTCAACACGTGGGCAACAGGAACCGAACCCCAGCCCTCTGAAGAGCACCAGTGTTCTTAACTACCGAGCCATCTCTCTAGCTCCACAGACTTTCTAAAAAAAATTTTTTTTCTGAATAGTTCAGTCCTGTGATTGGTTGAATCCATAAATGACAACTTACAGGCCCAGGTCTGCTTGTGTACACAGAGGTAACGGTAAAGAAAGCAAACCAGAAAGTTCTCAGGAAGAGAACCCTGGAGAAGGACTTGGACTGGATGGTCTTGTGAGGCTAAATTTATAATCATATACGCACACACGCACACACAAATATATAATTTGTATAAATGTAAATTTTTCATAATCAAAAGGAAGCTTCAGGCGAGTGACGGGAACCTGGGAGGAAGTGGTGTGGAAGTCAGATGCGGTGTGCCGAGGGCTGGGATCAAACGCTTTCTCCTCTCTAAGTCCCTCCTCTAGGCTTCAGTGGATTCGAAGGCTCCTTGGCAAATTCTTCCAAACATTACAACGCTTGTGTAAACCGAAGAAATGATCTCTTTGTGTAACTGTATGGTTTCCTATGGCTTCGGCCCCATTTGCTTAGAAAATGAGAAAATTCCATTTTCTTGCCTTTAAACTTCAGGCATCTCTCCGTCCACCTTGGTCCCAGGGGTAAAATTCAGGTCATCAGGCTTGGCGGGCACCTTTCCCCACTGAGCCATGGAGTCCCGAGCCCCAGGAGAATGTCTGTCTCAGCCCACACTGAAACTGATGAGCCATGAGACTGCTCAGAAGGCCAAGGAGAGGTCACAGCGGGCGCATGGTGGCTGACCCGAGCCCCGCCCTTCACCTCACGTGATGTGTGGTGAGGAGGGGAAGAGCTAGGCCAGGCTGGACCTGCTGTCTGGAGGCTCAGAGTAGACAGACACCTGAGCAGGCGGAAAGCGGAGCGCAGTCACACCAATTCCAGGACAGAGCTGTTTAAGGACCAAGATACTCTGTTTTTGCTTATTTTTGAGATAGCATCTCGTTATGCAGCCCTGGAACTTGCTATGTGAACGAGACGAGACTGGCCTGGAACTCAGCGAGATCTCCCTGCCTCTGTTTTCCACGTGCTAGGATTAAGGTGAAGATACCTGGTGAAGATCTCACTCTTCTTAAGTGAGTTACTGGCTTCCAAATGGCAGTCACCTAATATATTTATAGATTTAAAAGCCATGAAAGCACCAGGTGACATGCTAGCATGGGTGGGGGAAATCTCCACACCGCCTCACCCCTAGCTGAAGATCAACAGGCGATCAATGACTGCTGACAGAGGGAGAGTCAGTCTTCCCCAGGGCTGAGCCCTGAACCATTAATCCGATACCACGTGCTCAGCCATAAACACAGACATACGAGCAACACTAAAGGGACTCCGTAGGTTGCATTTATATATTTAAAGAAAAAGACCACGAATTTGAAAGGGAGCCAGGGAAGGGGCTAGGCATGGGACGAGCTGGATGCAAACACTGTCAACATTGTGCTCATATATTTAATTTTGAAAAATAACATTTTTTTAAAAAGTCCCAATAAGCAAGAAAGATCATAAAGCAATAAACCAGTTCGTATACAGGAAACACGCCGTGGTCGTGATGCCGAAGACCTGTGCTTGTACCTTAGAGTTCAGTATTGCCCTAACAGATCCTCTGCCCCCCACCGCCATCACACACACACATACTCCCCCCCCACACACACCGCCATTGCCTCCGTACCTGCATGTTGTCTCTGTACCCTGCAGGGTGGTCTGAGTCACCAGGACGGTGTAGCACAGTGGCTGTCAAACTTCCTAATGGCAGGACCCTTTACTACACCCCACGTTGTGAGGTCAGGTGGTGACCCCCAACCATAAAATTATTTTTGTTGCTACTTCATAACTGTAATTTTGCTACTGTTGTGAATCACAATGTAACTATCTGACAGGCAGATGGTCTTAGGCGACCCCTGTGAAAGGGTCATTCAACCCCAAAGGGCTTGCGACCCACAGGTTGAGAACCACTGGTATAAAGAGAAAAGTTTCCCGTGGCCTGGGGCCAGGCTTCAGCCTTTTCCTTCTCCAGCGTGAGATCCCTGGGAGTTTCTTGGGGACCATTATCTCAATAGTCTGGTAGCCAAAGGGAGCGACATAGGTGTCTCTCTTTAGAGTATCTTCATTCCTGCCTGAGGGGTTACATTTATGAGCTTCCTCAGTAAATCTGCCTTGATGCAGGGGACTGTGTTCTCTGCTATGGGTCTCTATGCAGTAAAATTCCTTTAAAAATATTGTCGGCAATCAAAGTGAGCCCTCTAAAATATGCCACCCGAGCTACGGAGAGGAAGCAACACAGGAAAAGCCTCCAGGCCACCTGCCACCTGCCTGAGAATAGTCTTTCCCCTCCCTGGCCATCGGAGGGAGATGAGCTTTCCCTCTGGCCAGGCACCTAGGCTGGTCTGCAGCAACAAGCCCCCCCCACCTCCCCGCCCCCCTCATCCCCCCACCCCCCACCCCTCCACCCCCGCCTGTGTCATGGATCGCTTCCCTGTAACCTCTGCCCTTGCTGGAGTGATATACAAGCCCCCCTCCTTACACACCATGTTTAACCACATCTTCAAGTATTTCTTTTTAATGGAGGTCTCTGAGCTCAAATGGATAAAAGTGGTGAGAACAAATGAAATTCATACGTTTTTTTCTCTTATGAATCCGTCTCTTGCCATTCCACGCTAATGTGCTGGTCAGCTTTTTGTCAGCCTGGCACAAGTCAGAGTCATCCAGGAAGAGGAAACTCAACTGATGAAAGAATGGGGGTAGGGAGGAGGGGTGGGAGGAGGGACGGGGAAGAAGAGTGGGAAGAGAGGAAGATGCAGCTCACAGAAGGAAAATTACAAAGACTGAGTCGCAGCCTGGACCCCTCACTGCAGATGACCAGCTGCAGAAGGGAGAGGGGGAGGGGGGTGCAGTTAGCCTGCTGTGTGGGCTCAGCCAGGAAGACAGAGAGAGACATTTCATAGCTGCAAACCCTGCCAGACCTCAGCAGAGGGAACAGCCGTCATGGCCAGCGCCATATGCACAGCGCAACCCTGAGCTCTCAGTTCAGGTGTTTTTATTGATTCAGAACTCCCACCACATAAATCCAACACCTGCAAACAATACAAAATTCCCTAGATTTAGCCCCTCACCCAACAGTGCCTAAAACAATTTCAAACATAACTAAAATAAAGTCCCCAACATTTCCCCTTTTCTGTATAAGCCAATCCAAAAAGAAAAAAAAAAAATGCTTTTTATCTCTATAACACAATTTAACACTACACCAGCAAAACTATTTACAAGAGGAACAATCATGAGGCTTGCTAATGCACAGGACCAAATGCAACCAAACATCTATCAAGCTTTTCTCAATTTCTTTGGAAATCAGAAAAAACATTATCAGTGTCCAGTGATCTGGAATTCACTCACGATCTTCGGGCTCCTCCAAAGGGCTTGGCTCACTTCTCTGGCTCTGCCCTCTGCAGCACACACAGCTTGTCCTCCAGGCTCCGGCTGGCTTCACTCCACTGTTGCTGTTCCCCTTAGTACTCATCCCATGGTACTGCTGGGGTCCCTTGCTGCAGCTGGGCTACACCTTCACCAGTAGCCTCTCCTGGGCTCTCATAGTGCTAAGCCTCAGCTGCTCTCCATGACCCCTTCATGCCTTCAAAACCAGCACCAGCTGGGTGACTCTTAACAGTACTAAGCTCCCATCACGAGATACAACCTCGGCCAGTTCTGGAAGACAGCTTCTGTGTGTTGTCCCTTAGGAAACAGTTTATAGGTTTTAAGAGTCTGGTTTGCTGGAAAAATAACAGGTCACCTTGTCTGCAGGAAGGGGCCCCTCATGGGTGAGTTCTCATCACCGTCACCGATATCTGGACTGCTTGTCTTTCTCGTAGGTTTGCAGGGAAAAAAAAAAAACAAAAAAACAAAAAAACAAAAACAAAAAAAAAACCTGGTCAGTTTAACTAAGCGGCTTTTTGGCTCCAAGCTGTGGCTTTCACAGCAGGGGGTCCTGGGCCAGTGGGAAGAATATCTGGCAAAGTCTTGGCAGTCTGGCATGCTTTTACACCAAAACTAAGGGGAAACATACAACCCCTTCCATAGATCTCAGACACAACATCTTGAGCTTCACACACATACAACGCAGCTATCAGGAAAGTCAGTCTGTGAAAAACAGGCAGGAGCTTCAGCTCCATGGTCAGGAAAAGCAGTAAGAACCTTGCTCTTTCCTGCTCCCAGCTGAATTCTTTAACTCGAAGGGCCTTCATTCTGTGGCTCTCATCTCGGAGCTTTTTTTTCTCATTTATTTATTAATTTCACAACCCTTTCTCGTCTTAGAGGCTTATTTCCTTTCTCTCCTCTTCCTTCAGGAGCCTTCAATCAATACCTTAATCTCTGTCCTCTGGAAGCTTCCCTGAGCGTACTTTCTGGAACTCTGTGCGATCTCGAGTTTTTCTTTCTTCCCTGTCTCCACGTTGGACTAGCTGGCGTGATGTCCTGCTCCACGTTGATGCACCATTTGTAGTAGTTAGCCTACTGTATGGGCTCAGCCAGGAAGACGGGGAGGCATATTTCAGAACCACAAACCCTGCCAGACCTCAGCAGAGGGAACCACCATCCTGGCCAGCGCCATACACACAGTGGAAGCCTGAGCTCTCAGCTCAGGATGTTTTTATTGATCCAGAACTCCTCAGGTGCAGATCATGAGCAATCAAACGTCCCTTACAGAAATCCAGCACCTGCAGACCATACAAAACGCTCTAGACTTAGCTCCTCACCTAACAGTCCATAAAACAATTTCAAACATAACTAAAAATAAAGTGTTCCAACAGAGGGAGAGGTGGGGGAGAACAGCAAGGCGCTCAGTGGTAAAGCCTTGCTGCCAAGCCTGATAACATGGGTTCAATTCCCAGAACCTGCATAAAGGTGGAGGGAGAGAACCGCTCCCAAAAGTCGTCCTCTGACATCCACATGTGCACCATGTCACACCGGTACCGTCATTCCACGTACGAGCGCACACACACACACACACACACACAATCACATAACAAATAAATGCAAAAAAAAATTTTAAAGACAGTCTCTAATGGGGGAGACAGACATATATGAAGATGCGTATGTGATATAGGTTGAGGAGACCCAGGCAGGACAGGCAAAGGTCCTGAGGCTGAGGAGCAGCAGTGTAGCCAGGACTGCTCGGGGAGACCCTAGAAGAAGCTGGGAGCCGGGCAGGAGGGGGGAATTCTTGGGTGGAGCCCGAAAGGGTCTGCTGTCCCAGAGGGGAGAGCAATCGGTGTCTAAATGTCTGAGAACCACGCAGGCCTGGGGGTCGGGGGCACCACGGGTAAAACTGCCAGGCCCGGCCGAATCAGGATGAAAGCCTTCAGCCCCTTGTGTGGCACCAGCGTCTGTCACTGTGACTAAGATCTGAGACAAGCAACCTTCTGTCCACGTACTTACTTACTGTGCGGAGGAGAGAGAAAATCGCCGTCAGGGCTTTCCTCCACCACGTGGGTTCCAGGATTGAACTCCAGCCATCAGCCATCAGCGAGCTCCCTCACCTGCTGGCACCTCACGGGCCCAGAGGGCCAGCTTCTAAAAAGAAGGGGATTATTCTGGCTCAGGCTTCTAGGAGTTTCAG
Source organism: Cricetomys ansorgei (assembly GCA_026225945.1). NCBI lineage: Eukaryota > Metazoa > Chordata > Mammalia > Rodentia > Nesomyidae > Cricetomys > Cricetomys ansorgei. Next base: position 5,151,455 of record JAMJFZ010000484.1, read on the forward strand.
CCCGTAGTCAGCGGACCTGTGGTGAGGCCAGGTACCGTGGTGGGGAGCGCGTGGACGATTCGTTCAAAAGTGAAGGCGCTGGAAGGACGGCTCAGTGGTCAAGAGCCCTGGACCCGAGGTCAGTTCCTAGCACCCACAAGCTGGCTCATCATTGTCGATAACTCTAGTTTGAGGGGATCTGATGCCCTCTTCGGACCTCCAAGGACGCACATGTGATACACGGGCATACATGTAAACAAAACACACACATAAAATAGTAAATCTAAAAAACCTTTTTTTTTTAAGAGAAGAAAGACCCTGGGTTCGCAATCTCCTTCAGAGGCGCGCTCCAGTGACCTACATCCTCAGCCGTCAAAATCATCACACGGGGGTCCAAGCCTTTGCCGCATGGATCTTTGGGGACACTTATGATCCAAACCGCAGCCCCTCCTGTGTGCAGGCAAGCTGTCACATCCAGACCCTCCCACGGGGCCGCTGGATTGGTCAGTTCCATATTCTCCTTTGAACCATGGAGTACATCAAGAGACCGGTGTTGAGGGAGAGAATCCTCCACCCCGCATCCATCAGGGACAGAGCTCAGGGTCTCCAGCCCTTGAAGCTTACTTGAAAGTGAACAGACACTTCCCTGTCGCACTTTCCAGGGGCAAAACATCTTTTTTAACACGCGCAATTAACAGCACCTGTCGCTCCTCATCCCTGTCTGGCCCACCCTCCCCTCTTTTCAAGGAAAGCCACGGGGTCCCTGGTAACCTCTGGAGACTCTGCAGAGTTTTACCCAGGATTCCTGTGTGGACCAGAGCTGGGTACCGGCAAAGCAGGGCACTAGACAGATGCACCCCACGCACGGGTGGGCAGAGCTGATCAGCAGTCTATGAGTGTGTGCTCCAGAGAGCAAGACAGCTGAGTGAATTAGCAGGCAGCTGGGGAAAGAAGCGGAAGCTTCCAGAATGCGAGGCAGAGCCCAGCAGAGGGGGGTGGGAGGTGGGGGACAAGCAGGCTGGCGAAGCCCGACAGCTCAAGGGCAGCCTCTTCTGGGCACCACCTGT
>JAMJFZ010000484.1:5157500-5175000 GCA_026225945.1 Cricetomys ansorgei
GTGGTCCTGCACATCATCGTCTGCGCCCAGTCTCTCCTGCGAGATGTTCTGACACCTGGCCAGAACTGCTAAGTCTCTTTCTGGGATCCAGGCTCCTTTCCTGGCTGGCACAGGCATCAACATTTTTCTCCCAGAATACCAGGGGAAATTCCAGTTTCCTGAGGTTCTTGTTTCTAGTCCGGTAGCTGGAAGGAGAAATAGCTTCCTTCTGCCAAACTTTACAACAGTAGCTCTGATTGTCCTGGGAGCTAACAAGTTTGTTTGCAACTGCAGAGCCATTTGAGACTAGATATCAATTTTATGGCCTTTCCCTGGGCGTCACAACAGGAAAGCAATGGGGGAGAAGGGGAGCTCTGTGGAAATCTAGAGGCCAGCGCTTCCATCCTGCCGATGGCCAAGAGCTGATGGGGAGTCAGCAAATTGTTACATTACTGATATGGCCACTATAAAAGTTAATGATTAAGCACTTCCTTCCAGACAAATCACGGAGTCTAGACTGAGATCTCATATGAATGAGGACTTGGTGTTTCGAGACAGGGTCTCCCTGTAGTTGGCCTGGCACTCACCACATAGACCAGGCTAGCCTTGAACTCACAGAATGAGGTTTGAAAGTTCCTTGGATCCTACCAGCCTGAAGCCATTAGTGCTGTGCTGCTCCCCGTAGGTCACCCAAACAGCCCCTGCTTAGGAAAAGTCTACTCATATGTTCCAAACAGGCCCAGGCCATGAACCATATGTGGAAAGGCTGGAAATAGCTTAGGTTTTGTTTGCCGCGGTCTGATGGAGCCACGGCTCGCGTGCGAGAGCCATTTGCTCTACCGCTGAGGCCTCCCGGGCCTAACACGCTTTTGCTTTCGCCGTGGCGCTAGCTGGAAGCTTCCATCTGCCTCCCCTCTAGTCAACATTAACAACTTTCTTTCTCCTTTCTTCCCAGAAGAAGGTTCAAGGAGGACACGGAAGGAGATTGATCTTTGAGGCCTGAGATTTATTGGAAGGGTTATTAATTCCATGGGCAAACAAACGGCAACATGGCAGGGCCTCTGAGGAGAGATGAGGCAGGCAGGGGTCCCTTCTTATACATCTCACAAGAAGGGGGAAGTGTCATGTTCCCAAGGCTGTCTCTGAGCCCTGGGCAACAGGGGAAGGCAAGAGAATTTGGGGCATATTCCCTTATAGAAGTCTATTTTTAGTTCTATATAAAATAATTGTTTGATGCACTGTTGGGTAAGGGGCTGCCTAGGTGTTTTGTGTCATCTGCAGGTGTTGGATTCATGTGGGGGTGTTTAATTGCTAATGATCTGCATGTGCTATCAGTAGAGCACGTAAGGAGTTCTGAATCAATAAAACACCTGAGCTGAGAGCTCGGGGTTCCACTGTGGAATCTGGCGCTGGCCAGGAAGGTGGTTCCCTCTGCTGAGGTCTGGCAGGGCTTGCATCTCTGAAAAAAATGCCTCCTTGTGGTCCCTGGTGAGCCGCCACAGCAGCAAACTACTACAAATATGTGACTGCGTGGGTGTGGGGGATCGGGGAGGGGGCACGTCTAATTGAGATGTACCTGTTGTACTGTGGGGGATGTGTTGCCACCAACAGCTTTCTGGAGTCTGGCAGCCTGAAGTGCTCGGCTTCCTTGGGGACCTGAGACTGGCACCTGACATTCTGGGATCCAGGACCCTGGGGAGTTGGTTAGGAGCCTGCAGAGTCCCAGACAAGCTCCGGGTTGGGGCTTGCCATTTCCCTACAGAGATGCTACTGCGGCTGGATGCAGGCTGAGCGCGATTTGGTTTTGATTCTAGTAGAAATCTGCGAGGAGAATGGACTAGAAACAGGCTGTAGCTGTAGCAGCCGGCAGCTGCAGTCCTGTCAGAAGAACGCTCAGGACGTCTCATCCAGCTTTTTAATCTCATAGAAGAGGAAACCGCTCTCAGGTCTCACGTCCTGCGAGGCTGTTGGCTTCTGGGCCCTGCAGGGCTAGCGGCATTCAGACTGAGCTAAGACTTCATGCATTTAAGGTAGGTAGTCTCTGGGCTGAGGAGAGCGTGCTGGGAAGCACGGTCAGCCCAGGTCTGCGTGTTCACACACATGTGAGCACACAGACACGTGTGTGTGTGTGCATGTAGGAGCCCAGTGCTGACCTCAGGAGTCTTCCTCTATCATTTACCACTAAATTCTCCGAGGCAGAGTCTCACATTTGAACGCGGAGTCTGTAGATACAACCAGCCCAATTAGCCATCCTCACCCAGGTAGGTCTCTACCTTCCGAGTGCTGGAATCGTTGGTGGGCCAATACGCGCACGGTCATTTAATCGGTACCGAGCATCCCAACTCAGGGTCTCTGCCCTGTCTCCCCAGGCCCAGTTCTTATCTTCTTGAAGGAAAGAACTCAGGTATTTATGAGGCAGGTAGCATATTCATTAGGATATGGACGCCCCGTGGTTTTCCGTGGTAAGGGGGACCAAACCCAGAACACTTTTCCCCTCTGCTAAAGCGCCAACCCCATAAAGTACTTCTTCCCATAATCCTCTAGGAAAATCCACGAAAGGAGAGATGTCAAAAACACAAAGAAAACGATGGTCTAAGGAAGCCAGGTCTTTGGAGGATGCAGACAATGAAGCAAGGGGGCCCAGACTCTTGGGGACAGATCCTGAGCTGGCTCTTGGAGTGTTGGACCACACAGGCATTTGTGTAATGACCCCGCTGTAAAAGTCAGCGAGGTGCATGCAGAGCAGGGATGTAGATTTCTGATCTGTTTTTATTTATTTATTTTTCTATCATCTATCTATCTATCTACCTACCTACCTACCTATTTATTTATTTTGAGACAAAGTCTCACATAGTCTAGGCTGGCCTTGAACTCACTATGACCTTGGCCTTCCGACCCTCCTGCCTTTACCTCCCAGGTGCTGGGATTACAGACACAGGCAGCTCGGTTTACACCGTGCCAAGATGGAACCATGCCAGGCAAGCACTCTGCCAGCCGAGCCGCATCCCGGCCCTGGAGTTGAGATCGTTCAAGGGAAACGGTGTAAGGTCCGCAGGGTCCTCTGCCTCTTGGCACACCAGGACTTAAGCTGTGCTCAGCTCCCTCACAAGGAGAACCACCAGCTACCATGACTTCCCAACCACGAGGGACTGTATCTCTCATGAACTCAAATGAAGCCTTCCTCCCTTAAAAATATAAAGAACAAAGTGGAGGGGGGGGGGCTGTGCAATCTTTAAATACACCAAGGAGCGAGGACAGTGGCAGGGCCAGCCTGGGTTTCCAGGATGGGCGGCTGGGCAGGCAGTTGTGGCTAATAAACTTCCCTGCAGGCGAGTTGATCCAGTTCACCGTGAGCAGAGTCTTCCCGCATCTTTGGTACAGCACGGTAGGTGACAGAAAGCAGGGACTTCCTTAGACCGACACCCTGGAAATCAAGTCCTTGGTATCGTCAGAAAAACCACAAAGCTGCTCATCAGTCCTCGGCCGGTCCCGGGGTAAGCCGAGGGGTCCTCACCTCCGTTCCTGGTGAGCAGTTTCTAATCGGAAGTTGACCTAGAGCCTGAAATCTGTCACCAGCTGTAAAAACAACAGTTTCTCTTGTTCCCAGCACAGCTTTGAGCCAATAAAATTAATTACCTCACTTAGGAAATTAGCCCCGTGTTTTGCATGCAAAGGTCAACGTTCACACAGAGAAAGGTTCTCAAACACAGCTCGCTGGGCACATAAACATTTATCACGTGGAAGACAGGAACTCATTGTCCAGAGCTTGCTTACCTTGTGGGGCAGTTACCTGGGGCAGAGTCTGCTGTCGACTTCCTGTCCCAGTTTCTCTTGCCCAAGACCTTGGGCAATTGTTTATTTGACAGAGTGTTCTGTCCTGTGTCCCTTCTTCTGGGAATAGAGGCAAAGCATTCTGTACAAATAAATCCCTGGTGCCTGAGCACTTGAGCACGCAAGGTGTTTGCTGGAAAGTTATGAAAGAGAAAGTCTGCAGTCACGGGGACCCAGGGCGTGTGCCTCTGTGTGTTTCAGATGTCATCAGGGAGTTTTCCAGGTGCTTTGTCAGGCTTTTGACAGTAAAATTGAAACAATAAAATGGAGATGGGGTGGGGGGTTCCACAAAGACTCTGTGGCCAAGCACAGCCTCCTGTCACTGGTCCTTATGAAATGCAGATGTCAGAGGAACCCCAGCCAGGCTGCCGCTAGCAGACTCCTATTGCTTTGTGCTGAGCGCAGCTTTCAGTTCAGCCATACACCAACTAGTTCACAGCCACACACCAACTAGTTCACGGCCACATGCTAACACAGGCCCTTGTTACATAGGAACACCCAGTTGGCTGTGGGCCAGCACTTGTTGGGCACTCCCCCCCAGGAAGTGGCCACAGGGATGAGCCTTGGGCTCAGGACTCTCAGGGTCAGATGGGACTCCACCCACACCTGAGTGTGGTTCGCACACCCTCCGCTATCGCCACGAAGTCCCGCACGAACTAGCTCGCAGCTGCACACTGGCTAGTTAAATCAAGTGGGTGTACCTGCATTTACTTCTAATTAATTAATTACTTTGAGATAGGAGCTCATGTATCCCAGGCTGGCTTCAGACTCGCTGTGAATTTACCAGAACTCTCCGCTGACGTGTCATTTTAGGGTCTAAACCCCACGACGCCCACCAATTCTGAAAGCTGACTTTTACCAGCTGCACACCGTCATACCGTAGTGTGAACTTTTTTTTTGCATTTTTGCATTTAATTTACCTATTGTTCGCCCTTCTGCTTTGTAATGGCCTGGCCTTTCCCCTACTGGAGTTCCCCTACCGCACGTGCTGTGGGCGCTGAGAACGCCAGCACCAACCCTCCGCTGGTGCTGGCTCTATCAGGTGTTAGACGTGTCTGTCTAGGACTTGTGTGAAAATCTCTCCAACGTTTGGTAAGCAGATTCACATCACATCAACCCTAACCCCCAGTGACCCTGCAGGGGAAGGTGAGTATTTCTGGAGCCCAGCCATGCCCCATGAATATTTACCCAGTGAGAACTCTCTGCAGAGATTGTCCCCCCTCACAACCCCACCTGTCTGTCCCTGCCTCAGTACTTTCTCAGCTACAACAAAGAAAATGTCAACCTTTTGCTCTAGCTCGGCGGTACTCAACCTTCCCAACGCTGAGGCCCTTTAACACAGTCCCTCGTGTCGTGGTGACCCCAACCATAAAGTTACTTTTGTTGCAACTTCATAACTGTAATTTTGCTACTGTTATGAACCAAAATTCGATATCTGATACGCAGATGGTAGTAGGTGACCCCTGTGAAAGGGGTCACGACCGCAGGTTGAGAACCACTGCTCTATCCACAACACCAGCCATTCACTCCACAGCTGTTCTCTTAAAGGTTTTTTTGTTGCATTTTGAACTGTGTGTGTGTGTACGTGTGTATGTGTGTGTGTGTGTCTGTGTGTCGGTGTACATGTATGTATGTGTGTATGCGTGCATATGTGTGTGTGTGTCTGTGTGCATGTGTGTGTATGCATGTATATGTGTGTGTGTGTCTGTGTGCATGTATGTGTGTGTATGCATGTATATGTGTGTGTGTGTCTGTGTGCATGTGTGTGTATGCATGTATGTGTGTGTATGCATGTATATGTGTGTGTGTGTCTGCGTGCATGTATGTGTGTGCATATGTGTATGTGCGTGTGTATGTGTGTATATGTGTATGTGTGTATATGTGCATGTATATGTGTGCGTGTGTATGTGTGTGTGCGCACGCGCACATGTGAATGGCGATCAGAGGAGAATTTGCAGGAGTCAGTTCTCTCCTTCCACCACACAGATCCTGAAGATCAAGTTCAAGTCCAGGTGTGGCAAAGGCCCCTTTACCCTGCGAGCCATTTCACCAGCACTCGATAGCTTTAATGATTCTTTTCTAAGATATGTTCTTGATAGGTAAAAATGCATGTGGCAGCCTGGAACACCAACACTGCGGAGGCTGGGGAGGGGAATCCTGAGCTCCAGGCCAGCCTGGGCTACACAGTGAGATCCTCTCTCCAAACTAATAAACAGACATTTGATGGGCTGGGGTAATAACTTAATGACTTGACATGCATCTATCAGGTTCAAGGCCTTGGGTTCCATCCCAAGACGGTGTGCGTGTGTGCGTACAAGTGCACGAGTACACACACACACACACACACACACACACACACAGACTCCAAAATATACGGTATCCGCCACTATATACAAAAACAGAGAAATACGCACAGCTTTACTTCAAATCCTTGCTGTGTTTAGGGGCCTTTGGTCATCACAGCCTGTTGAGCAACATCCTCTCTGGAATGGCCACCTCCACCAGCCTGAAAACCAATACAGTGGAGCTTATTCTCCTATTGGAGTTTGTATTACAGCTGTCCATCTCAGAACAAGTCTGGGGAGTTACACAAACCTTACATATGTGGAGACTTCCCATGGGTTGAGCTAGAGAGATCTGGGAGCTAACTTCCAGATCCTTGCCTGGATTCAGGTCCAAGCCACTGGGTACCACCTGTGTTCATGCAGTCAGGACGCAGTGACTCTGTTGGCTTTCGGTGAGGTACCAGCAGCAGAGATTTCGTCTCTCTTTAAAAAGTGGATCCGTTTGGCACGGAAACCCCCTGAATCACCGATGCTTCAGTATGGATCCATTCACAGGAGGGCGCAAAGCCAAGGAGGCCACCAAGCCTGGAAGGGCTGGTGTCAGAATCCCCACCCAGGCCAGCTGCTTCCACACCACACCGTCCTGTCACCTTGACACCTTGTTGAGAGGTTGCACATGGCTGCAAAAGTCCCGCCTTTCCCCAGCAGCTTGCTTCACTCTCCTGGGATTGATCAGAACCAAGAGACTCAGAACGCCGTTCCAACCGTCCTAGTCAGCAACCAGGCTGTTAAGTGAATCGCTTCCCAGGGACCTGGTTTTCACATTTAGGAAATAAGGAGACTAAAGCCATCCTTTATTTCACAATATGCCTTCGGGCTCTCACAGTCCAGGCTGGAAGTTTCCATGGAACCACAGCAGCCCTGCCCATGGCGAGCTCGTGTTCTGCACTGCTCTCTCAGCAGCGAGTCCTTATTTCTACCTGCTCGGCATCTTTTTCTTGGATCACGTGACATGGTGGCTAAGGAAACACAGCAGCGTATGACGCTCTAGCTCAGTGGTTCTCAACACCCCTGACGCTGCGACCCTTGAATACGGTCCCTCGTGTTGTGGTGACCCCCAAACACAAAATCATTTTCGTTGCTACTTCATTACTGCAATTTTGCCACTGTTATGAATTTGATATGCAGATGGTCTTAGGAGACCCCTGTGAAAGGACTGTTCTACCCTCCACGGGATCGAGACCCACAGGTTGAGAACTGCTGGTCCGGATGGCATATGATACAATCCTGTTATTTTATGTCATCTAGTTTTCCTGTCACCAACCCTGACGCTGAGGAAGCCCTCAGCTCCTCTCCTTCCTGTCACCAGCAGCGCACTCCTAGCTGAAGGTGACACTCTGTGAATTACCACGATAACAGGTTTGCGGGAATTTAGAGGTAGCTTGAACATCCTGGAGCCAGTTCACTTCAGTCTGTGCAAGTCTGGGTACCACTCTGAGGACCCAGACCTCAGACCTGCACTCTCAGAGCACGCTAATGCTAATGTGTCCTGAGCATGTGTGCTATAAAGACCCACGACGCTTGTTCACAGACATCCGTTTCTTAGCTCACAAATAGCCCTAAACCTGGGGTTGACCAGATGGCTCAGCAGGGAAAGGCTCTTGTCATACAAGCCTCGGGACCTGAGTTCAATCCCCGAGCCCATGTGAAAATGGAAGGAGAGAACCGACCCCACGAAGTTGTCCTCCGATCTCCACAGAGGCCCTTATACATCACATGACGATGAGGAATAAAATAAAGTTGTTTTTTTAAAAATAATAGGGGCTAGAGATAGTGTTTAAGAGTACTTGTTACTCTTGCCGAGGACTCCAGTTTGGTTCCCGGCACCCATGTGGTAGCTCACAACCATCCAACACTCCAGTTCCAGGGGATCCGATGACCTCTTCTGACCTCACAGGCACCAAGCACACACATGGTGTTCCTAGCTACTCACACACATAAAATAAAATTTAAGTTCTAAACATAAAAGTACCCATAAGCCTTATCCTCAGATTTGGGGCTCCGTCTCCTTGCAAGCAGGCGGCTCATGAGTAAACTGTCTTTTGCAGACTTTTGCTGTAGTGAGTGGCATATTGTGCTCCGGAGGATCGGCCTCCTTGGGTAGCAACACATCCTGTGGCCTGCGACTCACTATGAAGCTCACCAACTAAAATATTCCAAGACTCAGTCTGTAGAGTGCCTACTGGGCATGCAGGGAGCCCTGAGTTCACCCCAGTACCAAATCAACTGGGCGTGGTGGTCCACACCTGGAATCACAGCCGAAGAGTTAGAGGCCCTGGAGCTTCACACAGGGTCCTTTTAGAGTCTCCCTGCAGAGACTCTGACTTAGCTACACCAAAAGCCCTGGTAGAAGAACTCAAGGCCCCAGAGCTCTCTCATTCTGCAAATTCGGACTTGATACATCTTATAGCATGGCTGTCATGGCCTCTAGGTGTCTGGCTGCTGAACCTGGTAAGAAACTTCCCTAGATACTTGAGCTACACTTTTTTTTTCTTTTCTTCCTTCCTTCCTTTCTTTCTTTCTTTTTTATTTTTATTTTTTTCTGGTTTTTCGAGACAGGGTTTCTCTGTGTAGCCTTGGCTGCCCTGGAACTTGCTCTGTAGATCAGGTTGGCCTCAAACTCAGAGAGATCCCTCTGCCTCTGCCTGGAATCCACACAGAAGGAGAAAGCCAACTGGGAATCAAACCTGGGGCTTCGTGTATGCTTGGTTCTCTACCAGCTGAACTTCGTCCCCGCCCCCCTCCAACAGACTTAGAGCAAACGTACACCACCTCCTTCTGCCCCCATCTCCACCGGCCCTCCCAGCGTTTCTGTGACATCCTGCAATGGTTTGGGATCCGGTTGCTACGCAGGTTCTCCCCAAAGCCACTCCATCTGCCAGTGGCTTTTCTTCTTTGGGGAAATGCTTGTCTATAACTGCCTGGGCTAATCAGATAAAAGACATTTGGCTTGCTTTCCAACCTCCTTAAACTTTTTCTAACACGTAAAAGAGAAGAATTATCGTGCGCTGCCCAGCCAGGGTGGTCAGAGAAAGGGATTGTCCGCTTTGTGCTTACAAAGAAGGTGGCTTGTCCTTCTTCTAAGAAATATTACCACTGCCAGCCATGACTTAACAATTACATGCTTGAGATGCTTCCGTTATCCCCCAGGGACCAACTGTCTTAGAAGTCAGAGTTCCTCAGCCTTTGAAAGGACCGTACAGTCTACCACACATCATACATCACACATCCTACCACACATACATCCTATCATACATACATACATCATACACACATCACACATCCTACCGCACGTACATCCTATCATACATACATACATCATACATCCTACCGCACATACATCCTATCATACATACATACATCATACACACATCACACATCCTACCACACATACATCCTATCATTCATACATACATATATCATACATACATCATACATACATCATACATACATCACACATCCTACCACACATACATCCTATCATTCATACATACATCATACACACATCACACATCCTACCACACATACATCCTATCATACATACATACATCATACACACATCACACACTCACACACATCACACATCCCACCAGCACAACCTCTGTTAGAAAACAACACAAAACTGAAGCAGAAAATTTAACCAACCTGCTGAGTTTTACCTTACCTCCTAAATGACCGTACACACACACACACACACACACACACACACACACACCATCATCATCATCATCATCATCACCTTGAAAATTACCACTTTGTAACTCTCCCTTCCCATAATCCTCCATTGTTGAGCCAGGATCTGGGCCTGATATTTGTTTTATGGCCCAGGCAGATGATGATGAGGAACCTGCTGGCTCTGGCGTCCCTCTGGGGCAGGGGAATGTCTGGCAGTGGTGGGAGGGTGGTATCAGGTGTTCTGGGTGGAGCCTGAAGCCGGGTTCCTGTCCTTCAACAACACTGTGTGTGATAAGAACATACAACATGTGAAAATGTTCAACCATTCGTTAAAAACTTGATCCTTTCCAGGAGGGGACAGCTTATATTCACAGACGAAGAATCAGACATTGCGGATTAGGGAGATAGGGTGGTTGGTAAATTCTTTGTGTAAAATGAGGACCTGAGATAGTCCCATTGATGAGTCCCTGGCCAGTGAGAAACGTTGTCTCAAACACCTAGGTGGCAGCATCTGAGGAACGACCCTGAGGTGCCTTCTGCCCCTCGTGCTTCTGAACACACAGACACATACCTGCACAGTCAGAAAAGAGTTAACGTCCCCAAAGCCTACCCCGAAACCCAGACAGCACGCCCAGGGTGGCAGCAACAGTCCTGGGGGGCTGTCCCTTCTGCATCCTGATGCAACCAGTGTTCGAGAGAAGTAGGGCAGGAGCGGATCCGGCCCCTCTCCGCGCCCCTCGGTCGAGGCTTCCGCGTGGGGAGACAGAGCTGCGTGAGCCGGACCCGCGCGCTCCATGGAGACGGGGCCCATAAAAGTGTCTTCTCGGGTTTTCAAGGTAAACGAATGTCGTTGCCACCAGGAAACAGCAATGCTGAGAACCTGGCAGCCATTCTTTTCAATTTCCAGCTTCATTATGTCTGTTCGCCAAAGGCAGCGCACAAAAAAATAAATAAATCCCAGGCTTCTCAAAGGCGGGTGAGCAGAGCGGACGGATTTTACAGCCGCAGCCGCGGTCTCTGAGCTGCTGGTTCTCGGGCCTACAGTGCCTTTCTTCCCTTTCTTTCGCTCTGCCTGGGAAGCCTTGTGCCCTGCGTTACCGGGGCCTGGTCGCTGATGACGGGGGTGGAGGGGAGTGGGGGGGTGGGGGGGGGGCCGTGGGGGGGTGGGCGGGTGGGGGGAACTGGGGTGGGGGGTGGGGGGGGGGTGGGGGGTGGGGGCTGGGGGGCGGTGAGCAGTACCTAACATTTCCCCAGTGTGAAGCCACTGAGGACGGGTGTGCTAGTCACCCTCGCTTCGTGTCTGCGTGTGACGCGTCACAAGGTGGATGTACAACTGCGTATGTCAATTAAAAAGTTTTCCCAGGGTTGGGTGGGCGAGATGGTTCAGCAGGAGTCCTGAGGTCGGTGTCGGGTCCCGCGTGTGAAGAACTGACTGCCTGAAGTTGTCCTCTAACCTCCACACGTGCACTGTGGAACGTGCACACTCACGCACGAGCACACACACGCACACACATATTCATGCACGCACACGCACATGCACACGTACATGCACGCACATACACATGCACACATGCACATGTACACGCCCACATATGCACACGCACACGCGCGCACACACGTGCACCTGCACGCACATGCACGCACATTCACACGCACGCACACTCACAGAGGGGGTACACAGGGAGTGGGAGGCACTACTTGATGAGACGCATGCGTGTCTAACATGGAAGGTACCAGGTACCCGCATCGGTGGCTGGCCCAGCATCCGGGTCTGGGGTGTACTAAGCCCTCCCTTTGGAGACGGAGGGGAGGGCCGGTTGCACTCAGACCACCTGCCCCTCAGTAAGAACTAGGCGGATGTTTGGTGGGGGCTCCAGAAGTCTGCAGAGGGGGCAGAGTCTGTTAAGTGGGCGGGGTCTGTTCAGTGGGCGGAGTCTTAGAGTGGGTGGAGTCTTCTGGATGCTAAGATGGTTTGGAAGCAGCCCTTCTTGGCAGGGCTGATCAGGCCCCCATGGTGGGAAGAAGAAGAAAGGGTGAAGATGGCGGCCGTTGGGTATGGTCGCTTCCTCACAGTAACCAAAGACTTCAATCAGCACGCAAAGCAATCCAGGTGCAGGGGTTTGTTGTTGCTGTTTTGTTGTTTGTTGTTGTTTTGTTTTGAGACAGAATCTCATGTCCCACGCTGGCCTCAAACTCCCCTAGTCAACGAGACCTTGAACTTCTGATCCTCCTGAGGACTTGGCGCCCCTAGTTGTACAGTGCTGGGGATCAAGCTCAGGGCTTCTTTCACATCAAGCAAAACACCCCACCAACGGAGACAGCCTTGAGAAACTTGACAGTTGGGTGTCTTCATTCAAAGTCCGCATAAGGAAAAGAAAGAGGGCACATACATGGGATAACACGGCCCTTGTGACCTGTCTCCACGGCCTAGCATGGGAAGAAGGCTTGTGCTTGCCGTGACAGGTCTGGGAGGCGGGAGTACCGGAGCGCCAGTTATCCGTGAAGTCACACGTCAGTTTGTATTTTATTACTTAACTTCATAGATGATCACATGTACCTAAAAATAAAAGCAGCATTGGTCACTATGGGACAAAAACAGAGATGTCTTGTTATGTTCAAAAGGATGTCACAAGCAGGAGCCAGCCTGACTGTGGAGGAGGAAAAGGCTGGTCCCCCGCTGTGGGAGCTCATGAAAGACACTGTCACCAACCCTTGGTCATCGGGAGTTGGCGAGCATCATGGGTGAAGAGTTTTATGGCCTGTAATAGTTTTCTGTAAATGAAAATTACTTGCCCTTGCTGGGTAATTTAGTTTTATCTGAGTTAATCCAGGAAAGTCTTATTCATATTAAGTATGACACCCACGAGTCCATGAGTAAGTGTCACCCGGAGACTTAAAGAGGCACTGTGTCCTCTGGGTTCTGGGACGGCCGTCTGTGATGGCAGGGTGTCGGGAGCGAGATTGTCCATGCTCTTTCCAGATGAAGTTCACGGGATGACGATGGTAGCCTGGGTGGAGACACTCCTGTAATTCTCTCCTCCCAGAGTTCGTGATGCTGGTGACTCCATGTCTAACGCAGGCAAAGCTGTCCACTTCTCTTGGTAGCCTTAGTCCTCCAGATGCGATGGTTCTAGAGATGTGGCTACCGTAGCCCAAGCAAGAACTCCTTCCCTTGGTTAGATATCAACCAGGCCTTTGGCAAACTTCTGCAGTGTCCAGGAAAGGAGACTTCCCTTGGACTTCATATGGACTCTTACAGGTCCATTCATGGGCACACTGGGTAGCATGAGGAGCACCCCATCACCAAAAGAAAAAGGCTCAGAGCAGTCAAGATGTCACCTTTCAGAAACACTAGCGAACAGAAGTCACTGAGCACTAGGGATGGAGCCCAGAGCCTCGTGTGTGTCGGGAAAGCTGAGCTGTACTCCATGCCTCTCACTGTGTGTGACTGGAGGCCAGGCAAGAGCCTTACCACTAAGACACCCCAGCCCCTCACTGAAGGAGTCTAGGTAAGCACACCACAGCTGAGCCACACCCAGCCCCTCACTGGGAGATTCCAGATAAGCACCCTACAACTCAGCTGAGCCCCTAGCTCTCTCACAAGCAGGTCAAAGAAGTTTCTCCATGTGTACCAGCGGCTGACAGTGTCTGGAGAGACTTCCCACTCCTCCCTCCCTGTGTCCTCCGCCAGGCCCTTGGCTGATGACAACATCCAACATGCTCACTGCAGATAGGACTTTGTATCGGGGAACAGCAGTAACCTCCACCATGCTGCTGTGGCCGAAGTAACCAGAGAAAAGCCGTGTCATTAATGGGTAAAATGACACCCTGACCCCATCCTAGCCCTTCATTTCTTGGGGACAATTAAGCAGATTGCCTCAAGTCTCCAAGGAGAGAATGGAAAATACTCATCAGCGGGCTGTGAATCAAGCCGTTTGCTGGACATTATGTCACTGGCTGCATTAACTGTACAAATGACTCGTGAATGTCCTAGAGACGCTGGCTGGAGAGACGGTCTGCTGGCTGAGAGCCTGATGCTCTCACAAAGGACCCGAGTATGGTTCCCAGTACCCACACGGTACAACGCACAGCCACCTGTAACGCCAGCTCCAGAGACTCTGACGTCCCCACCCGGCCCCCACAGGTGTCTGTACACATGTGGCGCACATGCACACAAGCAGGCGTGCACGCATCATGCATAAAGTAAAAATACCTTTGGAACCAGGCATGGTGGAGGTTGGATCTCTGCCGTAAGACAGCGCGGTCTACAGATCGAGTTCCAGGACAGCCGGGAATAAACATATACAAAGTCTGTGGTTATATAAGCTATCAGTAACCGTACGTGGATAAATGGTTATACAACCTATAAAAGACCGTGGAGAGCCAAAGAGATGGCTCAGTCGGTAAAGGTTCTTGCAAGCAAGCCTGCTAACCGGAGTTTATCCCTGGCACCAGCATGGTGGCAGGAGAGAACCCAGGTGTCCTCCGATCTCCATGTAGTCTCTCTACACATACAAAGTAAATAAACGTAAAGGAAATGAGACTATAGAATCTATATACATGTGTTATGTATGTATGCATAATGTACAATATGATAAAATATAATATATTATGTACGTGTTAATTGTGATATCAAAATAGCTAGCATTTGCTATTCATCCAACAACTAGTCCTGCAGTTTAAGCACTTCGTGGGTTTTCAGCCTTGTGATACTGTGCGAGAGGCACAAACTCAGTAGGCACCTTTCTGTGACGTCTCTACATCACAGCCCGGCCCGGCCTCAGGCTCGGGGTCCCTCCTCGCCTTGCCAAGAGCCGACACAGCTGGTTTGTACCCTCACACCTGGCAGCTATTTTTAACCTGTGAAATCTGGTGTGTGTGTCTGTGTAAACTGTTGTGTGTGTGCCGTGTGGGGGTGCCCACGTGCGTGGAGGTGCCCGCGTGTGTGGGAGCCCATGTGCATGTGTGTGTGCCGTGTGGGGGTGCCCACATGTGTAGGGGTGCCCATGTGTGTGTGCGTTCCATGTGTGTGTGCCGTGTGGGGGTGCCCACATGTGTAGGGGTGCCCATGTGTGTGTGCGTTCCATGTGTGGGTGCCGTTGTGGGTGCCGACATGTGTGTGTGTGTTCCATGTGTGGGTGCTGTGTGTGGGTGTGTGTGGGTGCCCACGTGTGTAGGGGTGCCCATGTATGTGGGGGTGCCCATATGTTGGGGGGTTGCCTGCACTCTGTGACTTCTTGCCGCTCTCGTTTGAGGCGGGCTCTCTCACAGAATCTATTCACAGGACCGTGCCAGCAAGCCCTGTGGATCCTTCTGTCTCCACACCCCACCACACATTTTTTTTTTTTAAATCGGGTGCTGAGGTTCTGAACTCGGTTCTCACATGTGTATGGCAAGTGCTCTCGCCCACTGAGCCACCTCTCCAGCCCTGTTTGTTTAAAAGAACAAACAGCCTTCATTCCTTGCCTAAAGCGGGGGAGCTGCATCCCTACTTCCTATGGCTTTATCAGAATATATTCCTATCACCTGTCAAGGACCAATAGTAAGACACTGGGAACAGGGCTTTATTATGCAGCCCAGGCTGGCCTGGAACTCACTCTGTAGCCCAGGCTGGCCTGGAACTCACAGAGACCCGCCTGCCTCTGCGTCCTGAGTGCTGGATTTAAACCCATGCACCCCATGGCCATGTGCACATTTCTATGTCTATTCTTCTCCTCCTACACACATATATTCCCTGCACCATCTGCCAAGCTTTATGTTACGATTACATTAAACCTGGACAACGGTTTGAGCCGGGCCAGCAGCCTGGTAAGTCAGATTGTCCCCAGCCGTACAGCTCTTCTTACCGTACCTTGGGGATGTGCCGTGGCTTCCGAGGCGGAGATCTTGAAGGGCTTTTGTTGACTCGTTTTGCTGTTCTCTGAAAAACAGAAATAGCGTGTTATTTTTAAATTTCATTTTCTAATTGTTACAGGGTATACAACAGGATTTATATTTAAGCTCTGGCTGACCAGCATCGATTATCCCAGTAAAGCAAAGGTTGAACTTCAGTGGTTCTGGTCTCCTGTTAATAATAGCCAATTCTTCGGCTGCAGATTCTTCACACAGAAGGCCTGGTGGAGTCTTTCTTGTCTCCCAAGCTCCCACAGAACAGCCCACCGAGCTCTCAACACTCAATGGCTTTTCTAATCCAAAGTTCCAAAGTCCTTCCGCAGCCTCCCCAAAACAACAGGGTCAGGTCTGTCGCAGCAGTGCCCCCACTCTCCTGGCACCGGTTCGTCCTAGTTAGGGTCACCACCGCTGTGATCACACCACGACTGAAGCAAGTTGGGAGGAAAGGGTCTATTTAGCTCACACGTCCACATCACTGTTCATCATGGAAGGAAGTCAGGACAGGAACCCAGACAGGGCAGGAACCTGGAGGCAGGAGCGGATGCAGAGGCCATGGAGGGCTGCTGCTCACTGGCTTGCTCTCCATGGCTTGCTCAGCCTGCTTTCTCATAGAACCCAGGACCGGCAGCCCAGGGACGGCCCCACCCACAGAGCCTGGGCCCTCCCCCATCAGTCACTAGTTAAGAAAACGCCCAGCAGGCTTGACTGCAGCCTGATCTTACAAAAGCCTTTTCTTAACTGAGGTTTTCCCCTCTCGGATGACTTTAGCTGTGTCAAGCTGACATCAAATGATCCAACACAATCTTTTAGTAAATAAAGATGGAGTGAAGAGATGATCCTTTGGGCAGGAAGAAAGAAAAAAGTATCACAAAGAACATCCAACAAGAGTCTATGCTATAAAACACAGCGCAGCTTAGCAACGGATGGTGAGGGCTGAGGGGAGGGCTGAGGGGAGGGCTGAGGGGAGGGCTGAGGGGAGGGCTCAGCGACAAGAACACTGGCTACTCTTCCTAAGGACTCAGTTCCGGGCTGGAGAGATCGATGACTCAGGTGACTCAGGGGTTAAGAGGACCTGAGTTCAAGTCCCAGCAACCACATGGTGGCTCACAACCGTCTGTAATGGGATCCGATGCCCTCTTCTGGCAAATAAGTTCTATATGCAGATAGTGGATAGATATAGACATACATATACATATATATACATATACATATACATATACATATACATATACATATACATATACATATACATATACATATACATATACATATACATATACATATACATATACATATACTAATATACATATATATACATATATACTTATACATATATATACATATACATATACATATATATACATATACATATACATATACATATACATATACATATACATATACATATACATATACATATACATATACTTATACTTATACTTATACATATACATATACTTATCATACATATCATATTTTCTAAAATACATACATATATTTTTATAGCCTGGTCTACAGAGTGAGTTCCAGGACAGCCAGAGTTACAACAGAGAAACCCTGTCTCAAAAAAAAAAACAAAATTAATTAATTAATTAATTAATAATAAAGAATTCAGTTGTCCCAAGGGGTCCCTCCGATGCCCTCTTCTGACTTCCATGGCCAAAGGCACACGTGTGGTACAAAGACATGCATTCAAGTAAAACAAACATTCAGACACATAAATTAATTTTTTTTAATCTTTTAAAGACAAATAATATTGGGGGGCGTGGCTTGGTCTG
>JAMJFZ010000484.1:5180000-5270000 GCA_026225945.1 Cricetomys ansorgei
TTTAAAACATTAAATATGGCACACTGGGACTCCTGTAATCACGACACGGACTCTTGTTCTCTTTACTTAGACTGGTCGAATTCTTACTGTAGACCGGCAGAGGGCGCTAAGGCCAAGGAAGCATTCCGGTTGCTTCCATAACGAGGGAGAGGAGAGGAGGAGGAGGAAGGGGGGGGAGGAGGGAGGAGGAGGGGAGGAAGGAAGGAAGGAAGGAAGGAAGGGAGGAAGGGAGGAAGGGAGGAAGGGGGAGGAAGGGAGGAAGGGAGGAAGGAAGGAAGGGAGACCAAGTCAAACAGAGAAAAACAAAATCTCCTTTAAGAAGAACAGCACAGGCTCTGTTGGGGCCCCAGGGGAATTCACCCAGCAGGAGACAGTGTTTTGATCTAAGAGCACTGAGGAACTCTTGACAGAGGCTTCCAAGAAAGAGAGAAAACACCCCATTCAAGTTGGGTAAGTAATGAGGTTCTGTTGGTGACCTGCACGCTAGGCCCCAGCGAAGCCAGTGAATAATGTACCCCAGAGGTTCAGTCACCGAAGGAAAAACAAAGGGGACACCAGGGCGGGAGGGCCGGTGGAGATTTGTGGCTGTGGGACAGTCCCCATTCACCCTGGCCAGGCAGGGTGATCTGCATTCAGATTGGCGTTCGGATTCCGCCCCATTTACGTTCAGAAAGAGCCTCAATGGTGTCGGGGAAATCAGGACTCAGGAAGCTGGGTGTCACACCATGAAAGAGAAATGAGAGCTCAGACTGGCCCCGAGGCGCTCAGTTCTGTGGGGGTCAGCTGCTGAAGGGGCCCCTTCCCAGACAGGATCTGTCACACGGGACACATTGAGGCTCCGCACGGCTGCGAAGAGCACGAAGAGTCCCAGGAAACCCGGTTGTAAATCACACAGCACTGAGTACGCCTATCTTAAAGGGCTGATTCCGCTGCCGTTTAAGTTAATTTCATCATAGAAAGTGCATATGTTCACCTCAAACAGCACCCAAAAGGGCCCTGGAGAGCCGGAATCTTTAAAGGGCTGGGAGGTGGCTCGCTGTTTAGGTGCTCGCTGGGCAAACCCGACAACTGCCTAGCACCCAGTAGAGCTGGCACCTATCACCGTGCTCCAGGGCAGTGAGAGGCCCTGTCTCCAGATATAAGGTGGAAAGCAACAGGAAGCTGGTATTGTTAGGGCAAGCCGGGCGGGTTTCTAAGGAACCACGAGACACGGACCACTGTAACATACATGAGGCATTTATTGATTACCGGCGCGCTCCGGGTCCCGCCTATCCCACGCAGGAGATGAGCATGGCGGGCCCCGATCCCCTCCCCACCAGCCCTTTTATCCGGTTCAGGGGTTAGGGGTCTGGGGATGGGGGCTCGTGCAGCTGATTGGCTCCGAGCTCTTGGGAGTTTCGCGCGAGCGGGATCCAGGGGCGGTGTGGTCAACCTGTGCCCTTGGAAGCCACCTTTGAGACAGGGTGGCTCCCATGGAGCCCGGGAAGGAAGAATCCCTGCTGATATGCAGGAGGGAGGAGGCTGGGGAAGAAGGAATCCTGTTGACAGGTGTTAAGCTCAATGGTCATCTTCCCTGTGGGTGGGGAGGAGACTGAAGAGTGCTGTTAATGGCCTTGCTTGGGAAGGCATTTCCCCCTATATGTGATTGCATTTCTATGTTTCATATTTCTTAAACCCTTTCAGTATCAGCCACACACACACACACACACACACACACACACACACACACTGAAAACTCTCTCTAATGCAACCACTCCTGTGAGAAGCCTTTATCCCAGGCCACAGGCCACAGACTCTTCACTGGGGGTAACCCCAGGCCATCCTGGGCAACAAAGATTTTCAATCCAAATGGAAATGGTAGTGTCGGGGTTTAAATGGTGTGGTCAAGGTAATGGTATTGAAGTGGGGTGTGGGCTCTGCCGGGTGATTGTTGGGTTTCCACTATGCTCTATTGTCTCCAGCCGCAGCCTCTGCAGGGACCGGCAACCCCCCACCCCCCCAGTCTGTCTGTGAACTTCTAACCCCAGGCTACCTGTATTCCACCCTAAGGAAGTTGGCAGCCCTCAGGCTGCCAGACCCTGGGACATCATGGGGAGACAGGGGTGGTATAGCCTCTGAATGAGGGATGGTGGCGGAGAAAGTTGGCTGTAGACCAAAAGGTGAACATAGTCAGATATGGGGGCGGGGCATAGCCGGGGCAGAGACATCTGGGGGGTGCAGGGTGGACGACTAACTAGATCTACTAGATGAACTGGAGCTGTAGAACGCTCACCCAGCCTGTGTGAGCCTGTTAGATGCTCAGGGCAAAGATAGACAGGCCGGGGGAGGAGAAGTAAAGGCCAATATGTGCAAAATAGTATCAAGCCAAATCAATCAATAGTAAGTAGAAAAGCATTATCACAATCTGGGCATGGTAGTCCATCCCTGTAATCCCAGCACTCAGGAGGCAGAGCAGGCTGATCTCTGTGAGTTCAAGGCCAGCCTCGTCTACAGAGTGAGTTCCAGGACAGTCGGGGCTATACCATAGAAATCCTGTCTCAAAAAAATCAGAAAAACAAAAACAAAAACAAAACAAAACAAACAAAAAAACCCAAAACAACAACAACAAACCATATCACAACCAAATTATATTTTTTGCATGTTGATGATTTGAAAACTACCAGTCAATACAACTTTACCGTATTAACAGAAAATAAGAACAGAAAAACCATAGGTGCGTGTGATTTTAAGGCCTGTGATTAAATTGAACACCCACTCGTGGAGAACTTAACAACTGAGAACAGGGTTTCCCTGGAGACGTCCGCAGAGCACCGCAGTACCGGCACTCATGGAGCCTGAAGTCTCCCTAAGGCTGGGAACCAATAAGGTCTTCTGAGGGCCCTCTCCTACTCGGCGTGGCTTTGGAGGTCCCAGACAACACAGTGGGGGAAGAAAAAGAACCAAAGGGTACAAAATTAGAAACAGAGCTGGCAAGATGGCTCAGTGGGTAGAGGCACTGTCACCAAGCCCAAGTTCAATTACCAAAACAGAGAAAATCACCTCCTGTGAGTTGTCCCTACCCACCACCCTCCCCCCACCTCCCACGTCCCGTGTGTATGTGTGTGTATGTGTGTGTATGTGTGTGTATGTGTGTGTATGTGTGTGTATGTGTGTGTGTGTGTGTGTGTGTGTGTGTGTATGTGTGTGTGTGTATGTGTGTGTGTGTGTGTGTGTGTGTGTGTGTGTGTGTGTGTGTGTGTGTGTGTGTGTGTGTGTGTGTGTGTGTGTGTGTGTGTGTGTGTGTGTGGTGTGTGTGTGTGTGTGTGTATGTGTGTGTGTGTATATGTGTGTGTGTGTGTGTGTGTGTATGTGCGTGTGTGTGTATGTGGTGTGTATGTGTGTGTGGTGTGTGTATATGTGTGTGTGTATGTGTGTGTATGTGTGTGTATGTGTGTGTATGTGTGTGTGGTGTGTATGTGTGTGTGTATGTGTGTGTGTGTGCTTTTCTGTTCTGGATCAGCTGATAGCATTTCTTTGCAATTACAACCTTGCCGAGGACTCTATCCAGACACACGCAGGAACTCGTGATTCGCTAAGACAGACAGACAGATGGCCAACAGAAAGATGGGCAGGGGCTTGACCACACATGCTACAAAGAGATACTGAAATAGCGGTAAGCGCGAGGTGCTCAAGCCCATTAGTCACCGGAAATGTAAATCAGGACTTCTGCTGTCAGCCTGTGCCCATCTTCCAGATGGGAAAGACAACAGTAGATTGCTGGGAGAGAGTGAGTCCAGCGAGCCTGCAGCACAGGTAACGTCCGAGCGAATACCCCAAGGCGTGCCCATGACAGGGGATGCGTTTGTACGGAAACACGCAGTGTGTGATGTGCGTCTGGGTAACTCCAAAAGCAACACGCTGAAGCCCAGCACGATGGTGTGTGCCGACAATCCCAGCACTCGGGAGGCAGAAGCAGGCCAGCCTGGTCTACGTGCTGAGTTCCAGACCAGCTAGGATGACATAGTGAGACCCTTTCTCAAAATATAAAAAATAAAAATCATGAATTTAAAAAATTCATGACTTTATTATATTCATTCAGAGCAGCAATTCTCAATCTGTGGGTCACAACCCCTTTGGGTCGAACGACCCTTTCATGGGGTCACCATCTGCACATCGGATGTTCACATTAGGATTCAGAACAGTACCAAAATCACAGGTATGAAGTAGCAACAAGAACAGCTTAATGGTTGGGGGTCACCACGACACGAGGAGCTGTGCTGAAGGGTCGCAGCGCTGGGAAGGTCGAGAAGCTGATTTAGAGTGTGTGCGACCCTGCGCACGTGTCAGTGTGGGAATCAGTTCCTCCTTCTGAGTTCTGGGGATCAACCCTGGGTCACGAAGCTTGGCATCAAGAGCCATCCCACTAGCCCACAAAATCATGGATTCTGATTCATAACAATCACTAAGGTTAAAGATGAAGCAATCTGAAATTTTTCTGTTTTCACTGGTTGCGTGCCTAGAGTTCGTCTTAGTTGGTTCAGAATTGTAACCAGCTGAGCAAATAGACCAAGCACCGGAATGCAGAGGGTCTGACAGGGTGACCTCTGACCCTGGCTAGGACCTCGCTAGGACAGGGTCAGCCTACCAACCCTGCGCCCCGTGAGGCTCTCCCGCAGCCCAGGGACAGGAGCGTGCGACCGGCTGAGTGCTGCCGTTCCTGGTACCACAGGTCAGTATCAGAACGGCTAAGTCCCCAGGGTGCAAGGTGGTCGCTGGTTCTGTTGACCCCCACTCTGCCTCCCAGCCCCAGGGGCTCCACAGACACCGATACAATCACAAAGGACCCACACCAAGGACCGAAGTGTGTGGCTACGCCCTCACTGCTGCAGACAGACATTTCTCCACACCCCACCAGCCCAGGTTCAAATCCCCACTCCTTCCCCACTCTAAAGTCCGTAAAGAGATGGACACGGCTGATGTGAGATCGGTTATAACAGACAGCACCACCTGGAGAGGTGCAGAAGACCCGAGCTCGGTGCCCATGTGGGGCAACTCACCCCCACCTGTAACTCCAGCTCTGGGATCCAGCGCCCCCTTGTGAACTCCGAGGGCACCTGCACACACAGACTCATACACACATAACGTAAAAAATAAAGACAAGGGTTAGGTAGAGATGGCCCGGCGGTTAAGAGACGTGTTGTGAACTCAGGTTCAGTTCCCAGCGCCGGCATGGTGGACAACCACGTGTAACTCCCGTTCAAGGGACCCAGCATCATCTCCCGACCTCTGCGGGCACCGGGCACACACACTGTGCACACCTACACTGTATCTGCAGGCAGAACATTCTTCACATACAAAAAAATTAAAAATCTTTAAACTTTTAAAACAAATAAAATAAAAACAAGTCTTTAAGAGCGAGTGAGAGAAGAGAGAGAGAGAGAGAAAAAATGTGGTCTGATTAAAAACCCCAAAGGCTTCGTGCTTTGTAAGGAAGAGTACCTTCAACACAGCGGGGGATTTTTCTGCCTTAGAGCCAAGGTGGGGAAGTGCTTGCCTCTTGCACGCCGCGGCTGCAGACGCGAGGGTGGGGCTCTGGCGCCACCTCGTGGACACTTGAAATGTCCGTTTTCGCCTCCTGGCCCCTCTGGGTCCCTGCTAATGTGGTCATCATTCACTACCTTGAGGATTGACAGCCGCGGGGAGTGTGTTTGGGGTCGGGGGCAGGACCTCCTGGTTGTGAGTAGGGTCCTGTGAGCTCCACAAGCTGCTAGGATCTGACACTGACAGCCTGGTCTCCTGGAGTGGACCAGGTAGGTACCCCACCCGGCCCTGAAGCTTCCCACCCCGAGGCTGGGAGGGTCCCCAACACTGCGCACAGGGCCATGGTTCCCTTGCCTAATTCGGCTCTGATCTGTCTAAACCTCCTGTGGAGGCTGGAGGCTTTTTAACCTAGTCTTTTTCTCTTTTTTCTTTTTTCTTCTCTTTTCTTTTCTTTTCTTTTCTTTCCTAAGACAGCATTTCTCTGTTGTAACTCTGGCTGCTCTGGAAGTCCCTCTGTAGACCAGGCTGGCCGCAGACTCACAGAGATCCACCTGCCTCTGCCTCCCGAGTGCTGGGATTAAAGGCGTGCGCTACCATCGCTGGGCAACAGGAATGGTTTTATCCACACAAAGAAACAAAAATTAAAATAAAACAAACAAAAACAAAAGAACACCTGGTTCTCATTTGTTCCTGGAAGAGTTAAAAAAGAGAAAGTTCTAGATTTAGAAGGTTAAAGAAGGGAGGGCAAAGGGATTCTAAGATTCCTTTCTTTCTCAACAACGCCTAGATTTCCAGCCTTCCTCTTGCTGGAAAACCCTACTGTGACTGTCAGGAACCCCAGCAGCTTCTGCCTTCTGCGGTCTTCCCCCCCTTGTCCCCTCCGGCTCCCGCTCCCCCACCCCCATTTTCACTCTTGGACAGAGGTCCAGCTCCCTGCAATTGAATGTGACCATGTCTCCAGGTCCAAATCCTGGGTTGTAGAAGGTTTGGCCCCACCCATGAGGGAAGGTAGAATCTCCACAAAGCTTCGGGGAGCCCCACCCCCAGCCAGGGAAAGAAAAACCTTTACAATAAGCTGGGCTGCAGCTCAGGTGGTAGTGTTCGCAGCATGTATGGGGAGAGAGGGGGGACTCACGGGAGTCCTAGGTCCGACGGCCTCCGGCCGGGGCCTCCGTGCAGCCTCTCCGGCCCCTCCAGCTCTGTGCTCACCAGACTCTGGCCTACCCACAGATCTACTGCCTGACTTTCTGTCAACAAACTCCTTGGGCTTTAGTGTGCCTCCCAAGATTCATTTCTTCAGGACACTCTCTGCCCAAACCCTGACTGCCACGCCTCCCCCTGGAGCACTGTGCGCTGTCTGGATATGGCAGCTTGGTTTCCCAGGCCAGGGCCTCTGCCTTAACTCCTTCCTGTGCTCTGTGTGTTCCCTCTCCAGATGTCACCTCTCCTCAAGTGTCACCCTCCCTCCCCTAGACGTACCCTCCCTGCCCCAGACAACCCTCCCCGACAGACACACACTCCCCCCCACCTTCCCTCCCCCAGACAACCCTCCCTCCCCCACACCCACCCTCCCTCCTCTAGCCCTCCCCTCCCTCTCCCAGCTCCATACTCTCTCAATCCCATGCTCCCTGCTTTCTCATCCACTGGGGTTGATGTTGTGGTTAATAGATTGCCAACCCCATGGGATCTGGACTCTCCTGAGACACAGCTGGGCATGCTGTGGGCGGTGCCGGTTACCGGGTTCATTAAGTAGAGAAGACCCACACTGAATGTGGTTGTAGCATCCCATGGGCTGGGGTCCTGGACTGCAAAAAAAAGGAGACGTGAGCTGAGCACCAGCGCTGTCTCTCTGCTTCCTGACTGCAGATGGTGAGAGCGGCTGCTCACACCCCTGCTCCACACCGTCCTCTGGAGCTGGATTCCCCATGAGCCCCTCCCTGGAACGGCTTCTTGTGTTTGCCACCGCAATATAGTTGTTCCCTTTGTTTAAATGTCGTTGGATTGCTGCATAGAAGACTGTCTGCCCGCACAAGTGTGTGCCCTCTGGTAGCTGGGCCAAGACTCTCCACCTGTGTGTGTGTGTGCATGCGCCGCAGATGCCGTGGGGTGGGGTCGAGTCTCTCCTTCCACTTTTAGTGGGTTCCAGGGACTGAACTCAGATCTCCAGACTTGCTTAGCAAGTGGCTTCACCCTCCGAGCATCTCTCCAGCCCCTGGTTATCCTGTTTCTCTGTTTTTGTGTTTTCTGTTTGTTTTTGTTTTTTGTTTTTTGTTTTGAGACAGTACTCTGTCTGGCCCTGGCTGTCCTGGAACTCACTCTTTAGACCAGGCTGGCCTCGAACTCACAGAGATCCACCTGCCTCTGCCTCCAAGTGCTTGGATTAAAGTCAAGCACCACCACTGTGAGGTCTTTATTTATCCTTCTTAATGTTTATCTCCCTCTCTCATTTATCAACCCAAGGTCGGGAAGTTCTTTTCCCTTCCGTTCTTATACCAGGGGTTTAGAATAGAGCATGGCAAAACTCGGCCACCTGATGGATTTGTGGCCAGACAATGAATGTAATACCTTTTTCCCTTTATTTGAGACAGGTTTCTCTGTTTAGGGAGCACATGTTCATTTATAAATGCACATGTGACTATTTACTTAAAGACACAAAACTAAGTGTATTTCCTCTCAAATGGGGAGAACACTCGCAGGCCCCGGCAAGTGTTTTTATAATGCATTTACGACCACGGAAAAATAAAACTATTACATGTTTTTTTGAGGACAAGCCCCACAAAGTCATTGTGCCTCCCGTTCCTGCATTCCTCCTATAGATCCGGGTTGTCCCCAAAGGTGAGCTGGCGCGACCAACCGGCTGCTTTAAGGATGCTCTGCGGGGACCAAGCGGCGGGATGCAGCCGTGACGTCACGGCCCCGCCCCGCGGGGTGATGCTGCAGCTGCCGCGGCGGGGCCGGGGGCGCCGGGCTGGGACGGAGCTGTACCCCGAAGAACCAGGAGCCCAGCCTGGGAAAGGGATGCCTGCCGTCTGGACGCACAGGTACCCGCGTTTCCTCCTGCCTCCGGCTTCGCGGCTTTGCGCCCGGAGCTTTGCAGCTTAGGCCCCAGGATGCTCCTAGTGCCCAGGCTGGGGGCTCTAGGCGGGCATGGAGACCTTTGTTATCCTTGGGTGTCTAGTGGATGAAGCTGAGAATGAAGCCTGCCGGATGCAGTATCCACAGGCCTAGAGGGACGGGGCGGGCAGCCTGGTGAAATTTGCCCCCAGCATCTCCTGTGTATATTGAGCCCCAGGCCTGTTCCTGGCCACCTGGGCAGGTGTCATCAGCTTCCGGTTCACCTCCTCCAGAGGCTGAGTCCTCTGGCTGGCTAGGGGCCGCTGTAGAACATCTCCCAGGAAGTCTGGGTTACTGGGAGCAGCACCCTGTCGTCTCAGCACTGTCCTGAGTCATATAGCCGAGGGTGACAGGCTAAGGTGACACGAGAGGCTGAGAAATGTTCCCTTCGTTCTCTCCTCGATGATGAACAACATCTCACAACTCCTAGAGTCGCTATAACGTTTATTTTTCTGTTCTTTTGGGAAGTAGAGTCAGGTGCTGTTGAAACCCAAATTCAATGAGCTCCCAGCCAGGACTGGGGACAAACTGGCCCGATTCAGGAGTTTACTGACTACTACCCTCTAAGGCCACACAGCTTTTAAGGGGTTGGGAAGAGGCCTTAACTATCAACTTTGAGAATCGGTAGGAGGTGGAAGGGAAGTGTCACCCAGCGACCCCATGGGTGGGAACCCTCCCCCAGAGACCCCATGGTGGGAACCCTCCCCCAGAGACCCCATGGTGGGAACTCTCCCCCCAGAAACCCCATGGGTGGGAACCCTCCCCCAGAAACCCCATGGTGGGAACCCTCCCCCAGAAACCCCATGGTGGGAACTCTCCTCTAGAGACTCCATGGTGGGAACTCTCCCCCAGAGACCCCATGGTGGGAACCCTCCCCCAGAGACCCCATGGGTGGGAACCCTCACCACCTGGAACAGGTTGAGGATTGCCCAGTGGGTAAAGAATTGCTGCACAACATGAGGGCCTGGATTTGAACCCCCAGCTCCCATTTAAAGCCACCAGTTACAGTGCCACGTACCTACACTCCTGGTGTTCCCAGGGTGAGATGGGAGGTAGAGATGGGGATCCCTGGAAGCTCATGGATGGGCTAGCCTGGTATCCTGCTGCAAGCCAGAGATCGTGTCTCTAAACAAGGTGTACGCTGAGGACCTGTACCCCTGAGCGATCTCACTGCCCACAGAAAAAGGAACTGAAAAAAAAAAAAAAACCCTTCTTAAGCCGGGTGGTGATGGTGGACCCCTTTAATCCCAGCACTCGAGAGGCAGAGGCAGGTGGATCTATTCAAGGCCAGCCTGGTCTACAGAGTGAGTTCCAGGACAGCCAGACTTACAATGGAGAAATCCTGTCTTGAAAACACAAAAAAAGAAAAGAAAAAATAAAAAGAAAAGAAAATCCTTCTTACTATAAATTTCGTGATGCTTTTAACAAATACATTTTGTTTGTTTTTTTTAATTTTAACTTTTATTTTCATTTATGTGTGAGGCCAGAAGAAATGTCAGCTCCCCTGGAGCTGGAGGTAGAGATGGTTGCCACCTGACGTGGTGCAGGGAACCAAACTCTGTTCTCTGCAGAACTAGCAAGTGCGCTTAACCCTGAGCCACCTCTCCAGCCCAAACAAATACACATTTTAATAAAAAAGGGTAATTCTGGGACTGGGAAGGTGGCTGAGTGGGCCACACCACTTGCTGATCTGACGACCTGAATTCTATCTCTGGGACCCACACGGCAAAGAAGAGAACCAATTCATGCAAGACCACACATGCTCACACTCACACGCTTACACACGTGCGTGTGCGCACACACACACACACACACACACACTGCAATAAAGTTAAAAATAAAGGTAGCGCTAACCTGACTTCAGTGCAAACAGGAAGCCGAGTAAGGAAGCTCTTCAAACTCAGGGTCGGCCCTGCTGCGCGTGCCAGACGGAGTGGCTGGAGACGGCGTGTCTGCTCCAGCCCGGCCAGGCTGCAGCCCTGTTTACAGCTGAGTGGCGGGAGATGACGGTGGACTTCTGGTAACAGAGGAGCAGGCCGTCTGCAAAGTCTACCTTAGGTGGGGTCGGGGAGGTCCCCCTTCCTGCGACTCCCTGCACCACACTGGGACCACAGCCCTCCGTTCCAAAGCCAAAGGGACAGTGTCTTTTTGTGTTTGTTTGTGGAGTTTTTCATTGTTTTGTTTCGTGGTTTCGAGACAGGGTCTCACTACGTAGCCCTGGCTGTCCTGGAACTCAAGATGTAGACCAGGCTGGCCTCGAACTCACAGAGATCCTCCTGCCTCTGCCTCCCGAGTGCTGGGATCAAAGGGGAGCGCTACTGCACCAGGCTAAAGGGACAATTTCTAATGCATGCGCACTTATGGGCAGTTTGTTCTGGGGTGAATATGGATAGGAAAGAGGGGGGACTGCGTCCTGAAGTGGGGGTGGGGGGAATTCTGCCACGGGCAACAGTAGAGTTGGACCAAGCTCTCTGCACACCATGTCAAAGTCCCTGGCTCTGAGGGCACTGGCTTTTGAAAGTGTGAAGCTCCAGGGTCGCTACCACCCACCTGTGCTCGGGAAGGAGACTGGTCACATGACAGGTCTCACTCTGCAGAAGCCTCTGAACTAGAGGAAGGAAACACACACACGCTTAGCTTTGTAAAACTATAAATCTCTAACAAAAAAAATTAATTGCATTTATTTATGTGTTTGTTTCTTTAGTGCTACAGTGTGTGGTCCAGGCCAGAGAACAACTCTCAGGAGTTGGTTCTCTCCTGCCGTGTGGGTCCCAGGGATTGAGCCCAGGACTTCAGGAGTGATGGCTCCAGCCATCACTCCAGCCCCTACAACCTTAATCTTGATTTAACCTCCTTCATGAACTATATTTTAAGCGAAGCATTACTTGTCTGTATCGTCTCGGGGCCTGTCTGTTCTTGTTTTACAGGACAGCTTCTTTCTAAGGTCTCCAGTTATTGAAGTAACAGGAGAGTGAGTCCTCTCACCCCTGTGTTACCTCAGCGTAAAATCCACCTCTTAGCCAAGGCTCCAAGGGCCTTCACCGTCAGCTAACACTTTGCTGGTGGCTCCATCTCTCACCACGCCGTCGCTGCGGCCGACAGTTAGTTCCTTCTGTTTTCTATGGACTCCCACTGCTTAGAATATCTTCCCTTCACTTTGTTACCTAACTCGAAGGCAAGAACCATGTCATTGTTCTAACTCTGTGACCTCTGTGCCTTGATCCTTAGCGCCTCGCATGGGAGGGTGAAACGGAATGTTTGGAAGGGCGGTGGGGGTGGGCGGGCGGATGAGACGATTGGGAGGTGCGTGCCTGAGCAGTCGGCTGGGGGCTGGTGGACGGGTGAATAGATAGAAGGTAGGCAGATGGATGGATGGGTGGGGGGTGAATAGAGGGAAGATAGATATATAGATGGGCAGATGAGGAATGATGATGATGGATGGGTGGAGGATGTGTGGATGGTAGGTGTATGTACGTATGTACATATGTATGTATGTATGTATGGATAGCGTATGTACATATGTATGTATGTATGTATGGATGGATGGTGTATGTACATATGTATGTATGTATGGATGGATGGTGTATGTACATATGTATGTATGTATGGATGGATAGCATATGTAATATATGTATGTATGTATGTATGGATGGATGGATGGTGTATGTACATATGTATGTATGTATGGATGGATGGATAGTGTATGTACATATGTATGTATGTATGTATGTATGGATAGCGTATGTACATATGTATGTATGTATGGATGGATGTATGTATGGATGGATGGATAGTGTATGTACATATGTATGTATGTATGTATGGATGGATAGCGTATGTACATATGTATGTATGTATGTATGGATGGATGGTGTATGTACATATGTATGTATGGATGAATGGATAGTGTATGTACATATGTGTGTATATATGGATGTATGTATGTATGGATGGATAGTGTATGTACATATGTATGGATGTATGTATGTATGGATAGCGTATGTACATATGTATGTATGTATGTATGGATGGTGTATGCACATATGTATGTATGTATGGATGGATGGATAGTGTATGTACATATGTATGTATGTATGTATGGATAACGTATGTACATGTGTATGTATGTATGTATGTATGTATGGATGGATGGATAGTGTATGTACATATGTATGTATGTATGTATGTATGGATAGCGTATGTACATATGGATGTATGGATGGATGGATGGATAGTGTATGTACATATGTATGGATGTATGTATGTATGGATAGCGTATGTACATATGTACATATGTATGTATGGATGGATGTATGGATGGATGGATAGTGTATGTACATATGTGTGTATGTATGTATGGATGGATGGATGGTGGATGACCGGGGGTGGCTTCATGGGTGGTGGGTAGATGAGCGGTAGATAGTGGGTGGATGGGGGCAGGTGGTGGGCAGATGGAAGGAGAGGTGACAGGCCGGGGAGTAGACAGAGAGCAGATAGGAGGAGGGGTGAGTGGTGTCTGAGTCCCGCTGTCTCTGTGTGCAACTCTTTCCACCACTGGTTTCATCTGAGGAGATGCCCGAGGTGGGCAGTGCAGGAATTTTGAACAGGCGTGGAGGGTGATTTCTGAATCTGTGTAGAAGCCAGTGGCATCAGCAGCGTGATGAAAAATGGTACAGTATGTCACCATCAGAAACACGGGCTCCAGACGGGGCCTGGCCCTGGAGGGCCGCCCTCGGTGTTCCTCTTGGTAAAATGGTGAGACCCAAGGCTGGGGGGAGTGCAGTGGTTTGGGCGCCTTCCTGTGAGGAAGGGCTTCAGAGGAGACGTGTCATGGCTTTTCTGTGGGGCAGTTGGGGCGCACTGTGCCTGGACAGCCGGAAGGACGCTGGGTCTTCCTCGGTCAGGTGTCCACTGCTCCCTCTCTCTCTCCCTGAGGGAAAAACGTCCGTTACAACGGAGTCAACGTCAGAATCAATTCCTTTAACCTATAATCTAGACTTGCTTCAAAATGGCAAAAAGCAGTTGGGTGCTCAGAAAAAGGTCTCTGAGCAGCAGACCCTGAAGGGCAGAGGGCGGAGGGCAGAGGGCAGAGGAAGGGCTTTGTGGTGCCAATTTTCTACTAGGCTCTGGGTGCTGTGAAAATTTCTCAAAGTATAAACACACTGGGTGTGAGGAATGTGTCGCTCGTCCCGCTGTTGGTTTTAGATTCATCCATTCGCTTACTGTGCTGGAGACGGGGCCAGGGCCCGGAACACACTGGGGAGGGCGCCAGCGCTGACACCCGTCCTGTTTCCTCACAGAGCAGCTCTTGTTCTTGACCTGACTGAAATTCACTTGTCAATAATAGTTGAAAGGAAAGGGCTTGTGACCCCCACACCCCCCAACCTCCCCCCATTCCCCCATACCCCCTCCCCCCACACCCCCAACCTTCCCCCATTCCTCCACTCCCCCCATACCCCCCACCCCATGCTTTGAGGTCCGCATGGAGCCCCTTTGGCTCCAGTGGAGGAGTCAATATAAACACAGGAAGTGAACTCACCAGCTGTGACCTTTCACCCCATGTAGGCAGGGCTGTCCCCTCACTGGGTGCTGTCCTGTGGGACCTTCGAGGAAAGGCAGAGATCATCCAAGGACTCTGAAAGAGGGTGTCTGTGTGTGCCTGTCCTGACTCAGACTGTTGGGGTGTGTCCCCTGGAGTGGCACAGGAAGGCCCAGAACTAGGGTTCTCTCTCCAAGCATGGAGGGAGCCTTCCATTTGCTCCCTCCCCATGCAAAGGGCCCTGCTCCGGCTCCTGGTCACCGGGCTCTGCTGGGGACAGAGCACTGGGGCTGGGGAGGCAGATAGTTCGGACTCTGGAGTCTTCAGTGCGAACTCAGCTTTCACCAAGTGGACTGGACAGGAGGGCAGGGGCCCACGGGGAGGATCATGGCCCCACATAGGCCTCTGTGAAGTAAATGTCCCTAAACGGGCTTCCCTCACAGCAATACCCACCAGCCCTGCCTACGATGATCCCCCCAGCAAGCAGCACCCCTCCGGGAGAGGCCCTTTTCCCCAGCGTGGCTCCTCAGGACTTCTGGAGGTCTCCTATCTCCAGCTACTCAGGGTCCGTGACACGACACATCAGCCACCGGGCCAACAACTTCAAACGTCACCCCAAGAGGAGGAAGTACATCCGTCCCTCCCCGCCCCCACCCCCCAACACCCCGTGTCCCATTGAGCTGGTGGACTTTGGGGACCTGCACCCACAGAGGTCGTTTCGGGAGCTGCTCTTCAATGGCTGCGTTCTGTTCGGCATTGAGTTCAGCTACGCCATGGAGACCGCGTACGTGACTCCGGTACTCCTGCAGATGGGCCTGCCCGACCAGCTCTACAGCCTAGTGTGGTTCATCAGCCCCATTCTTGGTGAGCCCTGATGGTGGACGGCCTCTGGAAATCTTTGGGAGCTTCCAGAAGCCTCTGCTGAAGCAGCTCAGGGAGCTGAGGGGAAGAGGGAGGAGTTAAGTTCCACCCCTTAGTATGGGGCTGTGGGAAAGCTCACCCTGGTACCGTGAGGTCTTTGGTCTGTACTAGAGATAGGGCAGGCATTTAGCAGACCCTGGGAAGTCATCTCACACCAGGCTGTCAGTGCAGAATCTGAGCCACGAAGTTGGCACAACTGGTGGTGGGGGTAGGGTGGGGGGGGGCAGGTTCCCAAGGAAGATCGCTTGTCTGGGTACCCAGGTCTGCGCCTTTCTGTTTGCAATCTGCATTCTTTCTGCCAACCCTTGTTGCAACCCTTGCCAATCTTGTTGCTTCTATGTTTGGTGCCTTGGGATGTTGGCTTGAGTGTGGTGCCTTGGGAGTGTGAGCCGCTGTGTGACTCCGGGGGACCCACCCCACCCCAAGGATCCCCCAACCCCCCAAGGACCTCCCACTCCCCCCACCCTACCCCCCACCCCCACAATGACAGTGACCCGCTCTGTTTCAGGATTCCTGCTGCAGCCTCTGTTGGGTGCCTGGAGTGACCGATGTACCTCAAGGTTGGGAAGGAGACGTCCTTTCATTCTTGTGCTGGCCATAGGTCTGTTGTTTGGCGTGGAAATAAAATGGAAAGAAAGAAACAAAGAAGGCAGGAAGGGAGGGAGGAAAGGGAGAGTGCTTCCTTTTAGGAAACCCTAAAACATCTTGAGAATAAGCAGTTCCCAGCAGCTCCGACCCAACGTTGCCTGAGCCAACACTAAGAATAAATCCTTTAGATGTGCCTGTTTTAATGAGCTAATAAGGTTCCCCTTGCTCTGCTTGATGGGATTAGAAACTCTGGTTTGAGTGACAGAACTCTGCGTGTCTGCAGGCCACTCCCACGGGCTTCTCTTTAAGTCCTCAGTCACAACCTAGGAAGTGAGCCTCCGGGACAGGGAAGGGCTTCATTTCCTCTGGTGACTTTGTCTCTCTGCTTCCAGGGGCTTTGCTGGGCCTGTCCCTCCTGCTCAATGGGAGGGACATTGGTATGGCCCTGGCTGACACGGCCACCACCCACAAGTGGGGCATCCTGCTGACAGTGTGCGGGGTGGTGCTGATGGACTTCAGCGCAGACTCAGCAGATAACCCCAGCCACGCCTACATGATGGATGTGTGTGGCCCCGTGGACCAGGACCGGGGCCTGAACATCCACGCTCTCATGGCTGGTGAGTGCTCTTCCTCCAAGGCAGGGCTGCAGCATCATTGGTTCAGATCTGTGTCCCCAAGGATCTGAGCTCCTTCCTCCCCTCTAGATTAGAGTTGACGGAGTTCAAGTATGTAGGTTGGCACTGAAGCGATTGGAAATACCTCTCTCTGGTAAAGGAACGCAAGACCCACCTGGGGGATAGAGAGAACTGATTCCCGCAGTTGTCCTCTGACCCCCGTGTGCACCAGGAAACACACTCCATAGCCCCAAAAGAAATGCATAGAATACTTATCTTGGAACTGGGGGTGGAGTTCAGTTAGTAGGGTGCTAGCTTCGAATGCAAACAGGTGCACCCTGCAGTCTAACATTTAGGAGGTAGAGACAAGAGGCTCAGGAGTTCAAGGTCATTTTAGGCTACATAATTTGGAACCAAACTGGGATATATGAGATCCTATCTAAATAAATAAATAAAGCCAGGGTGCACTCAAGATACATGTGGATCTCTGTGAGTTCAAGGCCAGCCTGCCTGGTTTATACAGCGAGACCATCTCAAATAAATAAGCCAAGAAACTGTCCCAGAAGCATTGCGGGGAGGGGTCCTGGAGAGATGGCTCAGCAGTTAAGACTGTTTATTGCTCTTTCAGAGAACCTGAGTCAGTCCCCAGTGCCCACATGGCAGTTCACAACTAACTGTAACTCCAACTCCAATTGATCTAGCACCCTCTTCCTGCCTCTGTGGGCATCTGAACTCATGCACTCAACACCCACCCACACACACACACACACATATACACACACGCATACACACACATACACACCACACACATACACACACATACCACACACACACACATACACAGATACACACACACCACACACACATACATACACACATACACGCAGACAATGAGTAGCTAAGCAGGCCTGGCTTAGACTGAAGTCACCCCATGCCACCTCAGCCGGGCCTCCTGCCTGGGCGGGTAGCAAGTCAGTATTTGTCTGTCCCGGGCATATTCTTGAATGACTGCAAAAAGCCTCATGAACTAGCTTGAAGTTGTTAGCAAACTGTTTTGAGTAAGTGGGCTCACAAATTCAAAATGTGCAAACAAGTATCCGGTGTGTTCATTCTTGTGCATACATGCTGCGTTCACACACAGGCGTGCCTGTGCTGTGCTTGGGTCAAGGCGTGACAACTGTCCCTACCAAGTCAGGGACTGACCCCAGAGAGCGATTGCTCTGAGACAGTCACAGAGGGAAGGAGGTCAACTCTGTGACACTACGTGACAGCACCTGAGACTTCCCAGGACGTACCAAAAAGCAGAGCAAGAACTCAGCAGAATGCTGGGTTATCAGCATTCTATAATGAAGTCAGAGCACTCACCCAGCATGCCCTAGGCTGGAGGTTTGATCCTTCCTAGTGATGCAGGAGAATAAAAGATAATAAACATCCCAGTGTGTCGACCACGCCCCAGGACCTGGGGAGGCAGAGGCAGGAGAGTCACCAGGGTTCAAGCCCAGCCTGATCTTCATAGTGAGTCCAGGCTGGCCAGGGCTGCATAACAAGACTGTCTCAAAACAGCACGAAGGGGCCGTTAAATGACTCAGCGGGTAAAAGTACCTGTTACCAAGCCTGACAAACTGAGTCAGATCCCCAAAACCCACATGGTAGAAGGAGAGAACCAACCAGGTTGTCCTCTGCCCCCCCCAAACACACAACAAAATTTAAAAAGTTAATTAAATAAGAACAACAAAAATTTAGAAACCTCAACTTTCCTAAATAAAACATTTATAACAAAAAAATATGGCAGGAAAGTCTGAGGCCAGCCTGCTCTATAGAGTGAGCCGGGCTACATAGACAGTGAGGGATTACTTCTAAAATAAAATTAAAATTAATAACACCCATCTGAAACCTGCCCTCGTTACAAATCTTCAATGGTTCTTTCAAAGACGCATCAAAAGCTAAGTAGGAGCACCCCAAGTTTATCCGTGAGATGGCTCAGCGGGTACGGGCATTTGCTGACTTCGGCTCCATCCCCAGCTGGGCCATCTTTAGAGGTGACTTTCCACACAGCGGCCATGCACAGGACGATACCTAGGGACACACTCGAGCACACACTGGCTCTTATGCTGAAGATGAGGTCTTAGTGGGTTCGGGCTGCACTGAAGTTGGGCGCCTGTCTTAAAGTGAAGGAGTGATTGGGTGCAAACAGACCCTTCCGTGATTCTGACACCCTTCCTTTCAAACGGAAGGGCAGGTTGGCAGCTTGTCTTCCTGCTCGCAGCCCTGGAGCCGAGCCCCGAGGTTATCAGGAGACGAGTGTGGTCAGTTGGCCCTGGTGGGCACGTCAGAAGCAGGGGTGGGGTGCCCTTAGAACCCCTTTCTCATCTGCTGGGGGGTAGATGGGGCAGACACTGCACTGTGTCCTTGGGATGGACTTTGCCACTTTGATGTTTTTTAAGAAACGGTTCGCCTTCCCTGGGGGCTCTCTTTGTCTGCGCAGGAGAGCACACTACTCCTTTTCCTCTCTGCAGGCCTTGGAGGAGGGTTCGGCTACGTGGTCGGGGGGATCCACTGGGACAAGACCAGCTTCGGGAAGGCCCTGGGGGGTCAGCTCCGTGTCATCTATATCTTCACCGCCATCACTCTGAGTGTCAGCACTGTGCTCACCCTGATCAGCATTCCCGAGCGGCCCCTGCAGCCCCTGAGCGAGAAGAGGACAGCCATGAAGAGCCCGAGCCTCCCGCTGCCCCCCTCCCCACCTGTCCTGTTGGAGGAGGGGGCCGGCGGCACCCTCCCCTCTGCGACAGCCACCAGCCTGTATGCCAGCTTCTCCAGCCCCATCTCGCCACCCAGCCCCCTCACCCCCAAGTACGGCAGCTTCATCAGCAGGGACAGCTCCCTCACGGGCATCAACGAGTTCGCGTCCTCCTTTGGCACTTCCAACATAGACAGCGTGCTCATTGACTGCTTCACAGCCGGCCAGGACAATTACCTGGCTCTCCCCAGCAGCGTCCCCAGGCAGGCCATCAGTGTCAGCTTCCCCCGGGCCCCTGATGGCTTCTACTGCCCGGAGAGGGGGCTGCTGGAGAGGAGAGATGGGGCCCCAATCTTGGGCTCGGATGGAGACGTGCTAAGGGTAGGCTCTCTGGACACCTCTAAGCCGCGGGCCTCAGGGATCCTGAAGAGGCCCCAGACCTTGGCTCTCCCAGATGTGGCTGGAGGAAATGGCCCTGAAACCAGCAGGAGAAGGAATGTGACCTTCAGCCAACAGGTAAAAGCAAATGTCACTGGGGAGACAAGGATCCAATGGTCCATGCCTTTGCCTCTGTTGTGGGTTAGAGGCGGAGGGGGAGCCCAGCCTCAGAGACGTCTTCCTTTGCATGTGGGTGGGGCTGTGACTCTGGGATGTGTGAGTCCCCGGATGGGAGGGTATGTGTAGTGACACCTCTACGGGGTGGCTCAGTACAGAAGACAAGGAGGCATTTTCATAGACTCAAAAACCCTGCCAGAGCTCAGCAGAGGGAACCACCATCCTGAACGGCGCCAGACTCAATCGACAGTGGAACCCCGAGCATCTGAGCTCAGGTGTTTTATTGATTCAGAACTCCTCAGGTGTTCTACTGATAGCACGTGCAGATCATGAGCAATCAAACCTCCCCACAGAACTCCAACAGCTGCAGACAATACAGAACACCCTAGACGGCCCCTCACCCAACAGTGCATAGAACAATTATTTTACATATAACTAAACATAAACCTCTGCAACAGGTCTGTTCAGGTCAAGACCCGTGACTACTGACAGTCCTCTACATACTGTCTTGTCTGCCCCAAAGAAATTGAGGCCAGGACCATCCTCCAGAGAGAGCGGCGCAGGTGCCGCCAATTTCTAGCACTTTCCCTCAGCAGCTCAGTCTCTGCCGCGTGGGCCCTGTGAATAGGAAGCCAAGGGAGCCAAGTCTTGAAGGACCATGGTAATGCCACGGCAGCCTGTGTGTCCCTGGGGCCTCCCCAGTGTGAGCAGTCACCCCTACTCACGTCTGACACTAGCTGTCCCTAGCCTAGCACTAGCCTTCTGGCTGCAAAGGGACAGAAGCTTCTGGAAGGCTGAAATACCTTTAGCATGTTTGGCCAGGACGCTACTGGTTGCTATCAGAGGTTACTTCTAGGGCCCAAGTCGGTGAAGTGCTTGTTTTGCAAGTGTGGGGGCCTGAGTTTGACCCCCAGAACCACATAGAAGCCTGGTATAGCAAAACAACGCCTGAGGAATCACGCCTGAGGCTGGCCTCCAGACTCTACATGTCTGTATGTGCACCCGTGTCCACATGCACCCACCCCACCCACCCCACCCACCCTCACCCATACACAGAGCATCCACCATCTTGGGGAGGCGGCTCCTTTAAGTCAAAATAAGGCTGCCTTCTTACTTAGGTGGACAGTGTCTGTGTCCTTTTGGCCTCAGGGGCCCTCAGAGGAGGAGGGAGATCAGGAACTCAGGGGTTCTAGGCCACAGCCCTACGAAGCATCTAACCTGCACAGGTCCCCTCTGGGGCCTGGTAGACTGGAGCATGACCCAGTGGGACTCTGGGCAGGCCACAGAGACCACTGCCTCTCTGCCTGCGAGTGGGTAAGTGGCTGCTTCTCCCAGCCAGCCTCCCAGGGCTGAGGGCAGTCTGCGAGGGAGCTGGGAGGTTCTCAGCCTTTCATGCCCCGCCGCATGAATCGAGGGCTCGTCCTCTTCATTTTGATGACACCTAAGAAGCTTCGCCCTCTGTGAAAGGGAATGTCCTGTCTCACAAAGCTCAGGGGCTCCGACCACCCCCTTTCCTGCTCCTTCCCAACTCCATTCTTCCAACGGTGTGGTTTGGGCATAAATTCTTCTAAAATAGTAAACATCGGGCTCAGTGGGTAAGAGCACTGGCTGCTCTCCCAGAGGACCCGGGGTTCAGTCCCCAGCACCCCCATGGCAGCTCACCCCTGTCTATAACTCCAGTTCCAGGGGATCTGGCGCCCTCACACAGACACACATGCAGGCAAAACACCAGTGCAGATTAAAAAAAAAAAAAAAGTAAAAATTGTGACCTAAGGCTGGGCTGTACTTCAGTGGGTGGAGGGCTCGAGGTGTGTACAAAGCTCCTGCTTAATCCTCAGCTCTCTATACGCACACAGGGTGTGGTGGCGCATGTGTGTGATCCCAGCACCAAGGGAGTTAATAAGACCGTGTTTCAGAAAAAAAAAAAAAAAAAGTGAGAAACTATGAACACATCCAGGCTTGGGTTACCTGCCTGCTTTTAGCCATCTTCTCCTGCAGGCGTAGATAACAAGCTTTGTTGGCATGGCTACCCTGGGATCCAGAGCTACAGGCTTCCAAGTTCCTTTTCCCGCTAAGATAACCTGGCGCTCACGGTGTCACCCCGTCCCCAGCCAGAGCAGCTCAATTCCAGGATCAGCTCACACTGGAGTCTGCGCCTCAAACCCAGCAAGGCGCCGGGGAAGCCAAACCTCATTTCAGAACGGTTGGCAGCTCTGCCAGCGCCCACGGTGCGCACCGAGTGCTGGGTCTCAGAAACAGACCAAAGCCTGCTCGTTTCATTCTGCCGATGGCGGGGTGCCTGCCCTCACGATGAGCCCCTCTGAGGGGTAGGTGTACCCTGACATGGCTGCCCCGTCCTCCATGAGGCAGGGGAGCCACCTGAGTAGAGAGGGCTTTGAACATGAGTCTTGAGTAAGTTTTCACAGTGGAACTGATCTGTATTTCATGTGTGCGCATGTGCACACATACGCACATATATGTGGAGGTCAGAGGTCAACTTTGGGTGTTCTTCAGACACCGTCCTCCATGTTTTTTTGAGATAGGGCCTCTCGGTGGCCTGTGAATTGCCAAGTGGTTTAGGCCGGTTGGCCAGCAAGACCAGGGATCTGCCTGCCTCTGCCTCCTCGTGCTGGGATTGCAAATATGGCTTTTTTTTTTAACCCAGGTAATTAGGCTCTATCTCATGTCTCATGGCAAACATTCATCTCTCCCTGTCCCCTCCGCTGATCTGTATCAAGTGTGTCAATTGTATCTACTTTTTGAGGGATTTCCTTACTCTGTATGTGTATGGTCTCTCTCTCTCTGTGTGTGTGTGTGTGTGTGTGTGTGTGTGAGAGAGAGAGAGAGAGAGAGAGGGAATCTTGTGCCATACTGGGTGTGCTCAAAGTAAATTTCTACCTCCAGCTGCTCCTGAGTCTTCTCTCCCGTGTGTCCGGTGCTTTGTCCACCCTCTAAGAAGGCAGAGGGGACGGCAGACGGCTCAGCTGGCAAACGCTCCCACTGCGCAAGCCCAATGACCTAAGTTCGATCCCTGGGGCCCTCAGTAGGGGAAACTGATTCGACAAATTGTCCTCTGACTTCCACATGCGTGCCGTGGCATGTGCACACCCGCAC
Source organism: Cricetomys ansorgei (assembly GCA_026225945.1). Classification (NCBI taxonomy): domain Eukaryota; kingdom Metazoa; phylum Chordata; class Mammalia; order Rodentia; family Nesomyidae; genus Cricetomys; species Cricetomys ansorgei. Next base: position 5,202,706 of record JAMJFZ010000484.1, read on the forward strand.
TCACACGTGCACACTCGCACTCACACATGTGCACACCCGCACTCACACGTGCACACCCGCACTCGTGCACAACCGCAGTCACACATGTGCACACCCGCACTCACACGTGCACACTCGCACACATGTGCACACCCGCAGTCACACATGTGCACACCAGCACTCACACGTGCACACCCGCACTCACACATGTGCACATACACACATAGACACACAGCCAATAAGGAGAGCAAGTGAAACCGAAAGTTAAAGAGACAGAGGCCCCCACAGTGTGCGCCTCGAGCTTTTTGTCTTGCGTCTCGGCACCCCTCCTCGCACACTTCTGAGGGACGCGGGCCCAGGGCCTCTGACTCTGGTGTCTGTGGCTCCGTTACAGGTCGCGAACATCCTCTTGAACGGCGTGAAGTACGAGAGCGAGTTGACGGGCTCCAGCGAGCAGGCGGAGCAGCCCCTGTCCCTGCGGCGCCTCTGCTCCACCATCTACAACATGCCCAAGGCGCTGCGCAATCTCTGCGTCAACCACTTTCTGGGTGAGCCATGATGCCCCGCCTGTGGCCGGTGCAGCCAGGCTGCTGCCTGAGCTGGTTCTGGACACAGAGCCCCACTTCTCAGCACAGGTGGAGCGGGCCTGGCTGCTGCGCTGGAGGCGCTCCTCCGGTTAAACGACAAAACCCACTTCCCTGGAATGTCGTCCTTGGATGCGGACGCCTGCAGTTCGCCCACCCGCCCACCCACCTGCACGCCTCATGGTGCTCTTAAAGGGCTTGGCACTCTTAAAAGGCCCCAGCTAGGCTTTCATTCATTTGCTGTTGCGTGGTTGAAGGTTTGAGGATGGCAGAATGTGCAGTGGTGTCGAGGCTGCCATTCACAGGAGCACAGTCCCCATCGCAGGCAAGACTCGAAAATGGTCTTAGCCTTTCCCACAGTGATCTTGCAGGGTGTCTCATGCAAGCCGTGGATGGCATCAAGAACCCGGGTGACAGGTGCTTAGTGGGCACAGCTGATGCCAACACGCTAGAGAGGGACCCAGATGTCCAACCCAGGGGAGCATTAAATGCAGTAGGGTGTGCCTGTCTGGTCACACGCTGTGACACGGCTCAGTGTTTGCATGGATTCTGTCCCCAGCACTGCATAAACCAAGGGTGCCTGTAATCCCAGCACTCGGGAGGTGGAGGCAGGGGGATCGTAAGTCTCAGGCCATCTGTGGCTTCATACCGAGTTCCAGGCTCACCTGCAACTTGAAACCCCGTCTTGAAATTAAATGATAAGAGTGTCATCAGGACGGTGCTTGCCACATAAACATGAGGACCCAAATTTGGCTCTCCAGCTCCCACATATAAAAAGCCGGGCAGCAGCACACAACCGTGATGTCTGTGCTAGCAAAGAGGAGATAGAATGATCGGGGCCTGCTTGCCAGCCGCTCTAGCCAATCAGGGAGCTCCCAGCTCAGACAGAGACCCTGTCTCAAAGAAAGAAGATGGAGAGCAATTGAAGAAGACACCTGATGTTGACCTCTGACTTCCACACGCATGCACACACATGTGCAAGTATGCTCACACATGTGTACTCACACAGTACACATATCCAGGTTATAACACTATTTCTTGATGGCACAGAAGTTGAGATCATCATTTACAGTGGTTTGAGAAGGCTCGAGCATCACCTTCTTGGCCAAGGAAGACTATTAGCTGAGTCTTCAAAGAGTGTTGCTTGGAAACAGGATCAATAGTGACACACATCAGGCCCACGCCACAGTTTGCATTTCCTAATGTATTTCCCCTGTTGGGTGTGGTAGCACTTTAAACCCGGCACTCTGGAGGCAGAGGCAGGAGCATCTCTATGAGTTCAAGGCCAGCCTGGTCTACAGAGTGAGTTCCAGGACAGCCAAGAGAGAGACCCTGTCTCGAAAACAAACAAACAACAAAAGCCCTAATACGTTTCCCCTGATTAAACCTATCCCTCTCCTTATTGCTGATTATCACCAGCATTAACTCGCCTCCTGATTATAAGGTTAGTTCTCTCACCAAGTATGGTGGCACACACCTTTAATTCCAGGACTCAAGAGGCAGGAGGATCTCTGTGAGTTCTGGGCCAGCCTGGTCTACTCAGTGAGTCCTAGGATAGCCAGGGCTATGTAGAGAGACCCCGTCAAACAAAACAAAACACAGAGAAATGTTAGCATGTTAGGTGATGGGTGAACATCACTCCTGGTCAGCCCTTACTGGGTGAGGGTCTATTGGTCAGAGGCAAGAGCTTAGAAATGACAAATTCCTATAGTTCTGGAGACCAAATTACTGTCATTATGGAAACAGACCAATATGGAGGCACTTTACAAAAAGTCACGGCTCAGGCTGACCACGGCCCAGGCTGGCCTTGAACTCCTGATCCTCTTGCCTTCAGTTTCTAAGTGTGGAAAGCACAGATGTGAGCCACGAAGCCTGGCTTCCACCTGCTACTTTCTGGCTAGTAAGAGCACTGGAAGGAAGGTCACAGCCCCTGTCTTTCTCCAGGGTGGCTCTCATTTGAGGGCATGCTGCTCTTTTACACGGACTTCATGGGTGAGGTGGTGTTCCAGGGCGACCCAAAGGCGCCGCACACGTCGGAAGCGTATCAGAAGTACAACAGTGGCGTGACCATGGGCTGCTGGGGCATGTGCATCTACGCCTTCAGCGCCGCCTTCTATTCAGGTACCTGCCCGCGGCTGCGCGCACGCTCTCAGGAAATGCCCAAGAGGTCACGTGTTCAGGCGCAGCGTGAAGTCCCCCTGCAAGGGAGACACTGGGTCTTTTGTTCAACTCCTCAGCTACTGCTGGGCCTCTCAGCTGCACTCACCTGGTGCAGAGACCAACCCTGTGGGTGTCTGGCCTCCAAAGAGAAAGGACCCCAAAAGGGACATGTCTAGACTCGCCTAGACCATGGGTCCACACACTAGGGCAGCTTGGGACCTGGGGACAAGCCATGGAGCCACGTACAGCAGCGGCTCTCACCCTTCCTAATGCTGCGACCCTTTAATACAGCTCCTCATGTTGTGGTGACCCCTAACCATGAATTTATTTCTGTTGCTACTTCATAGCTGTTCTTTTGCTACTGTTAGGAATCATAATGTAAATATCTGCTATGCAGATGGTCTTAGGCGACCCTGTGAAAGGGTTGTTCGACCCCCAAAGGGGTGGAGACCCACAGGCTGAGAACCACTGACATACAGGCGGGTGTGTGGCTGCTAACCCTATTCTTCCCATGAGGCTCCACGGAACAGTAGGGCCAAAGGCATCCTGGGAAGGAGGCAACATCCATCGGGTGGGGTGGGGGGGAGGTGCAGAAAAAGCAAGTGTTGAGTGCAGGGTGGGGAGGACCGAGCTGATCTCAGGGACACCATGCTCAGTCCATCCCAGGACGGTCCCCTTGGGGCTTGGATGGAAGCATGGCCCCTCCCCTTACTCTTCTGGAATCGTGGGGTGAAAGGCCAGCCAGCGAGCTCCAGTTGCAGCTCCTCAGCAGTGCCGGGTTCCAGAGCAATTGTCATGACATCGCAGAAGGGCTGGGCGTGGCCCTGTGCTCCGCGCACATCAGTTTCTATGTGCCACCAACGCGAACACACAGAAGCCCTTTTCATTTGCTTTTTTAGTCACTGCAGCTGGGATGGCTCAGTGGGTAAAGGTGCTTGCTGCCAAGCCTGAGGGCTTGAGTCGGATCCCCACATCCACGTGGTGAAGGAAGAGAATGGCTTCAGCAAATTGCCCTCTGACCCCCACACGTCATGGCACATGCGCGTCTCCCCTGCCCCAACCCTACAGTGCACACCAAATAAATGTTTTAAAAATTTCTTTTTTAAATCACAGAGCCATTTTTTGGCTCTAGGGCCATACAAAGCCCAGCTGAGAAGGTTGGGGGTGGGGGGGTGGGTAGCTCATGGTGGAGAGATTACTTAGCACTCACAGGGCCCTGGGCTCCATCCATAGCATCACACACATCACTAAATGTTGAAAAATAGGTGAAAACCAGGCTGTGGGCTACAGTACGCCGACTGCCTTCTCTGGCTTCCCTCACATCAGAGAGCTTGGGGACAAATAAAGCGTTCATGGGCTGGGGGTGTGGCTTAGCACAATAGTCTATGTAGGTGCTTAGCATGTTTGCAATACAGTTCGATCCCCAGAGACCCCAAAACTAGATGGCAATCTCACTTGTGAGCCCCTGGGGTCAGTACTTTGGGGGTATTGGGCCCCTATCCAGGTGGCTTTCTGTTTTACTTTACCCATTGTCCTGTCTTCTCTGGGTACGGAGATGATGGCCAGCCAGGGGGTGGGCTCTTCCTCCCATTGCAGGCAAGAGACCACAGGCTCAGCCCAACCCCACACTCCTGAGCCCCTCGGGAACCTCATCTTTTGATCCATGGAAGACTTGGGATCCTTCTGGGGCTGGCGTGGATGGAGGCACCCCAGGTCTTGCTATCTACGCAAGTCCTGCGGAGATGTCCTCCTGGGGAGTGCTTTGAGCCAGGGACAAGCCACCCGCCATGCTGTTTCCCTGTGCCTGCCTCTGCCCTGCCCAGGGGAGAGGTGGAGAGGGAAGGAGGCTGGCTGCCTGTTCAGCCTTTGTCCTGCCTGCAGCGATCCTGGAGAAACTGGAGGAGTGTCTGAGCGTCCGCACCCTCTACTTCATCGCCTACCTCGCCTTTGGCCTGGGCACTGGGCTGGCCACGCTCTCCAGGAACCTGTACGTGGTCCTGTCCCTCTGCACCACCTACGGCATCCTGTTCTCCACGCTCTGCACCCTGCCCTACTCCCTGCTCTGCGACTACTACCAGAGTAAGAAGGTAGGTGCCCGCGCCGCCGCTTAGACCCGTAATGGAGGACTGCCCAGGCAGAGGGTGACAGCTCTAACGGAGGGAGCGCTTCCGAGTGTGTCCCTTCCACTAAGCCACCTTTCCTGCTACCTCCAGGCTGCTCCCACGCTGGACAGGGACACTGGGGAAGGGGCCCCCTATTAACACAGCAGTTCGAGGCTGGGTTTAGAGAAAGGAGAGCAGGACTCCTTTTTGACTGTTGGCATGGAGAGAGGTGTTTTTTTTTTTGTTTTGTTTTTTTAAAGTAGAAATTGATGTGGAAGGCTGGCGCCTTGTTTGCGTTGAAAAGAAAAAGGGTTATTTCGTTCAGCCCGGATGCTTCACTATTGTGTGACGTGAGATGCGTGTGTGGGTGGGGGAGAGGCGTGTGTGGGCCACCGCATATGTGCGCAGGTCAGAGGACGACTTTAGCGGACGGTCTCCTTCCTCCTGTATACAGGCTCTGCAGGCCACACTTGGGGTGTGAGGCTCGCATCTGCAGGGCTGGGCCTTTTTTTTTGGCAGCAGTACTGAGATCTAATTCCCCACAGAGTTTTTGCTTTTATCTCCATCCCACGGCACCCCAGTCTCATGTAGCTAAGGCTGGCCTCTAAGTGGCCCCCCCTGCCTCCACTTCCTACCACAAAGTAACTCAGCGGGGTGTGAATCGGGGGTTTGAAGTCATCTGCCACATTGCGAGTTTGAAGCCAGCTGGGGCTATGTGAGAACGCATCTCAGAAACTCAATAAAGTAAATGAAACAGAGCACAGCTCGGCAGCTTTGGGTATATTCACGGAACCGCGCAGCCGCTGCCCCGGACCCGGCGGTGCTCGAGCAGGGACAGTGTCCTGTGCCACCTGACCTGTGAGAAGGAAGCCAGCCTCTCTTCTGGTTGTTACCCTCTGGACACTGGCTGACCCCTGTGACGGTCCTGTGCCTCCTGCCTGGGCTTCCCAGGGCCCCTCATGCCCACTCCTGCGTGGAGGTGGTGACAGGTCTGACGCGCTTGTCTCCCGTCAGTTTGCAGGGTCCAGCGCAGACGGCACACGGCGTGGCATGGGAGTGGACATCTCGCTGCTCAGCTGTCAGTACTTCCTGGCTCAGATCCTAGTCTCTCTGGTCCTGGGGCCCCTGACCTCAGCTGTGGGCAGTGCCAATGGTGTGATGTACTTCTCCAGCCTCGTGTCCTTCCTGGGCTGCCTCTACTCCTCCCTGTGTGTCACCTATGAGATTCCCTCTGGTGATGCAGCAGATGAGGAGCGCCAGCCCCTCCTGTTGAATGTCTGATGTATCCGAATCTTGACTTTGGACTTGAAGGTGGTCTGCTGCAGGCTGGCCACTGAGAAACCAAAGGCCTTAGCGGCCAGCCAGGTTCCCATGGGATGTAAATACGTGGTAAATAAATGACAGCAGCAAAGCCTCCGAGCAGCTCTCTTATCCAAAGGCATGAGGTCACCTGGGCTAGCTCCCCTCCTTGGGGATGGTGGTGGTGGTGTAATGTCAAAAATCCTTTTTCAAAAGTGAAGATGTAACTCCGCTCTCAACTGTGGGTCTCCATCAAGGAAGCTTTCCGTATCTCCTGCTCCCCGGATGATCTGCACGTGTCTGGTTGCCACAGCTTAGCTGGGTGCCACTTGCCATTCAAGGATGTTGTAAACAGCCTAGGATAAACAGCCCCTGATAACAAGGGCTTATCCAGTCCGAAACGCCAGTAGTGCAGAGTGGGAACACACACATCCCTGGGAACCGAGCCATATATTCTGCACATTGCATCATGGTTAAACAGGATCGTGGGGTTTTCTGGGGTGGTGGTGGTGGTGGTCAGGAAGCCTCATAACCATCTATCCGTCCATCCGTCCGTCCATCCATCCATCCACTTGCTGTATCGTTTCAATCTGAAGGCTTGGTCCACAGCCTACTGTGTAATTGGGAAGTCGTGGATCTAAGGAGGTAGGGCCTATCGAGAGGAAGTTGGGTCATAGGGCACACCTTGAAGAGGATACTGGAACAGTGGCCTCTTCCTCTCTCTGCTTCTCACTGAGCAGTTCCCCAGCTAGCTACACATCTCAATGCAACAGGGACCGTGGCCTAGAACTTAAGATAACAAAGCAAAATAAACCTCTCCTCATTTAAGCTCATCTCTTGGGAACACCATCCACCTACCTTGGAGACTGCAATCAGTGTCCTGTGGGGGCTGGCAGTCGCAAGCCCTTGGGGAACTAAGGTAAATGAACAAGAGACCCCGTCACACACACAAACTAAGCGACAGAGGTGCACACTTGAAGGTGCTGGTGGTATGAGACTGAGCAGGGTAGGTGTCCGGGCTGCTCTCTCGGGACAATCTCTGAATGAGTCTGCTTCACATGTCTGAGTGAGCACATGCCTCAACGTGCCCAAAGAAATGAGACTCTTGGAGGGCGTCAGGGACACAGCTGCCCGCCACACCCTCCTGAGTATGATGCCCCTCCCTTCTCAGCCATTCGCTGAGCAGATGGACACTGGAGGTCTCTGGGTGCTGGGACTGCACCGAGCCAGGCCTGCAGAGAGAATGAGAACACATGGGCCATGTCTTTGAGCTTGTAGTAGCTCTTACCAACCTGGAGAGAGCTGACGTCTGGCCACCTTCTACCACCTTCTACCACCTGGCTTTCTCTTCTCTCCCCCTGCTGGTGATTGACTGGCTGTGTGGGGAGAGCTGGGGAAAGGGCATGGTAGCACTAAGGAAGTGGGCCTGGTATGGGGTTATGTGGCCCCTGGTGTCTCCAGTGCATGGCCTCTGTGGTATGCTTCAGCCATCTCTCCTTTGGCCCAGTCGGCCCCCCTTGTCACAACCCTCCATGTAACCCACAGATGCATCCAGGTGCCTGTCCTCAGTGCCACCGACTGCTGCTCTGTTCTGTGCCCTGCCCTCCTGGACATCTTTGGCCTCGCTCCAGATCACATCCACACATCTTGATGCTCCAGGAACAGCAGGAGCCTGGTGTAGTCGCCTCCTGTCTGGCCCGGCCCCAGCCTGCCTTCCAGGCCCATTTCTTCCCAGTGTGAAGGCCACAGACACCGTTCCTGTGTTCAAGCGTTGTCCGTAAGTAAAGCCCTCCTCTTCTCTGCACATCAAGAGCCTCTGGTCCACTAAGATCTGTCCACAGGGCCATGTCTCCTGAGCCCTACCCTTCTATCCTGGAACTAGCGAGGCCTCTGCCTTCAAGTCCTGTCTTTGTTCCCTCTGTGTTTTTTTTTTTTTTGTTGTTTGTTTGTTTTAAAAAAAAGTCTATCTGTATGTGTGAATGTGTGTGAGCATGCACATGGAGGTCAGAGGTCAATGTCTAGGCTAGCTGGCCAGAGAGCTCTCCAGAGACCCTTTCTGCTTCCCCGGTGCTGGAATTAAAAGCTCACATCATCACTCCTGACTTTCTCTGTGGGCACCAGGGGTCTAAATTCGGGTTTTCATGATTTTGTGACAAGCACTTCACCCGCTGAGTGACCTCTCCGGTCTAAATTCGGGTTTTCATGATTTTGTGGCAAGCACTTCACCTGCTGAGTTACCTCCCCAGGACCCGCCCCGTGCTCTGAGCTACATGAGGTCTCTGGAACTTTTCTGAGTCACAGCTCCAGGGGCCTCCTTAGGCTCAGGCTTCCCTTAGCATCATGGACCACCCGACTACACAGGAAGAGTTTAGATTCCTCGAGAATGTGGTGCTGATGGCTAACCTTTGCCCTGAGTTGTTTTTTTTCCCAGAACTGCTCCAGTCTGCAAGAGACATGACTAGGGAAGCTGCAGCCAGTGCTAGCTTGGCAAATCCTGGGTCCTCTTCCTGGAACTTTACATGTAAACGTAAGCACATTGCTTTCTCACATGGGAATGGTTGTCAGCTGTGTCCGCACTGGTCCTGACCCAGATTGGAGCAGAGCCTGGACCTGCACTTCAGGCTGCTCCCAGCAGGGGGCAGTGGAGCCACCACTGCATGAAGAGTTTCAGAGCCCCACCAAGCCACATGAGTTGGCTTCCTTTAGAGAGCCTGTCAATTCACGGAAGGAGAGAAAAATGTTTTTACCCTCTACCCAGACCCTTAAGACAGGCCCCACGGAGGCCACCAAAGCTAATATAAGCCATGCAATTAAAACTGGAAGTTACGTCCTTTCCCTGTCTCAGAAATGCACCATCCCAATGCCCACCAACCCTATAGTTAGCAACTGAGGCTGTCTCGGTGCCTGGGGGCTTTCTTTCCCATCTGCCTTGGTCACCAATGGGTATCAGGGATGTGGTCAGCTAGCACCCTGACTCCCATTGCACTGGGCTACAAGGCTTCATGAGAACTGAAATAGGTTCTCTCAAACATGCCAGAACCCACACCCTCTGGGCCCATGAGCAGGAAGGGCCCGGGTTCTCATGGTTCAGAGTTCATGTGCAAGGTTCCATACCATGCTCAAAGTGCTCTTTGCTCTGTGAGCAGATGAGGGCATCTGAGGACCGTGCTCCTGGCACTGGGGTACACTCTGGTCACACAAGGGCCCTCATGGCAGAGCTGCTCAGAGAGATTTTTGAGAGTTGGTCTCTGGGCCCAAGATTCTTAGAAGCTGCACACAGCTCAGCACCAGCAGGGGAGAGGGAGAGAAGGGGGGGGGATTAAAAAGGCCCATCAGTGGTGGCACATACCTTTAATCTCATCACTCAGGAGGCAGAGGCAGGTGGATCTCTGTGAGTTCAAGACCAGCTGGTCTACAGAGAGAGTTCTAGGGCAGCCAAAGTTATAACAGAGAAACTCTGTCTTGACAAACAAAAAAGAAGGGGTTGGAAAGTGGGGGAAGGAGAGGAGAGATCCATGTCCTCTCAGTATTTACAGGGTGCCACTGTGCATACCTCAGGCCCTGCAGATACACCAGACAAACTAAGGTAAAGAACCTCCTGTCTGCAAGATGAAGCTTTATCCGTGCCTCAGTATCCACCAGGGCCAGAGCTCCTGGACAGCATGCCAGCCCTGCCGTCTCTGTGAGCTTGTCCCCCTGTGATCTTCCCCAGTTGCACTTTGACCTAGAAACCCCCCCCCCCCAGCTGTGGCACACCCCTCAATCACCTCAGCCAGGGCCTAGAAAGTCTCACCCCAGAGGGTGGCCCCACACCACAGCTAGCTAGCTGTGTAGCCACTGCCACCTGGTGGCCGGGACCAGAAGCACATTCTATTCTGTAGTAGACCAATGGAGGGGCCTCTGAGTGACATCAAAATGCCAGGCACAGAGAGCTCCATGTCCTTTGCTGAGTCAGACAGGTCTTACAACAAGCTCCTTGTGGGCTGGTGAAAATGGCTCAGTGGATACGGCACTTGGCCTGCCAGGGCGAGGACCAGAGTTCAGATTCCCCAGAACCCATGTAAACGCTGTGTGGGTGGTAAGAATCTCTGTGGGAAGCTGGATAGCTGGGTTCAGTGACAGATCCTGCCTCAATGTCTCAAGAGGAGAGCTATGGAGAAAGACACTTGATATCAACCCTGGACCTCCACCCACATGTCTCCCCACAAAAGTCAAAACCAACTAACCTCCTTGCTGTCTGAATTTACCCCAGGGATTCGCCAGAGGCCGGACTGCAGGGCAGAAACTCCTAAGAACAGTGCTCACCAGGGCCGTCAGCATGAGCGCAGGCGTGATGCTGGGGTGGTGGACGAGAGAAAGTATGGAGGAATGCCAGCAGCAGGCACCTGGCTCCCCAAGTTGGGGGAGAGGGGGTTCACATCCAGTCTGGACTAAGGTCAATTTGGCCATTCATGTCTGTGAATAAACCACCTCTCGGTACCAAGGGTCTTCTGAGTGCTCACTTACCCACTCACTATCCATCCTGAAAAACAGTCACAGAGCTAGTGACCTTGGTCTAGTAACAAGGGAAGCTGAGGTGTCCGAGCAGAGTTGGGCGAGGGGTGCACAGTGCAGTTTCTGCAGTATGGATTCACGATTCGTCAAAGTACAAACCCATGATGGGTAGGAGAGGCAGAGAAGCAGGGCCCAGAACTTAAGCTGCCAGGGCAGAAATGAGCCCACCGAGGGGCCTGGAAATGGGCACCTCAAATAGTTAGAGAGCCAAGAGCCAAATACCGACGCAGAAGAGCCCAGAGAGGACGGGCATGGGCGCCTGAGCCAGCAAGGCAGCCATGCCACTGACCCACACTGCAGTTCCCAGGCTTTCCTGTGTACCCCAGGATCCTCGTCTGGCTGCCCTACTCTGAAACCCATCCAGTTGTACAGCCAACTGCATGGCTTGCCTCCCTGATTCTCTCTGGGACAAGTGCTTCCCTCTAGTTTGGGGACTAATTTGCTCAACCCCCAGTTAACTGAATAATGAGATCCATTCTGATTTCAAAAGTGTGGGTTCAAGAACACACCTGGACCTTCCGAGGTTGGCCAGGAGACTTGGTGGTAGCTACCATCCGGTTTGTGCCCTCCACCCTGCTGGTGAGTGCTTGTGCTTCTGTGAAGAGATCTGGCTGACTCACGGTTCCCATTCACAACTGCAAAGCTCTTCTCACTACAGTTTGGAAGTTCTCATCACTTTTGAGAAGTGACCTTAGGTCCCCAGTGCTCTCTGTGAAGTCTCAGGGATGCTTATCAATAGGGAAGCTATGCACCCAGCCATGCTAGGGTAGGCTGAGGCCCGGGACCTCCCACCATATTGAAGAGTTTGCTTAGCTCATGTGCAGCAACCAGAAGGGGGCCGCAGGGCCTCCGTGACCAGGCTGAGGACCCATTTTCTGGAGTGTGGGGTCCACACGGGAGCCAGTCACCAGAGTAGCTATAGGCAGGGTTGGCCTGAGGCGAGAGCACTCTGAATCACTTCATCCACTCGAGTCCTCTGCCTTGGATTCTTCCCGCACACCCTGGTGCTGGTGTAGGGTGAATGCGGACACAGGCAGCAATCCTGTGCCCTTACCCACACTCTCCAGGGCCCATCTCCAGTGCCCCACCCACACTCCAGAATGAGACAGTGCTGGCCAACACACAGGGTGCTGTAGTGTAGCTTGGTTTTATTTATGTCCACAAATATTTCAAAAAAATTACAAAATACTCAAATGGAGAGAACACAGAAGTCACGATTTTTCTGGGTGTCTACTGTTTACACTGTGTTATCTCATGGCAAACTACTCATATATACACTTAGCTCCAAGATCTAAAGAAACGCAGCGATCAGAATGTCCGCTCTGCCCCACTGTAGTGAGGCATGAAGCTCTTGACGACACTGAACAAGATACATACAGAACACAGAGAGTAAACCCAAACTTCAAACGAAAGGAAAAAACCCAAAAGGAAGCCGAGCGGCTGGGCTTCAAAGACGCCATGAAGGTCCAGGGCCTCCGAACAAACTGCAGTTGGTCACGGAGGAAATGAAGACAGTGCTTCACCTTGGGCCAGGGGAGAAACCCAAAACGTAACAAGGAAACGCTTCCAGACAGATTTCAAGTACAGACTTCAAAGTACTTCACTCTTTCTCTTTGGAAAATGGGTACTAGAGAGGAGATAAAGGGTTAACTGAACTCAGTTAAAAGGGGGAGAAGGAAGTGGTGGCAGGGAGCCCATGGAAGAGGCCTCAGTCCAGAGGGCTGCAGGGCATGTCACCACCCCCAGAAGAAAACAAACGCCTTCGTGCCAAGGCGGCCAGAAGTCTGATGATCAAAGGTTAATTTGAGCTTGCCTCCTATGAAGAACCAAAGTTAAGGCAGAAATGGAATGAGAAAAAGAAAGTTAAAAAATAAAACAAAACAAAAAACCTACAAACGTTTTCAACAGACAAATGGATCCTAGCTGCCCCGTGTGTGTCAGGGTACGTGAGGCCCTGTCACACCTGAGTCAGAGTGAGAGCCAGGTCAGCTACGAGCCACTGCTTCCCACAGGGTCAGGACACACAGGGTGGTCCCTGGCAGGCTGGGTGTTCCTAGGTACAACACTGCTCAGAAGAGTGGAAATGGCCCTCAAGAGTCCGAGGGAGGGGTCACACAGATGCACCCCTGGCGCTGGAGGGGAGAGTGCCCCAGCAGCAGCAGTTGCCAGTTCTGCCCAGGACTGCTCTGTTCCCCAAGGGTCCACTAGAGACAGCTTCTCAGGAAAACCTGCTTCAACTAGGACTTGTGCTCCTGTTCCTGGAGGAAACGCAGGACACACAGGGTCTCCCAGGAGGGTGCAAGTGACCTGCACAGCCTACTTTGCAGCCCAAAGCACAGGCCAGACCTACAATCACATAAACCCCAGGGTGTCCCTCACTCTGAAGCAGCCTCTCAGTCTATGGCAGGTGTGACTTGGCTTGGTGACGCTCACACGGGCGGGTTTCTTACATTCCTTTGGCAAGCCTGTGTCTTGGATCTTTCATGTGCCGTGTACTGCATCATTTTCTTGAACTAGAATGTTTATGACAATTTATCTAGGACAATCAAACATATGCATAAAGCTCTAAGAAAACTTATTATCACACACATACACGTGAACATGCGCTTTCTATACCAGAGACAGGACACCAGGGACACCAGGGAACACAAAGTCAACACTGAACTCCTATGAGTAAGGAAGGAGGCTCGCTCAAACACGCCTGCCACTGCACATGCGAATGCGAGGGACAGACAGAAGCGAAATCAAAGCAGCAAAACAAAGCGCCGGTAACATTGTCCCTGCCAACCTCTGGGTGCTCACTGCTGTGACCAGACCTAGTCCCAAGCTCCTGCCTGCTTGAAACTAGAAACGCCCATCTGTTCCCTTTAATTAAAGGGATAATTATATATAACTTTTTATTAAAAAATCAACTCTGTATTCTGTCAATAGCTGGTAGGAATTCACACTTTGTGACATGGCTGGAAAAAATAGATCAGAATAGTCGTCTGTGGAAGGAAAAAAAGGCTTCTAAAATTATTTATTTACAGATGTAAAAAGCCATGCTGCAGAACTGTCTCAAATTATGAAGATTTCCTACAATGTATTAAAATAAAAGATTTTTTAAAAATTATAGCTCTTGGATTTCAAACTCATATGCCACCTCTCTGCAAACCGCGTGGGTCCCAGAGCCCACATGTCTCAGTGTCTGCGCGCACAGTGAAGGGTGTGAACGGACTCTAGCACCTACTGAGAAATCAAGGAAAACAGAACGAAAGCCAAACCCCAAGATCGCAGCTAAGTTTTCCGAGTGTTCAGTCCAGCCCAGGACACACCAGGTTTCTGGGGAACTGTCATGCAGGGAGACCCAAACCGGTCTCAGGAAATCCTTTCAACAAACGAACACTATTATGCGGATGTGTTTTTAGTTGTGGGTTTTAAATATATCGAGAAATCTTTAGACGGTATTCCTCTTTGCTCTTGCAGCTCCTACTGGATGTAAAAAGTCCTGTTTCTGCCCCCTAGAACCGGGGTTTCCACAGCCAGCATTAACAAATAAATAACTTATAACTGCTTGTCACCTTCTTTCTTCAGTCGACTGGTGGGCAGAGGAAGAAAACAAGAGAATGGGCGTCAGGGTGTGGCGGCAACAGGGAAGTGGCACCCCACGGGCTACATACAGGCAGAGGCTGGTCAATCTTGTGGGTCCCACACCACCCAGCAGCCTCATGCATGCACGCCTCCCTTCCTCCCTCCCTCCCTCTCAGATCAAGGGTGGCCTCGGTGCCCGCCACAGTGGTGCTGGGGTGGGGGTCCCAGCTCACCTGTAGTAATCTTCCTGACTCGGCAGGTGGCCACCATGCATGTGAGGGTGTCCATGCAGCCACTGCTGCTCCATGGCCAGCCTCTGTAGCTCGGCTGACTGGGCATGCATGGCCTGAAGCTGGTGGGCTGCTGACATGGGGGGTGGGATAGCCCCAGGCAGGTCTCGGGGATAGGGGGTGCCTGCCAAGCACAAAACAGGCTCTGCTACAAAAACAAGTCAAGGAAGTAGCCATAGCCAGGGTAACCAAAACAGACCAGGAAGGAAGTCAGAGAGCCTGCCCAGCAGCACACTCATCTAGCTGAGGAAGCTGAGCCCATCCTTCCCAAGCTCTACAAAGACCTCCGCCAGGGAGAGAGCACTGGCTGTTCAGCAGAGCCCAGGCAGGAATTAGGCCCACACCAGAGGCCCAGACCTCGCCTGCCCTCTCCTCCCAGCTCCTAGCCCCAGTGCCTGCTGTCCTCTGCAGCCCAGGCAGTCCTGGCCCCTGCCAGGCTGCTCTGCTGTGCATTTATGGCCTCCTTACTTCAAGCCCTCCCCAGAGCAGTCCCCCTGCTGGTCCCCATCTGTGTGCAAGTGGTAGGGACTGCCTGACTCTACTCCAACTTCCCCTTGGAATCTCACGTCCTCCCTGGTGAATTCTTACCGAAAACTGGATGGCGCAGCATCTCGTGCTCATGGGGGGGCTGTCCAAGTAGAGGGTTGGGGAGGGTGCCAGGAGGGTAGGGGAAGCGAGCCAAGTGAGGGCCAGCAGTCAGGGGGTCGACCAGTGGGTGAACTGGGCCTGCTGAACCTGAGAGAAAGGACACAGGCCCAGATGTAGCTGACACATGGCTCTGGCTCTCTTTCCCTGCTGCATGGTCCACTGTGACTCTGCTTTCACCCAAGCTGGTTCTTGCTCACTTGGCTGCAAAGAATTCCGACCTCCCCGTGGGCAGCACAAAAGCAAGGCAGAGATCACTACAGAGCTCTGCCTTGGCCAGACATTTCCTGCACCACGCCTGAGGTTGCCCAGCATGGCCCACCCTTCTCTCCTCAGCTCACAGCAAATGTAGTCTCTCCCTCCCTTGAGAACAGCCCCATGTGTCTGCCCTGGGTAGTTCTCCTGCCCTGGGTCCCTGGTGCAGTAGCTCTCGACCTCAGGCCCTCTGCTTGCAGTGGCTTACTCTCCCCCTTGGGGGCCTGTTGCAGTAGCCCTCTGATCTCAATGCTGCCCCAGCTTTCAGATTCACTGCCTCCCTCATAAGATAGGAGAAGCCTTGCCTTCCCCCTCTCCCCATCCCACTGTGGCAATAAAGGAATTCCTTGGGCAACCCAGTGCTCACACCCAGACCCTGCTTGGCTCTGAAGGCCACAAGAGCCCTGCTCTGCTGTCTCTCACCCAGGGCACAGGACCAGGCTTTCCCCAGAGGCTTCTCTTCTCTAGGAGGCCAGGGTACAGCAGCTCCCTGAGACCCACAACTGAGTCTTGGATGGAAGCTGCCTTCCCAGCCTTGCCCCTGACCTGTACACACCTTGGTGGAGCGGGTCCTGCTGGTGGAGGTGGAGGTGCGAGTGGATGTGTGAGTGCTGGTGATGGTGTGGAGTTACATTAAACATCTGCAGTCGCGCCAGGGGGTCGCTGGTCAGCGATGCCATGCGCTCGGCATGGATGCGCTCGGCTGCCAGTCTGTCTGGATAGCTCATCTCAGGCCGCAGCTGAGGACCTGCCAGTGCCAGTCTCTCCCGCTCCAAAGGGTTCAGGCCAGGGTGGAAAGAGGCAAAAGGGTGGGGGCCGGCTGCAGGAGGGATCGTGAGGGCGCTGTGCCTGGCAAAATGCTCCATGGGGTTGGTGGCAGGGTGCAGGGGGTCCAGCTCGGGGGGCTTCACCTCAAAGCCTGGTTTCATCCTCTCGCGCAACTCCCGCTCCCTGATCTCGCGCTCCCGGATCTCGCGCTCTCGGAGCTCACGCTCACGGATGGTGGGGTCAACATTGTAGAGGCCAGGCATGTGGTAGGCCAGCAGGGGGTCAGTGGGGTTAAGGGGCATGTAGAACGGGTGGTTGCGGTTGGTGGGAGACATGACATGGGGCCGAGCATATTCACTCAGTGTCCGGAGGGCAGGCGTGTCAGGCCCAATGTACGGGGGCACGGCGGCAATTGTGGTCGGTGGTGGCTCGAAGGACGGTCTCATGTGACCAGGACCACTGAGCTGAGGGTCACTCAGACGGCCTTCATGTGCTGAGCTGGATGCCTTCTGCAGGAAAAAAAGAGGGGGTAAGGACGGGGCCCAAGCCATGGGTGACGGAGGGTGCCGAGCCACCTGGGGTCAAGACTGCGTTCACCACAGAGGTGAGCCCCTGTCCTGTTGAGTGCCAGGTCCAGGCCCAGGACAGTCCAGACCCTGCTGCAGCACTCTGACCTGTGCTGAAGCTGCCCTTGTACCTTAGGTGGGTGCGTGTGCACCTGTGTGCACAGTAACAGCCGTGCATACGCATCCCGGAGCCCAGCAGGCCAGGAAACCTAGCATGAAGTCTCACATGCCATTTCTGGACCCAGCTTTCCCGCACACCTGATCAAGCAGGTACCCCAGCCCACAAGATTTCAAAGCAGGATGCCCCTGTGCAGCCCCCCACCTCCCATGCTTAGGTCTCCTTCTAAGTCACCCCCTCTTGTCTAACACCTTGGGATTGTAGAGAAGACACAGGTCTATAGGCTGCAAGGAAAGGACAGGCCCATCAATCAACAGACTTATATGGCAGCCCAGCAATGGCTTACAGCCTTCAGAAAGCCTGGGCGTGGGTGCCAGTGGCACCTGAAGAACACACCAACAGTCTGGGATGGACCCCAGCCACCGCCCTGGCTGAGGACGCCGCCCTGCACAGCAGGCCCCCTCGGGACTCACAGCAGCGCGCTCTGCCTCCCGCTCCCGCTCTCGTTCCCGCTCTCGCTCTTTCTCCTTCTCTTTCTCCCGCTCCCGTTCCTCTCGAGCTTTCTGTTCAGCCTCCCGCTTGGCCTTCTCGATGGCCTCCTCTCTCTTCTTAGCTAGTTTGGATCCAGCCAGAGGCATGAAGTACAGGTCTGTCCGTGCACACGAGTTGTAGCCCCGGTCCAGGTGTTTGTAGAACCTAGAGAGGTAGCAGCCCTGGCTGGAGCGTCTGCTGGGGCCACTCTTCTCTGCTTCCCCCAAGTCCTCCCACGCCCAGCTATGCCCACATTCCTCGGAACCAGTACCTGGCCGACTGGCTAGCATGGCTGGGGGTGTCCACCACAGTGGGCTCAGGAGATGGGCTCCTAGGGGGCGGAGGAGGGCTCTCTGGCTCCTCGGCTTCATCCAGAGCCTCCTCCTTGATCTGCACAGCGGGAAGTGGGCAAGATGGTGCCCCTGGAACACTGCCTCCAGAAGAGACAGCAGCAGAGCAGGGCGGCTGTGACGAGGAGCTAGGCCCCGTGGGTGGGGTGGAGGTGGATGGGCAGGAGGGTGGGGTGATTGGAGGAGGGCCCCCAGGTACAAAGGGGTGCTGGGGGAATGGGGACTGGGAGGGCACCTGGTGGAGGCTGTTAGGGGGATGGGAGGCAGCAGAAGGGGGTAGGCTCTGGCTCTGGGTCAGCCCAGGGGGCTGGGCAGGCGAAGAGGGCAAGGGCTGGCTCTGTGGCATGAGCTGTAAGGGTGGCGGGTGGGCCGAGGGAGGATGGTGCGTGGACAGGGAGCTGAGGGGCTTCAGGGCTGGAGGGGGCGGCAGATTGGCATTCATAGAGAAGGGCGAAGGCCCTGAGAGGTGGGGTGGATGTTTGTGGGCCTGTGGTGCTGGCAGCTGGGGAATTGGTGTGGTGGGTGGGGGCTTGATGTGAGGCATGGCTAGAGGCGCAGGAGGCAGGGGCTGCTCCCTCGGGGGCTGTTGGGGCTGCAGAGCTGACTGAGAGGCTGGAAGCTGTATGGTGGTATGAGGGTGAGCTGCTGTTGGGGGGGTGCCCAGAGGACCCTGGCCTGGGGAGGCCTGGGGAGGAAGTCCAAAGGGCTGAGGAGGCCCTGGATGCTGTAGCAGGGGTCCAGCCTGCAGGCTGTGAGGGCCGGATGGGCCCTGCCCATGCAGGGAGGGCTGGGTGTGCGGCTGTGCAGTGTTCTGGCCAGGCGGTGCAGTCAGAGGCTGCAGAGGAGGATGAGGCGAGGGCAGCCGAGGAGGGTGCAGGGTGGGTGCCTGCTGGATGTGGGCGTGGGCTGCAGGGGCCACTCCAGCCTGGGCCTGGTTAGGGGGCTGTGAGGTTGCAGGAGAGCCCTGTGGAGGAACTGCAGTGGCAGAGGGTGTGGGCCCTGAGGTGGGCAGCTGGGGTGCTCCTGGAGGGGCTGTGGAGGGAGCTGAAGTGGCCCCACTGGGAGCTTGTGAGGTGGGGGGCTGGGCCTGCAACATCTGCTGCTGTGCAGAGGAGTCCGAGTCACTCTCGTTGTCCTGAGGGCTGGGGATGCTGGGAGACGTGCTGCGATTGTCCTGATCGATGTCTTTCGGGTCACTGCTGCCCTCATCGTTGACACTGCGGCTGTCCGAGCTCTCTCCCTCACCTTCAGAGGGAGAGTTGGGGCGGCTGATCTCCTAAAGCCAGGAAAGCAAGAGATGGAAGCCCTAGGAAGCAGAGCTCTGCCACACTCTGCTAGAGTGGGAACACAACCCAGGTCTGTAGAGAGACAGCAGCAAGCTCGGCTCTTGCCTGGACTAGATCCAACCCTCTTTCCTGGAAGTTAGGCAATGCCTTCCCCCAGGAGGACCCGAGCTCATGTGTGCTGGGTTAGGGGTGGGGGTCACAGGAGCCTCACCTGGGTCTTTGTCTTTTTGGAGGTGGTCCTGTCGTTCTCCTCTGTGTCGGAGGCCACCTTCTCCCGCTGGCGCTTGGTGCTCTTGAGAGGGGACGCAGCCTCTTCCTTCACCTTCTGCAGTGGAAGCAGAGAAGTGACAAGTTTGTGGACACTGTTCCTATTCTGAGATCCATCTCCAGAAGCAAGAATGTTCTCCAAAGGGCCAATGGAGCAAAGGCCCAAAAGGAGCAGCCATCTAAGGATGAGTCTTTTTAACGACTCCATTCTATGTTCTGAGGTCTTGGCAAACTTGTGGCAGAGGTACCCCCATATCTTTAGGCCCTAGACCTCCATCTGCAGCCCCTAAGCCAGGGCAATGCCAGTGCCCAGATGGAGGAAGGAGCAGGAAGCTCCCAGTGAAACCTCAGCCCCTGACCTTGGCTGACTTCTTCACTGTCTCTGCTTTACTGTCGGTGCTGGAAGTGCTAGCGGCACTGGGGGAGTTCCGGCCACTGGATCGGATGTCTTCATTGATGGGTGAGGCACGGCCATCAGGACTAGCAGGCTGCTTCTTCCGACCACTTCGTAGTGTAGACATCTGCCCCCCAAAACCAGAGACTGGTGAGAATGGACCCCAGGCCCCACAGATGCCCACCTAAGTCCAGCCGCAGGCAAGGTAGGATAAACAGGTATGTTCACAAATTCACTCAAATGCACCCAGAGGTAACAGTCTGCTGAGTACTTTAAAGCACCTTTCCCTTTCTCAGGTAACTGTCAAAGCTCACTGAACCAAACTCGGAACATTTGTGGAGTTAATCAAACAGGACAGGAAGTCGCCCAAGGAGACAAGGCTGTTAAACTCCCACAGTTGCCTGGCCTACAACACACTTCTGGAAAGCCACGGGGCTCAGCTGAGGTCAGGATGCATGAGGGTGGGCAATCCTATCCACTTGCCAGAAAAGTCCTCAGAGAGGTCAGTGTCAGAGAGAACCAGCCCTCAGCGTTCACAGTTCCGTGGTCCTAGACACCTTTCCAACCAAGGCTAAACAAAGCTGCTGCTGTTGCTGTTTGTTTGGGTTTTTTTTGTTTGTTTGTTTTGTGAGACAGGGTTTCTTTATTGTAACTCTGGCTATCCTGGAACTCACTCTGTAGACCAGGCTGGCCTGAACTCCTGATTGCTAGGATTAAGGACACGTGCCACCACCACTTGGCTCATTGCTATATTATTTTAAAAACAAGGACTCACTCCATAGCCAGGTTGGCCTTGAATGTATAGCAATTCTTCTGCGACAGTTTCCTGAGTGCTAGGAATATAGACATGAGCACCAGGCCCAGCCCAGCAGAACAATCCTCACTAAAGAACCTATGTAAAAACCTCTAACATGGGATCAAACGTTTGGAAAAACAGCCTGCCTGCAAAGTTAAAACAGAGATATGCCCACTGGAGGTGAGCAGCCCACACGTCAGAGAGAGTTCTGAGGGGCTTGGGGAGCTGGCACTGGGCTACAAACCAAAACCAATGAGCTCTGTAACAAAGCTCCCTATACACTCCATGGCCCCAACCCCACAAGCTAGGCTACCTCCTTCGGGGAGCAGTACTACCAAGAGTGCGTTTCTGCCTAAGACCAGCTCTCACTGCGTCCTGGTGGGCCTGAGCCCCAGCCCCGGGTCCCCAGAGCTCACCGAGCCCCGACTCCGCCTCGTCCTCATGCTATGCTTCCCACTGAGCCCATCGTCCTCCTCCTTGACAGGCTTGAACATGAAAGGTGGGGGGTCCACGGGCTTCTCGATGGGCGGCAGCTCGCCGTACTTCTTGAAGTGGATGCGGCAGTCCGTGCAGAGCAGGATGTTCTCTCGGCCCCCGTGGTGCCAGTCTTTGGAGGCTACATGAGGGGAGGTGAGTAACCTTGGAAACCACCTATGTCTCTGGGACATCTGGGCAGAGGGGCCCTTCTGTGGGCTCCACCTGACCCTAAGTCACGAGAGCCACTGAGCATGAGCTTGGATAGTTACCCGTTTCCCAGACAGCCCAAAGTTGATGAAGGGTATACACTTTAAGTATACCTTTAAGATGGCAGCCATTTCCCTGGAACAACAGACTCCCTCCCTCACCTTGTGTGAGTCCCTCCTACCTAGTAAGTCAGCATAGCTCTGACTGCTCAACAGGAAAGCAAAGTCAGAAAAAAGATTTCAAGTTTCTCAAGCACAAGCCAAGTGGCAAATCAACCACCAGCCCTGGTGCTTCTCCATCCAGCACATGAAATGCTGTGAGCCCGGTGGCCCGGAGCCCAGCAGCCCGGCCCAGGAATGAACACCTGCCCCTGCACTGAGGCCCCAGGAGGCCACTTACTGGTGGTGAAGCAGTGGCGGCAGGCGTATCCCTTCAGCTCCTGCTCGCTGTCCTCACTGTCAAAGTCATCCTCACTGGCTGAGCTCAGGTCCACTGCACGAGGAGGGCACAGTGGAGACAGAAGAGACACCACCATGTTCAGCTGGGAATGGGGCCACCAGTAAAATAACTCCACAGATGAGGGTGGGCATTGGCCACAAAGGCTCATTTTGAGTATTTCAGGATCAGTCACCAGAGTAAAGAGCCTGTGTGCGTGCCTGAGTGTGCGTGTGTGTCCATGTCCGTGTGTGCAGTACTCAAGGTCCTGCCCTGCCAGATTTTGGTGGGCTGATGCCACATCTGAGTCCTGTGGTAACCAGCACAGGTGCTCATACTGGTGAATCTGAAATGGTAACAGTGTACCCACAATGCCTTCCTAGCATTGATCTGAGCAGCCTGGAATTCTGTCCTGCTGAACCTAGATGGCTTCTGGCTAGTGCTCTGCAAAGCACTACTGCTTCATTCCAATTCACAGGAGCCAAGAAGGCCTCCCTGTCTTGTTAGGGTGGGTGCCACCTGGGACTGGAAAGAGGATCTTGGTAAAGTAGACACAAGAAGAAAGTGGAACCCTAGGTGAAGCTACATCTTGCAAAACGTGAAAGAATGATGAGTTTATTAGAAATACTTAAATGTATGAATACTTTTAAACTCTCCCACAACTGTCAGCGCTAACGTGCCCATATGCACACACTCATCCACAAACCACACCATACAAACCCCCAGTGCACCAGTACCAGGGGCTCAGAGCTGGACACCCATATGCCCACACGCAAATAGCCTCTTACTATCCTTTGCAGCACCAAGATACCCCACTTACAGAATTCACTGGAAGGTGGTCTGGAGGGCGTGTTGACTGGGGTAGATGCCGTGCGAGTCTTAATTCTTCTGAACACTGCCTGCCTGCGGTGCCGGCGGTGGGCCCGGGAGCTGGCTGCCTCTGGTGTTTTCTTCCAGTAGTAATAGAAGGTAATCAGTTCCCCCTGCAGGAAAGGCAGGCAGCTGTGAGTGTACACGCACAAAGTCTACACATCATAACACTGTCCTGTGCCTGGTGCAGACAGAAGGGCGGCAGTGCTCCAGAGGGAAGCCTGAGGCCCCGTCCTGCAGCCCAGCAGAGCATTGCCTCCACACACCAAGAATCAAGACCACTAAAGAGACAAAAGGGAAAGAGGGTTCCCATTTTTAGGGAGCTATAGTTGTGTGAGTGTACAAGCCGAGTGTGACATGTGCATATGGAAACATCTGCATAGCACCCAGTGAAATCACAAGTGTGTGAAGGAATGCTGTTAGACTACCTCAGAGGCAGCCACCAGAGAGAGCACAGGTGAGCTGGCAGGAGACAAACAGCTCTGTTCCACCTCCCTCGACCCTTTCAAGGGCCACACGTGCACAAACTAGCAGGAAATCCCAAGGGGCAGGACTAGGGCCTAGCAAAAGAAGACAGAGGGACTGATGCCTGTCACACGCTGAGCCTGAAAATATGCAACTTACGGGGATGGCAGCCCTACCCTGAGGGCTCTGTCTCTGTCTATTACCTGTCTCCCATACAAAGAACACTCTCACCTAGCAGAGATTAAAAACATTTATAATGTATACAAAATAATGCGTTTGACATTTTTATAAAGGGCCAATTTCTTAGAAAGACCTCAAGAGAAAGTCTCTGCCTCGGTCTTAAAAGGACAACATCAACAACAGCATTAAATCAACACTCGGGAGCTGGGTGCTCAGCTGTCCCAGACTCCCCTCCCCTCATCCCTCCATGCTTCTGTCTCAAGAATTGGCAAGGAAAGGAGGAGGCAAAGTTGTTTTCTTGGGAACTGGGTTCTAAGAGCAGGGAAGATAAGCAGGCAAACTGGGCAAGGTTGTCTGGAGACCATGTACAAACACGACTGACAGAACTAATCAGACAAAGCTTCACCCCAACACCCCCAGTGGCCTTGATATCAGAAGCAAGGAGCAGGTTTTAGACAAGGGAACAGTTTCTCAAAGGCAGCTGATGCTCCTGACCCGGGAGCTTTGTTCTTCCTTCCTCCCAGCACTTATTTCCCTGGAGGTGGGTGGGGTGGGTACTGAAGATGGGAGGTGGAAGCCAGGGCTAACCCTCTGCCACTGAGCTTAGTGTCTCTGTGTGTGTGTGTGTGTGTGTGTGTGTGTGTGTGTGTGTGTGTGTGTGTGTCTCGGGGTAGGGAGAAACAGGATTTTTCAGGGGCTGAACTGGCCAGGTAACCTCAGGGATCTGCCCCTAGCGCTGGGATCACAAGTTTGTACCATACCTGTCTTTTCGTGTGGAATCTGGGGAGCAGACTCTGCTCCTCAACTTTGCACAGCAAGCACCTTACTGACTAAGCTATCTCCCCAATTGCCAGTCTTTGGTTTTTTGAGACAAGGTCCCACTCTGTAGTCAAGGCTGACTTTGAACTCATGATCCTCTTGCTTCCAAGACCAGAGTTCCATGATTACAGGAGTTTGTCACCAGATAAAGCAGAAACTGACTGCCCTACCTATCTCTTGGCATTATAGAGTTCTAATCGTTTAATACTTAACAAAACGCCAGTTACCACCAATGCTTAACAAATGAAGCACTTTACTGTCCAGGTTGGGGAGGCCAGGGAGCCTCCACCAAGGCCCAGAACACTCATGCTTGTATGTGTGCACCCCAGCTCAGTTCTACCTGGTGCTAAATGAACAATAAGAGAAAACGGAGACACTGCTGGTGGGGGTTCTGACTGTTCTCTAGTATGTGCTGAGGTACAAATGGCAGCTGGCCCAGGGTTGACTGGCACATCCTGAGACCGAGGGCCTCACCAGGACCTCCTGCCACTTTACCTCCCACCTGAATGACTGGAAATGCATTTTCCCACACCAATACTGGGTGTTGACAGAGGGACTAGACTCTCACACCTGCTAGAGGATTTCAGAATCTCTGCCAACTGAAAGCATGCTGAGAACATGGAAGAATATAAATTTAAGATGCAGAAAGCTTAGATGGCTAGAACTTGTGCACACTGCTCATGGGAACTTAAGGACATCAAAGCAACTTTTTGAAAACAATTTGCCAGTTTCTATCAGCTTAAACAAGTACCATAGGATCCAGCAATTCTATGCCTGGCTTGTTTATCCAAAAGAACAACAACAACAACAAAATATGTCCACACAAAGGCTTTAAACAGTTTTTAAATTATTGATGTGTATGTGTCTTGGTGTGGGAATAGCTACGAAGGCCAGAAGAGGGAGCTGAAGTCCTTGAAGCTGGAATTACAGGTGGCTTGCTGCACACGGTGGGTACCAGGCGGGTACTAGGAACAAACTCAATCCTCCAGAAGAGCACCTCATGCTCTTAACTGTTGAGCCAGCTCTCTGGTTCCACATAAAGACTTTCATACAAATGTTCTAAAAACATTATTCTTAATAGCTCCAAATAAGAAAAAAGCATGCTTAGCCATAGGAAGTATAATTGAATTATAAGTATAAACTGTTATTTGACAATAAAAAAAGGAACCAGCAGCTGATACAGTAATAGTGATAAATCTAAAAAAAAAAACAAAACAAAACCTTGTTAAATGAAAGCCAAAGGAGGGCATATGTTCACGACAGACAGGGAGATCTACAACAGCAAAAAAGGCAATTCAGTGGTTGTCTAGAGCTATAAGGTGGGCCAAGAGGGCTTGCAAAGGACCCAACCAAGTGACTACGCTAGAGGGAAATGCATAGATGGTGTCATACAGAAGCATACGGGCGTCAAAACTTAACTGACTGTATTTTAAGAGTGTGGGTATATTCATATACAGATACGCGCACCTTCATACATATACATATACACACACACACACGTGTCACATGTCAATTATATGTCAATAAAGTTGAGAAAAACAATAATAAATCCAGGCCAGGTTTTATTAGCTGCCTCTCAAAGACTGCAATGGCCACTAAGGGATTAAACATGGAGGATTAGAAACAGCATACTGCTGCCTGCATGGGTGGCTAGGTCTTGAGTACAAACAAAAGAACATGATGGTGAAAGCCCTGGTTCTACAAACAGGGAATGAAGCAGCTCATGGCCTCACCAAGAAGGAAGTCAATTGCACTTTAATCAAACATGCATGGTGTGCAGCAGAGACCCGCTGCACATAAATTCAGGGAACAAAAGCTGCTGCAGAAATCAATAGCTCACTGAAACATTAACACAGGCTATCATTGATCAAAAGGCAGCTCCACAAAGGCAGCCTTGCAAATTAGCCCCTGCTTTTGCTTGCAAGCAAACACCAAGGCCTAACTGTTGTTGGCAGGAACGGCTTATAATGATCACTTTGTTCCCAGTGCTCTCACCTCACCTCACAATAAGGTCTCACAGCCGACCCATGAGACATCAGTGCTGTAGCTACACACACCATGAGGCACCAAACTAACACAGAGCCTGGAGAAAACAAACAAACAAACAAAAAAAGACAAAGCCACCTCCAGTTGTCAGAGACACAGGCCTTGGCTCATGCCCCAGTGCGGAACCCTACTGGCCTGTATTAGCATTAGCACTTTCTCATTCTAATCCCTACAATCTCCACCCCTTTTATTTTATTTTATTTTTTTTGGGGGGGCGGTTGTTGGATCACAGGCAAAGGCCCCTAGAAGCAGCAGCTCAATCCAGCAAAGATGTTTTTACAGGATATACATAGAACAGACTTGGGGGATGGGGCACAACACTGTTGGGTTCCAGTGACATTTCTGTAAAGAGATAAACAAGGGGATAAACAAGGCTGCCAATACTCAGAAACACGGACAGAGAGGGAGGAGGGGGTGCTTAGGGAAGCCCTTCCTCCCTGAGCTGGACCTTGAGGAGTCAGCAAAAGCTAACAGAGGGCCTAAACGTAGGGCTGCCTGCCCCACTGTCCCCACCACTGGACTTCAGATTTCTCTCGGGTTGGGCTGGGAGTCTTTGAAGCTCACTCACATGTTCTGCTGCTGTAGGAAATACCACTGTCCCCCGAGGCCTGTCCCCAGCAGGCGATGAGGAGGCTGAAGGTGGAAGTTGGTAGCCACGTGGCCAACACTGGCCTGCCTGCCGCCTTGTCTATTTGTTGTTGTTTGTACTTTGTTTCTAGAAACAAGGTTTTTCTGTGTAGCCCTGGAACTCACTCTGTAGAATAGGAAGGCTGGCTACAAACTCAAGAGATCCATCTGCCTCTGCCTCCCAAGTGCCGGGATTAAAGGCCTGCCTGTCTGCCCCACTGGTATCTGGTAAACTCCAGCTCTGGGTCAGCTCACTTCCATCAGTCACTGCAAAACTGAGAAGTTTGTAACTTGTCCCGCTCAGTTAAAAGGTGATCACTCTTTTTGGGTGGGGCAGGGTGGTCACTCTGTAGACCAGGCTGGCCTCGCACTCACAGAGTGAGTGCCCCTGCCTCCTGAGTGAAGGTGATCTATTTTTAAAGATAGGCTGAGCTGTCTTCTCTGTCCTGAGAGGTCGGGGGAATGAGTTAGAGCAGACTAGGGTTAGAGGCACTGGAAGCAGCAAGCACCCCAAAGGTCTATTTAAACAACAACCACAACCACTAAAAACCTGGGTTTCTCTATGTAGCCCAGGCCGTCCTCGAACTCACAGAGATCCTCTCTCCTCAGCCTACAAAGGGCTGGGATTACAGGTGTGGGGAATCATGTCCAGCTGCTAAAGGCCTGTTTGTAAGGACACCTGCCCCAGAATGGCACAGGAATCTGTGCTGAGATCACTAACCCCTGCCTTGTCCCTGTATTTTTCTTGAGCCGTAGCTTGGCACTAATTCCTCAGACAGGACCTGCTAGGACGCTGATATGGAGGCAGGAAAAAGTGAGCCAATTATAATTTTTATATACTTATGCTTCCAATTATACACACACACCCACACCCCTTGATGAAATCTTCCCTCCCCAATTAGTCTCTCTTACACCCTCTTCCTTCCCACCTAACCCTTTCTACTTCCTAATAGAGGCACTAGCCACCGCTCAGCCAAGTCAATTATTTTGTTCCACTTTTAAAAGCCTATAGGTAGAAGCAAAATTGGACAATTTTAAAAGAAAATTATACCATTATTATTAGCATATTACCCAGAGAGGTCTGGGAGTCTGGAGAGATGGCTCAATGGTTAAGAGAACTGACTGCTCTTCCAGAAGACCAGGGTTTGATTCCCGGCACCCATGTGGTGGCTCACAACTGTCTGTACCTCCAGTCCTAGGGGATCCAATACCCTCTTCTGGCCTCCTTGGGTACCAGGTAAAATATGGTGTACAGACATACATGCAAGCAATACATCATACACATAAAATAAATTGAAAAAAAGATGGATCGGTGTGGTGATGTACTCCTTTGATCTTAGCACTCAGGAAGTAGAGGCATGTGGAACTCTTGTGAGTTCAAGGCCAGCCTGGTCTATAGAGCTAGTTCCAGGACAGCCAGGGCTATTACACTAAGAAACCCTGTTTCAAAAAAACTTAATAATAATACTATTATTAATATTAATAATAAAATAAAAATGGGGTCTGAACCCTAGCCCTGACAGTCCAAGTTGCTGACAACCTGTCAGCCACTATGAGGACTCTTTGTGAGTGTGCGCATCCCAACAGCCCCGTACACAGACTCCTTTAGTTCAGCACTGAGTGTCCTACTATTTTCCATGCTCACAGGGCTGCATGACTGGGAGAAGAGAACGTAGAGGGCCGACAGCTTTGCAGCTACATGAGGAAGGCCCAATTCAGCGCGTGCGCGCGCGCACACACCCAATTCTCTAAAGGCACAGAATCCATACACTGACACTGCTTCTGCAAGGTTAGAATAAGCGCTGAGAAGGTTATCTGGAAAACAAAACAAAACAAAAACCAAAAACACCCTCCCTCCAAAAAAACAAAAAACAACCAACCAAACAGAAACATCCCAAACAAAACCAAAAACATAGCACAGGTCGGCCTCAAACTCCTGACCACCTGGAAATGCTGGAGTTACAGGTGTGTGCTAATACACAAAATTCAGACAATGCTGGGGACTGAACCCAGCACCTCCTGCTTGCTAGGCAAGCACTCTGCCAACTAAGGGATATCGCCAGCCCAGAAACATAGGATTATGGGGGCTACAGAGATGGCTCAGTGGTTAAGAGTACTTAACCAGAGGACCCAGGTTCAATTCCCAGCACCCATACGGCAGCTCACAGCTGTCTGCAACTCCAGTTCCAACAGGTTTGGCACTCTCACACAGGCATACAGGAAAACATCACATAAAAATAAATATTTTTTAAAAGGGACATAGTATTGTCTGTTC
The DNA here is from genome assembly GCA_026225945.1 of Cricetomys ansorgei. Lineage (NCBI taxonomy): Eukaryota > Metazoa > Chordata > Mammalia > Rodentia > Nesomyidae > Cricetomys > Cricetomys ansorgei. The sequence continues at coordinate 5,231,621 of JAMJFZ010000484.1, forward strand.
CTTTTTAACATGATTTTAACATGTAAAAATTTAACATAAATTTTAACATGAGCATACAGAGAAAAGGGCAGCTAAGTAATCTCTGCAGAAGACCTTAAATCTCCGTGCTAAGGAGCGTTTAGAATGAAACCGTAGTTCCTGGGCTAACACTGTGCTGAAAGAGTGCCCTACAGGGGAGCACCTGACCCTCCCCAACCAAACCCAGTGACGGGACAGAGCTACTGTAGAATTTGCTCCTGCGAAGGATCTCCCCATGTAGCTGGCACGGGACACACACTTTTCCTGCCTCTGTGGAATCACAGATGTGTCCATGGTCCCCACTGCCTTAACAAGTATGTCACGCTATTTTTTCCAAGGAGACAGTTCACCAACAACAGACAATAAAAAACAAGACCCAAACTAAGTAGGTGCAGGGAGAGAAAGAGCACGCCTTTCCCAACCCCTGCACCCAGACGGCGGCTCAGGTTGGTCTGAACCGTCCCCATGAAGGGGAAGTACCCTGGATGAGCTCCAGGGCCCTCCAACTCACGCAGCCTCGCTCAGCTCCCTGGCCTCCCCAACCTCTTGTCGTCTGGAATTACTGCTGCATTTCTTTCTTGGCAGTCACGTTTCCTGGCCTAGAGCCCTGTGTAAGTCCTTGCTTCCACCGTCTGAAGATTCAAGCTAGAGCTGACAATGTTGGGAGGACATGCCAGGTGAGGGGTGGGGGGCACTGAGCAGATCAGCAGCTACGTTTGAGGGCAGCCTCCCCTTAAGAGCTTTCCAGCATGTTGCTGGGCATGGTGGCGCACACCTTTAATCCCAGCACTCAGGAGGCAGAGGCAGGCAGATCTCTTAAGTTCCAGGACAGCCAGGGCTACACAGAGAAGAAACCCTGTCTCAAAATACGAAGGGGGGGAAATACGTTCGTTCCAGCAGCAACTGGTTGCCTTACAGTAGCTGGTAATTAAAGCTCTGTTCTTTTGGGATACTTCTTTTGTTAACCAACCTAATCGAATCCCCTAATCCTCAGAGGAGCCACTGTCAGCAGCTTTGCTGCAAATCATTAAATACCACCTCCAGCACATCTTGAAGGCAGAGCGCAGAGAACGGTGTCTGGAGTCACAGTCTCCTGTACTCGAGAGCCAAGACCCCTGGCTGACCACGCCCTGCTCAGAGAGGCGGCCTGCAGATGACCTCAGCCTCTGCTGGGACAGGCAATCCAGGGATGTACACCCTTTCAGAAGACGAAAGAAGAGGAAAAAGGAAGAAATCCCCTAATCTGAACAAGTTTCCCTAATTTGGTCAAGTTAAAAGCCCACCTCCCTTCCTCCAATTACTATACTCCATTTACACAGTACAAAGAAATGGAAACAACCTGGGCTACCTTCAGTTCCTAATACTCTGCTGTCTGGGTTCCTGACTTAGAAGCCTGTTGAGCCTAACTCTGGCCCCACATTCTCCACTGCAAAATACAGACTGGAGGCTCTGTTTCAGTCCTTTCCTTGGCTGGCCTTTCTCTTCTCTTGAGACTAGCTCAGTCTTCTCAAATCCTTGCCAATACCCTGTCACTTCTCCACGTTCCAGCTACTTCTCCACATCTTCCAGATCTTTCTCCTATTTATTCCCATCTCTCTGCCCTTGGCTTATGCCAAAACTCTAGTCAAATGGCTGTTCCTTGGCCTACAGCCCTAGCCACAAAACCATGTCCTAAACCTTAAACCTAGCCCTTAAACCATGGTGGGAAGAGAAAACTGGCTTTCACAAATCCTGGCCTATGTGTACCCCCAACACAAAATAATAAATAATTTTGAATAAGTGGACTTCAAGATGGGTACTGTGGCATATGACTGCAATCCTAACACTTGGTATGCAGTGACAAGAGGATTGCCTGAAATTTAAGGTCAAACTGTTATACATGCACTGAGAGTTCTAGGTCAGCCAAGGCTGAAGCCTGTCCCAAAGCACAAAAACAAGCAACCAAGCAAACAAAAAAAACCAAAACAAACAGCCCCCTAACACACATACCCTGGAGGGCTTGTAGAGGTGTGTGTCTCTAAACTCAGTATCTTGTTGCCAACAGATCTGCTAGATACATGCATTGATTAAGTATACACACAAGATTCTTCCACCTAACCAAAAAAAAAAAAACTTTATCATTAATTTTTTTACCCTGTAGCAGCTTTATAAATGACACACTTAAAAATGAGCTCAAGGCTCTATATAAGGCATGGTGGAGAGCACAGCAGGAACCTAGAGGTTCCTGCCAGGTGTGGAGGTCACCACAGCCCCTTTTCTCAGGGACTCACTGGGAAGTCCTGACAGCAGCAAGGTGTAACACACAAGGGTGCAGACAGAAGTCTTGATTTTTGGTTTTACTGGCTGTTTAATGAAGACTGCTAACGTTTTAAATAAAACACCAATACCAGGAATCATGTTTTCTCACTCGACACCCCAAACCTTTGTTGACATTGTTTTTGTTCCCTGGCTAAACACTTCGTTATTTCCTGAATTCACTTTATTGGAGTTCAGCAGCAGGGCAAGAAGGGCTTCACGGCTGTGGTTCTAGCACCACATCACCTTTGCTAACGGGTCTTTTTGTGTTTGTCTGTTTTTGAAGTGAAACCACAATTCTACCAGCAAAGGAGAATGGAACAGGAAAGCCATAAATGTTAAAAGCCAGCCTTCTCCATCTCATAAACAGTCTGCTATTTACCGGCCTTTCATTGTATGTGCAAGCTTATTATCCTTACACAGCGTTAGAGTGACCCCGTCAGGGTCACCCTATAAAATATACATTGCAACGGAACATTTAATGATGAGAGCGGGGGAGATGACGGATGGGCGGCGGCATGCTGCAGGATGCTTTACAGGGATCATCAGCTACATCTGTGCGCTTCCCAAGGTGGTAATTCAATGACAGGGGCTGGAGGGAAATCCATTTTTGAGCTCAGAAAGGACAGTTAGGGGAAAAATGTTTTTGGGTAGAAGCATATAATGATAGCCAGGAAATGAGGACAGTTATTCTAACACTGCTTCTTGTGTTTTATGGTTTTTATGGATGCAAGGCAAATTATCACGGGCAATCTATTTCTGCAAGTTGAATGTTCAAATAAAAAAGACTTCCTCATTACAAAGAAAGAAAAGAGTATTTAATTTTGTCACAGTATCACATGTTTAATAAAATGAGCAGAAACAAAGGTTACTTTTCAAAGGGTGTGTACACGTGCACTCGCACACACATACACACAACACAATCTCACACTCTTCTAAGATATAAAACACCTCAACTCTTTTACCTAAATTTGGGGATTTAGGCTGAGGCAAAGATCTTAGGGAAATTTAGTCAATCAGTACAGGCGCACTGTGCTCATGCCAGAGCAGCCTAGAACCCTGAAGCACAGAATCTCACAGCCATTCCCACAAGTGTATGGGCTGAATAGTGCTCATAGGACATGTTATATCTTAACCCTCTACCTTAAGAGTGTTTTATTTGGAGGACGTAAGCAAAGACGTAAACAAGGTGGAATGGGGTCATTTGGGTGATCCCTAATGCAACCTGACTGGTATTCACTTTTGTTTTTGTTTTTTTGAGACAAGGTCTCTCTATCTAGCTGTCGCTATCCTGAACTCATAGAGATCCTTCTGCCTCTGCCTCCCCAGTGCTGAGATTAAAGGTGTGTGCCCCCACCACCACTGGTGACAAGGTAAATTTTTGCCTTTGAAGCCTTGTCTTTGGTGTTTTATTACAGTAGGTAGGGCAGATTACTGTGTAAGTCCAGGACAGGCTTCCTGGTTAGCTTTGGAAAAAGGAGAAGACCTGGGTCTGTGAACCCATCAAGTTCTCTAGGCTGTGAGCAGGACCTGAAGAGAAGCAACAGTCTACTGGGGAAGAAGGTGCCAAAGGGGAATGGTGTAGGCAAAGTACAAGGTGGCTGACCCTCATAGAGCTGGCCACCCTTTTGCAAGCTGGCACCAAACCTCACTGCAGATGCAAGAAGCTCCACAGGACAGATGGCACATGGTGCCTTCACTGCTGCACTGTGACCCGGGAGAGCCAGCCTCACCTGGAAGGAAGAAGGAGTGGGAACCCCAGAGTCCCCACAGGAAGGAAGTTTTATGCTCCATCACATCTGAATAGATTCTTCATCAATCTATGGCCAGTGAAAAAAATTTCTGCAAGGAACACAGCCCCTGTTATAGGATAAGCAACTGTGTGAGCATTCTTGAGTGGCCCTGGTCCTGGCAGGGTGGAGCTGTGTATCCCTCCATGCTGTGCACATCAACATACACTTTACAATTTTAAAAACACAACACATACAACTGCAGATCTCCTAATCACAGCTCTGGTCCATGGCTAGGTATCCTCAAGGTACTTGTCAGGATAGCTAGCTCCTACACAAGAAAGCCAGCACACTCTGACTCCATGTAGGCTGCTATACTATCACCCTATCAGGGCACACTGATGGTCAATTTCTGAGGACTCCATTACTACAATTGCTTGGAGAAGCTCTTCTCTTGTCAACATCCCCACGTTGAAGAGAGATTGGGAATATGCAACAAACTTCCCAGAGAATCGAGAAATTCCTTAGGCACTAAGTTCGCATCTTAAAATTGCCAGACGGCAGCAGGCATGGTGGTACATGCTTGTTATCCCAGGACAACGGAGGCAGGACAATCAGGAGTTTAAGGTCTACCTCGGCTATACAGCCAAAGCTGAACTGTAGACCTCTGGAACAAACGCTAAGGCTCTAGGGTCTCTTCCCCATAATGCAAAAACTACCAATTTAAATTAGCACACTGAAGGTTTACATGAAAATCTTGACAGTTCTTCTGGGGAGAAATCATTTTGTCACAGCCAATCCCTCCCTGCCCCTGGCAGACATGGGGGTAGGGGTGGCAGGAAGGGGGAATGATGAACTGCTCCCAGGGGACACTGACCTTCCAGGCCTTCCAGCTTATTGCAGAATGGTGAGATGTGAATAATTTTTTTTTCACGCAGCATGTGATAAAAGATTACTTTGAATTTGAACAAAGAGCCACACAGAGGAAAGGACACTGATGGATGAGCTCTGCATTCTTCCCACTCAAGCCTGAACTCCCAGAAACAACTGAAAGAAAGCCCAAACACTTTTCATTAACTTAAGAGCTTTAAAACTTGAGAGTTTCCAGTTGCCTACTCCTCAGCAGCCAGCCTTTCTCTACCTGTCTCACTTTCCAGTGAAGCCAGCATTCTGCACTAAGGAACAGAGACTTCCTTTTGAAGCAAGCTTAGCCACCCATCCCTGGCCAGAGACCCATTCTGTTGAGGGAGAAACCGAAGTAGCACTTCCTGACACCCCACTCTCACCGCTTTTCTGGGCACCAGTCCTAAAAACACCAGGTGATACTTTGACATACTTTGGACCCTCCACGTCCCACAGCTTTCTCCAAACATCCTGCTTTTGGCCCCCAGGCTCCAGGAACACATCCTCCTGGTTGCTGCTGGCTAGCCCTACAGCCTTACATCAACCATCTTTCCTGCCCTCTAGAGCAGTGGTTCTCAACCTTCCTAACGCTTTAATACAGTTCGTGTTGTGGTGACCCTCAACCATAAAATTATTTTCATTGCTACTTCATAACTGGACTTTTGCTACTGTTATGAATTGTAATGTGAATACCTGACATGTAGATGGTCTTAGGTGACCACAGTGAAATGGCCATGTGACTCACAGGTTGAGAACTGCTGCTCTAGGGAAAGTTTCTGTAAGCCTCTTGCCATGAAGATCACTTTCAGTAGGATCCTTTGGTGACTCAAGCATGGCATCTAGTGGAAATTAAATGAATGCTGGATTCTGTTCTCTAGCTGGACTCAAATTCAAACAGGATGCTGCTAGACTCTAGACTCAGGGTCCCAAGCAGTGGACAGGAGATGCCTGACTTGAAAAGATGCTCAGAGAGCTGGGGCTCACTCATGGTGCTAAGAACACTCACTACTCTTCCAAGGACATGGGTTTGATTCCCAGCACTCACACTTGAGTCCTCTGGCCTCCTCAGGCACCTGCAAGCATAGGTGCACATAAGTGTACACAATCTTTAAAAAAAAAAAAAAAAAAAAAAGGTGCTCAGTAAACATTCACTGGTGTGAGCCTGGCAAACAAGAACACCGCACAGGGAATATACAAAGCAAAGGTAAGTCTCCAACAATCATAAAAATGACACAGTTAAGTTTTTGAAATCAGAAATTGCGAATGTTTAGCAGAGCTTTTCAAGCCTGAGGTAAATAAACATAAGTCGATGGAAAATTCACTATGAGAATCAGAACTCCATGGGACTTTGTTTATCTACACAGTAAAGTAAAAGAGTCAGCCCCTCAATCGTTTACATTAGGGCTACTTCAGCAATGAGAACAGGCTCTCAATCCCAAGGGACATGCAAATGTGGAATGAAATGAGTCATACTGGGAAGTCACTAGGCCAGATGCTCTTGCCTTTGTTTTTTGTTTTTTTACACCAACCTGTAGGAACCACACAAGCCTGGGCTTGGTACTGCTGGGTCTTAAAGTGAATTAATAAAACTAGAGCCAGAAGCCAGGTGTGGTGGCACGTGTTTACAATTCAAACACTCAGGAGAAGGAGACAGGAGGATAAGGAGTTCAAGGACACTCTGACTAAACAATGAAGTTGAAACCAGTGGGCTTCATGAATGGAGACCTTGTCTTAAAACAAAACAAAAACAACTGAACACAGGGCTAATGACACTTTCCCACCCCTAAATGTTTAATGCGTGTGGTGTTTTGCCTTCCTGTATGTTTGCACACCAGCTGTGTGCCTGATCACCTGTAACTGCAGTTACAAAAAGCTGTGAGCTGCCATGTGGTGCTGGGACCTGAGTCCCGGTAATCTGGAAGGGCAGCCAGTGCTCTTAACCACTGAGCCACCTCCTCCCCACAGGGTGAGTCACAGGGTGAGTCAAAAGACCTGAAGCTCAAAGCAGAGAATGAGCATCATAACTTGCAGAGCCTGTACCAGGCTGTGGAGGATCCACACAAACTAGCTGCCCTGCTCTGCTAGAAGCAGAAGAAAACCAATCACCATGAGGACGAGGGTGGGGCTGCAACCAGAGGCACCAGCAGCAACACTCTCTGCTCCTGGCAGTGTCAAGCCTTCCATCAGTGGGCCTGCAGTGATTGCAGGTTCATCTCTACGCCCACACACATCCTGGTACTACCCACAGCCACTCCACAGCAGTGAAGAGGTGACTTCCATCTCGGCGCTAGCCTGGTGAGGGTGTGTACGACTGTGCATGTGTCTGTGGTGGTACTCTATTGGAGACAATAAAAGAGAAACAATTATTAATTACAGCCTAGCCTTTCTCAACTGGAGATAGATGTAGAAGTTTATTTCTAATTATGTTTAAGATGTTTCATTTGCACACTGTTGAGGGAAGGGCTGCCGAGGTCTTGACATTTTGTATTGTCTGCAGGTGTTGGCTTTATGTAACATATGTTTGATACCTCATGATCTGCATGTGCTAGCAACAGAACACCTGAGGAGCTTCTGTGTTAAAAAAACAAAACAAAAACAAAACAACCCTGAGATCAGACGGTCAGATCAGAATTCCACTGTCCAGGACAGTGGCTCCTTCTGCTGAGGTCTGGCAGGATTTATATCTATAAAATCCTTGTCTTTCTTGCTGAGCAATACCGTAGGTTCACTGTTACAGGAGATCTACAGCTGAGCCACAAGACTCACAATGCCTCAGGACAGTTCTGCTGTGAGCAGGACACAACTAGCCCACTCTGGATGCGCAGGAAGAATATTAGCACATCATACAACAAAAACTTATGCTCTCAGGCCAGGAATCTCAGCCAGTGTGGACACACACGACCCAACACACCCCAGGCCAGCACCACACCTTCTGTTACAAATGATTGCTTTCTATTTGTACTCATTTACCTACATTGACCACAGATCAAATACTGCTATGGGCCGGAATCTCCTTTCAGGGTCCAGTAACACAGCATAGACTTCCCCTGGCTGTTCCTTTTTGCTGTGCTTCTTTCTAACTCTCCGATACTGTGCATCCACAGAAAGTCACTACTCTCTCTGAGGCTCTTTCCTTACTTGCAAGCCAGGGGAGGTCTTCCTTTAAGAATGTGGTTAGGATTAAAGTACCAGAAGGAGCCTGGTATATATATATGCTCAATTCTTAGTTGGTATGTTTATTGTTTCCATCAGAAAAAGGACCATAAGCCAGGAGATGGTAGTGCACACTTTTGATCCCAGCACCTGGGAGGCAGAAGCAGACAGATCACTGAGTTCAAGGACAGCCTGGTCTACAGAGCGAGTTCCAAGACATCCAAGACTACATGGAGAAACCTTGTCTCAAAAAATAAAATAACCTCCCTAAAACAAATAAACAAACAAAAGGACCAGAAACTCAGAATTAAGTTCACCTGAAAATTAACATAAACTTCAAAAATATTTGAGATAGCATGCTAACTTCCTTCCTCTGTTGTGCTTCCCTCAAACCACAGGCATAGCATATAGCTAAACAATCAGTTATTTGAGGCCAGCCTGAGCCACATCGCAAGTTCTAGGGCAGTCAGGGCCACATAGTGAGATTTTTAAAAAGAGGTGGGTTAGTGATGGTGTCTGGGAAGGATACAGTCTAAAAGCCTAGCTCCCAGATCAGCATCTCACTAGGGACCAGCAGGACCATGCATGTCCGCAGCCTCAATGCTGCTCTGCCCAGCCCAGCCTCCATTCCGATTTTATCCATATTTTAGGACTTCCAGCAGAAGTTGGGGATGTAGTACAGTGGTACACACTTTGCCTAGTGTGTTCTGGGCTTGACTCTTGGCAATACATACCCAAGAAAAATAAAATAAGGGTGAAAAAAGGATACACACATTTAAAAGAGTTTTAGCAGGAATAAGAACAAAAGCAAGAAACACATCTGCCCATCTATAGCTGGCTACTTATGGGGCTTCTGAGCCATGCCCACACTGCAGTGCACAACTGTCATTGATGCTGACTAGACAGCCTGTGAGACTCACAACATCCTATTACTTAATTTCACAACATGAGAACCATTTTTCAAAGCCCCCCCACATGCACACACAGATTGATTACACTTATACGTAATAAATTCTATTGCTATACTGCGAATATTCTCTTGTGGCAATGTGGGGCACTCTAGAGTGTTATAAACCAAAAATTTTCCATATTGTGTCCCTTCATGTCAGATACATGCCCAAAATCTCATCATTTGGAAGGTAGAGATAAGAAAATCAGGTGTTCAAGATTACACAGTGCTTTGAAGCAAATCTGAGCTTCATGAGACCTGTTTCAAAAATTCAAAAGCACAAACCAAAACCTTAGTAAAGTGTTCAAGAGAATGGCTGCTGAAGCCTGAGAGTAAGTGGTGGTTCGGCATTTCCTAGTTTTTCACACCTACCTGGGTAATGCAGACTCTCTCAATGCACATAAGGCTCTCATGGCAATGCCAGGCAATCAGTGGCCCTCGGGGATGCTACTGCTGTTCCGCAGCCTGCAAGGCCACCAGGGGATGAGTCCTCCCCACCTCTGCCACTTCCTCCATAACCTAGTCTGTTATCTCTTAATTTCACCAGAGTTCTGAGCTTGTGGGGAGGGACAGAGGGATAACCCTTCAGATTCTACCCTTCCTTCTTATTCCTAAAGTCAGATTGAGATGCTATCTTCAAATACACTCTTCTTAAGATGGGGTTCTCTGCTACACTGCCCATATTATTAGGACGTTCGTCATTAACTCTGTCTTTGTCGTAGACCTAAAATTTGTAACTAGTGGACACAACCATTTAAAAAAATGAAGAAAACAAACAAAAAAACTCAGCTATCATCTCCTCAGCTTGTTTTTGGAGGCAGGGAGCATGGCTACACCCACTACTACTGCATTTCAATTATGTAACAAAGTTTAGAATTCTGTAAATATTTACAAAATGAACAAGGAGGAAGGGAAACAAATAGTATCTTTTTTAACAACAACCTAAAATCATTTACATACCAAAAAGGATATGATAAATATAATGTCTTATTTTTTGAAGTTAAAAAACAAACATTTGTTTGTAAGATATAAAAGCCAAAAAAATATAACTGAAAAAAATTAAAAACCAGATCTATTTTGGTTGTTTAACCCTAACCATAGCGATCCCTGGTTTATTAGAGTCTGTTTTGCACAGGGGACAGAAGCAGAGGAGGTAAAGCACCCAGGGGGTCACAGTTAAGCCTGGCTCTGGCTCTGATCCCTAACACTTCCCACCTTTCTCTTAGTGCTGGGCCTGCGCTCAGGCCCGCACATGTGGAGCGCACTTTATACCTTCAGACCTTTAGACACTTCCTGAAGAAAGCGGTTCTCTCCTAGTTCCCTCACCTCGGACCCTGAAACTTCCAGCCTCCCTCAATTCTCTTTTTTTTTTTTTTTTTTAAAATAAGGATTGAAGCGATGGCTTAGCAGTTAAGAGCACTGGCTTGTCTTCTGGAGAATCCAAGTTCAGTTCCCAGAGTCCACATAACCAACCGCTCACAGTCTTCTGTAACTTTAGCCCCAGGAAATCTGGTGCCGCCTTCTAGCCTACACAGGCACCGCATGCATATGGTACAACAAAAGCAAAATATACAATAAAAAATTTGGAAAAAATTTTCTTAGTCTTTTATTGCTGTCTAATGCTTACACATACTGAACAGACTAACAAGATACCTTTCTCCTGACCCAAGTTCCATCCATCATGCTTAACTTCCTAACAATTAGTCCAAGATACAACTGGCTCTCCCTACCAACAAACAATACCAAACTGCCTTCATCTCTATTCTTCCACTTAGTAGCTTTAATTATGAGCTAAATATACCACTTACAACAGTACAGAGGCTGTCTACAATGGATACCTCTGTGTAAAGAACCAGGCCTGCACTGAAAGCCAGGACAGCTGAGCAAATAACCACTACAGGTTGCAGTGAAATGTTTCATCAACTGGATCATTCTGGCTGGGAAATTACAAATAATGGTGAGATATTTTCAATCAGTTTCAGCCACTCATGAAACAGCAGTCTGACCCATGCGAATGACACACACAGGATGACAAGGCTATAGAAGAACATGAAGTGCCCGCTCAGGGGTCACAGCCAAAGTTTACATCTCACAGAAAATGATAGGACTCTAAACCTGTCATGTAGAATAGTGTATTTAAAACATAGCTGGAGGGACTTGAGAGATGGCTCAGGGGTTACTAGCACTGAAGACCCAGGTTCAATTCCCAGTGCCCACAGTATGGCTTATAATTGCAACTTGAGTCCCAAGATCTGACATTCCTTCTGGCTTCCTTAGGAATGCAAAAGGTATAGATACACATGCAGGGAAAAGACCTATACACATTAAAATAGACAGAAACCAAATAAAAAAACTGGAAAGGCAAGTACAACAGCATGTTCCTACTGTCCCAGCTCCTTAGGAGGCTAAGGCAGGAGGGTTGCTCGAGCCCAGGACTTCAAAACCAATCTGGGCAACATAGTGAGACCCATCTCAGGAAAAAAAAAAAAAAAAAAAAAAAAAGCTTGCTAATATACCCCACAACACAGCATGGCAGTTTATGAGCAGGTCTGAGGCATGTGTGGCAGCATCCTGGAGGAGCGGACAGCTATACTCAGACAGGACTCTGACACTTCCCGCCCAGGGCATTGCTCTGTCCTAGCCTCCCCAAGTTTCCCAACTGCTGCAGAGAAACAAACAATGCTCCCGCCCTGAGCTTATGAAGACTCACCCAGTAGGGCCTGTGTGACCAGGGATCCAAAGTACAAGTATCAACACAGGCAGAAACCATATTTACAGTACAGATGCAAAAGGACATAAAATATCCCCCAAATTGATTCTTTTGGTTACTTTGAAGGGCATGAACTGGATTGCAAGGTGGGGAGTCAAGCCAAGTTTTTGCTTCCTCTCCCAGCCTTTTCCCTAATCTTTCAGTTAACTGGGGGTGGGGGTGGGGGAGTGGTGTGATCCTAGGGATTGAAACCAGGGCCTTACATACTAGGCAGTGTTCTGCCACTGAGCCATAGCTCTAGGCCATTCAAAATGTTACATTTTGAGGCAGCCTACTGCTCATGCTTGAATTCCAGACAGTTACACTCAGGACTCCTGACACCTCCCTACTACTGCCGTCCTACTACTGCCTCACTGTGTCACTGAATTCCCACAGAAGCCCCTGGTCCTCCCTGAGCTCAAGATGGGCATTTGAGATGAGGGGCCTTTTCTGTCTTTTTCAGACCCATCCTTGGATAAACACACTTCACCAACTCTAGACAGCCCTTGGACTCTGGCAACACCAGAAACCACGAGCTGCATCTTTCACACTCTTCTACCTAGCACACAGCCTCACACGATCCTCGCAGATCAAGATGCTTTAATAACACATAATGTCCACAGGAGAAAATAAGCACTTTCAGCAAACAGAGCAGGCACAGGCAAGTGGCATTTCCTTCCTATCATGAGGCAAACAGAGCAAGGAGATGCAACAGTAGCCTTCAACTCTGCTAAGAAGCAGGTGCTGCTTGAAGATTTGGTTGTAGTCCTCACTTCCTGACAAAGAAGGATTCTCAAAGAGTATTTTTTCTATGCTAATGACTCCCAGAACCTAGGAGAGACAGGACGGGGGTTGGGGGGGGGGGGGAAGAGGCTGTCAGAAAAATCAAGGTAGGATTACTAAGTGGAATTACTCCTTCCACTAACATCCAGAGAAGGGCTGAGGGTTAAGATGATCACCAACGACCACTGAACCCCAGGTAAATACCTATCTGTCCCCAGAGACTGGGGTCAGAGAGCTTCTGGACAGCTAACTGAAGATGTAGAGGCTTGCAAGAAAAAAAGAACTCAGGGCTAGAGAGATGGCGCACCAGTTAAGAACACTCACTGATCTTCCAAAAGGACCTGGGCTCTGTTCTTAGGACCCATATAGCAGCTCAGGGATCCAATGTCCTCTTCTGGCCTCCCCATGCAGTGCACAGACACACACAGGCAAAACACACACACACAATATAAAGAAAGAAAGAACTCATCCGTGGAGTAAGAGGGTGGCCCACCTCAACTCCCAGGGGACAGAAGCTCATTTCCTCAGGACCCTTCACCACGGCTTCCTCCCTATTCATTCATCCGGATGTTTGGTCCTTTAAAATATCCTGCTCAACATAATGAATAATGTGAAACAATATTTGTCAGCCATTCTAGGAAACTTATCAAACCCAATTTGTATCCAGATTACTGGGTCTGAAGTGAGGTGCTGACACACCAGAGGCCCTAATCTGCAGCCTCAGGCTCTCTCTGCAGGTACACAGTGTCTGAAGGAACTGATTCATTAAGTTGCTTCTCAGTACAGTGAAATTCTCACTAAGGTGGCAGAGGTCTCCTGTGCTGGCTGTGGGCAGAGAAAAAAAGGTGTGGATGTTTTATAGAAACTGGAGTTAAAAGTATCTCAAGAAAAAAAAAAATCAAGACAAAAAAAAAAAGGTAGGTGTGTGTGTGTTGGGGGCTTTTCACTGCTGTGACAAGACACTGGGAAGAAGCAACTACAGAGAAAACAGATGTATGGGCTCCATCAGGCTTCTGCCCACGCGTTCTTGGGCTTGGGTGTGAGTCTGTGGTAAGCAGAGCATCATGGTAGGGAGGGCAGCACAAAGGAACAAAACTGCGCACCCCAAAGCAGTAAGGGAGCGAGACGAATGAGGGGATGAGGGGGAGACCACAGATAAACTATAATCTCCAGAGGCAGCCCCCAACCTGGGACCCATTTCCTTGAATTAGGCTACACTTCTACTGCCCTGTCGCATCTAACCAGCTTTCACCCATGAGAACGCACTGGGAGACATCTTAAGTGGGAGACATCTGAAGGGTACAGGAGCCTCTGTCTCCTGGGAACTGAGGTGCACCACCCTTACTCCATGGATGAGCTTTCCTCATGACATGAGCCTTTTGATGGACCATTTAATACCCAAGCCATAGCAAATTTCCTTTATTTTCTGTTAAAACTTAGAGGGCAATGAGAAGCTTTGCATAATAGGAACTCAAGGTCCATTCTTCTACCCCAAATTAAAAGCAGACCACCACAAACCCTTGATTCTCTCTAGAAGACCCCTGAAAACACGAGCACAGCATGGTGGGATGACGGGGACTGGGAAGACCACGTGACAGCTGCATTTCTTGACACCCCGTAACCTTGTTTTCTATTTCTAATTCAAGTGGAAACTGGTAGAATTAAATCCCATGTAAATTCACACAAATACACTACAATTCGCCAAATTATCTGAGAAGTTTAACAGAATAGTTAATTAAAAGCGAGCAGAGCCAGGCAGGTCTCTGTGAGTGTCAGCCCAGCTGGGGTTCCTACATAGGGAGACCCTGTATCAAACTAGTGAAGCATGCCTGTTAGTCCCAACACTTATGAGGCTGAGGCCAAAATAAAGGAAAGAAAGGAAGGGAAAGAGAAGAAAACTGAGCAACGTGTGTCAATCTCACTTTGGGAGAATAAGACCACTACCACAGTTTTTGAGGCAAATTTGAAGCAAGCTTTATTAAATATGGGCCAAGGGTTATTAAATACGATGGACAATGGCCTGGTCCATTCCTGAGATTCCTAGAGAATGGTGGCAAAATACACTAGTCAGAACCTTATAGAGGGAAATCCCACGAGGCTATGTACTTCTCACCTTTGTCCAATCAGGGGCAAGTATACATCCTGACATACTTCTTGCCTATGTACCTCCCGCCTACCTGCGATCAATCCTGTGCAGCTGGGGCAACCAAGCTTGTTTAGAGAAGTGAAAACACATGGCTTGTTATCATGCACGAGCAACAGCCCCCAGTATTCTAGGAAGTTATCTGTCCGTGGGTAGGCGGGGCTTACAGGTTAGAGGAATTTTTGTTTTATAGATCTCTTAAGCACAGTAATTAAACTTAAAACATAACTTTAGCTCTCACATGTACTGTACAGTCTAAGAATGTGTGAATTGGGGGCTGGAGAGACGGCTCAGTGGTTAATAGTATGTACTGCTCTTGCAGAGGTCCTGAGTTCAATTTCTAGCAACTACATGGTGGCTCCCAACATCTGTAATGAGATCAGATGCCCTTTTCTGGTATGCAGGTGTACACACAGATAAAGCACTTATATAAATAAAATAAATAAATCTAAAAAAAGAAAAGAAAAGAAAAATGTGTGAACTTGGGGTACAAGTGGCACCCTAGTACAAACCTGGTACCCCATTCCTACACGGCAATTATCACGCCCTTCACTTGTTTTGTGTGCTATCTCAGAAGACTATAAACATTTAAGGGAAAAGGAGACATTGTACTTGCTTGTTTTTAATTCACACTAACCCCCTCCACCATATCCAGCTAAAATGTCTCTCACAGGAAAACTCGGATGTCTGTTGACTGTATGGGTAAACTAATACATGTAAACAAAATAAAAACAGGAAACCCTGGGCAACCCAAAGCATTCACTGCAGGACCGGTGTCACTGACACTAACGCTACTGACTTCCTCTGACCAGATATTGTCTATCTGCCTCTCCACCCATAGACTCCAAACACTGGGAAACCAAAAAAAGCTTAAAAATACCAAAGAATAAACAACTTTTCCTCTTTGGTCTTGTTTGCATTACTAGGAAGAAAGAAAGGAGTGCTTCCAGCTCAGCTGTGTGGCATCTTCCTACCCAGTGTTGGAAGGCTGAGGAAGAAGGGGGTAGGAGCCTGCAGCACGACTGCGCCAGAGGCATGAAGGTCAAATAGGTTCAACACTCTTAAACATAAGGACCTCAACTAGCATTACCTACAGTTTCAACTCTTAATTTGTACCTGAATTGCTCTTGAGGTGCCAGAGATAGAATGTAGAACCTTGAGTATGTTGGGCAAGTTCATTACCACTGACCTACACCCAGTACCCATATAATCTTATCTCCAGTCCAACTTGGTGAGAGAGGGTCTATGTGGGCCCCGTATTTCATGGGGTTGAAAGAGTAAATAGAAAGGCTAGGCCTTGAAAATTCAACTCGGAGCTCTCTTTTTTCATTCAACAGCAATGCAAGAAATCCTACAGCTTCCTGGTCACATTTACAGTGTTCAGCAATGTCACAGAGGAAAATGAAAAACTCAGAATGCCAAAGCTTTGAATGGCAGTGATCTCAGCTTTGCACACTGCCCCAAGTTTGCTCCCTTGCTCCACAAAACGATAAAATGTTTGCCAGTCCCAGGGGTGGCACCCGCCTGTAACTCCAGCTCTCGGAAGGTGGAACAGGAGGACCAGCAGTTCAACCTCAGCCTAAACAGCAAAGCAAGTATGAGGCCAATTCTGTCTAAAAAATTTTTTAGTTGAAGTCATGTTGAATTCATTTATAAACACCCACAACTACCATGTCACTGATTTATCTATTCATCCAGTTTTGTTGTTTGTTTTGTTTTGAAATATCATCTTGCTACTATGTAGCCCACATTTGCCTCTATCCTTGCCTTGGCCTCCTGAGATTATATCATCCCTGGCCCCCTCACCCTGTTTTAAAAAAATGTCTTTATGTTTTAATAACTTTTTGTTGTTTTTAAGCAAAGGCCTCACATACCATTTATCATACTACAAAGCTCTCTCTTATACTTTCTATCGCCATTGTAGACAACATTTTAAATCTGATATGTTCTACCTGGCTATTGTGGGTCCGCAGAAACATCACATATTTTCACTATTCCAGCCACAACAATTTTTCCATGTTTTCATTGTTCCATTAATAGTCTCTGAGTTCCCTCTATAGTTAAACAGATCACAAGTCTCAAGTTTGTCTTTCTTTCCATTCCTTGTATGGAATGGAGGCAAATCTCTGGACATGCCTGTGAGGGATTATTTAGATTAAATAACCACAGTAGAAGATCCACTTTCCTGGAGGTGAGACACGCCATGGACTGGGGTCCAGGACAGAATAAAAAGAGAAAGTGATGGTCACCAGAATCCATCCCTCTGATTCCTGCCAGTTCAGCTCTTTTGTTGTTTCTTTGAGACAGGGCCCCATCATGTAGCCCAGGCTAGCCTCCAGCTCTCTCCATCTGTCTCAGCATCCAAATTGCCAGGGTTACAAGTGGGTATCATGCCTGGTGGCGGCAGCGGCACACCCTTTAATCCTAGCACTCTGGGAGGCAGAAACAGGCGGATCTCTGTGAGTTTGAGGCCAGCCTGGTCTACAGAGTGAGTTCCAGGACAGCCAGGGTTACAAGAGAGAAACCCTGTCTTGAAAAACAAACAAACAAACAAACAACAAAAAAAAAAAAACCAACACCCTCCCAAAAACAAAATCCCAAACCCACATCCCAAAATCTCTTTTATTCCAACAGACTCTAGCTGAAACAGGAAGTAATGTATGCAAGGGCAATCAGCCAGCACTACAGAGTGTGGGGTGCTGGGCCAGTCACCTGGGGAACCTGAGGAAACCCCCTTTGGCACAAGCTCCTCCTGTGGCCAATTTCTGTTTGATCTGCTATCTTTCATAGACTCTGGGACCATAGAGCTGTGCTGGTCCTTACAGAATTCTGTCTTCATACGGCCTGAGTCTGGCAGGCTCAAGGTCCTAGTCCGGAAGAAGTGGGGCCACTGTTTTCCCAAGAGACCGAGACTCTAGGAACACAAATCAAACAAGTTTTTGTCACAGTGCCCTCTGCTAGTTTATAGAGCAGTGTTTCCAAAGCACTAGGACACAAAGGGATTGCACACACTTACACTTCATCATTATGTGTTGGCCAAAGAACCCTACCATAAGTCAGGAATTTTAGGGAGTAAAATCTCACTTTCTTTCTATGAAATGTAACCACTGCCCGAAAACCAAGCAAGCAACCAGCACAGAGGCTGCAGAGTGTGAGGGGCACCAACTGTAGGCTCCCTCCCACTCCGACTGGGATGGGTCCCTACATGAACACCCAGCTCACAGCATCTGAGGCTTGCCCTCCAGTGTACCGAGAGGACTGAGAAAATGTGTCTCTGCTGCTAGGATGAAAAGAGCTATAAATATGAGGTCAAAGCAATATTTAAAAAAAAACATTCTAAAGCTGCAACCACCTCTTCCTTTTGAAATGGAGAGCCGCAGGAGATCAAAGGAGTATCGCTGTTTGCTCACTGCGGCTCCGGGAGCCTCCCTCCTGCACCTGGCAGGGTCCCAGAGCTTGTACAGCACAATTCTAAAGTTAACTAACAGAATCTCAAGACAAGTTGTACAGCCACGCATGGAGGCCTCTACCAATAACCCTAGGACTCAAGAGGCAGAGACAGGGAAACAAAGTTAGAGGCCAGCCTATGCTACACAGCTAGACTGTGCCACAATTTTAAAAAGAAACAAAAAGAGCATGATGTACAGCAGTTTCCTGGAACACCTGAGCAGAAGCAACAGAGGAAACCTACACAGTTTCCACCCTGCTCGCCTGCACTCAAAAACACAAGGCAGCCCAGCGAGGAAAACATCACGTTGAAAGCCATGCTTCTCCTTGCTCCCTCTGCCTGGCACAGGGAGTCCACTAGGCCTCGGCAGCTTGCACAACACCATGCTTAACCTTGGCTCAATCGGCCTTCTCAGCCAGAAGGAGCGGGCGGGGCGAGGGGGAGCAGGGTTAAGCTTACTGGAAACAAACTTAATCAAAGCCGAGCAGTAACAAAGGGCACCAGAAACATTTCTACTGTATCACATCCCACAGGCTGGCCACGAGCCTGGAATTTTCATTACAATTTTTCAAAGGGAGGGAGAAAAGGAGGAAAAAAATGTTTCACAAAAGCATTATCAAGGCCCCAACCCAGGATGCCCTGCTGAAAAACCAAAAATCTTTGAGAGGTTAGCTTTTCAGGAGTCAAAACCCAGCATGTGGAAACTGGCAGGCCTTTCATATGGTAGGAGGGTCTCTAAAACCACTACTGTTCTGCACTGAAGTCTCCAAGCTTCACAGATCATTAAAGGTTTCTGAACCACAGAGAAAGGAAGGCAGAGTTAAGGAAATAAATCAAAAGTTCCTCTGGGATGCACAAATGCCTACTTGGAACAGGCTTTCAGCACGAATACCCTCCACATTAAACAACAGGGAGGACTTTTCAAAATAAAAGCAGAGAAGGTTCACTCTTGCTAGAAGTAATATACTTTTGGTTTAAAGGTTACTGTGTTATCAAGACCCCCACTGCAAGCGTAGAGTGGGGCAAGAAGGCGGGGCTAGGGCAGAGGGCGGCACAAAAGAGCCAGCGGACAGAGGCCAGAGGAGCACTGCCACAGAGGCCCCCAAACAAGTTAGCGTGCTGACATCAGGGAGGAGAACCAGGGTACCCACTCGACATCCTCTCCCTAAAATCATCTCCTACTATCCAGAAGGAAGTCTCTTGTCTTTTTCGTGCAACACATACAGGTGAAGACCTGGGCAAAGAAATTCATGCTGTTTTGAAGCAAGGGCCTCCCTCCCATTTCTTAGGTCACTCCCAGCCAAGTTCAAAATCCACAGGGGGAGCACAGTCTGCACATGGGAGTGGGCTGGAGAGACCTAAGGACATGTGGGCTATCTTCAGCGCCCCGTTAACTTAAGACCAGCAAACTCATCTGCTTCTATGCACTTCACATTTCTAAAGCAGAACTAAGTTCTGATCTAGGAAGCATGAGCCATCAATAACCACCAGGGCAACTAGACATATGTCTGCCTAGGCCTCTCAAATAATCAAACATGCAATTTTTCTTTTTCTTACCCTCCCCCAATCCAAACCTTGCTTATGGGAACAAAGAGACAACAAACAGCAAAAGCCACCATGTACAACTAAAGCATCCCTTAAGAAAATCTCCATTTGAATATTGTTCAGGACAACTTCAGTGGTTTTCCATTCATATGACAAAGGCAGATAAAAAAATTCCAGAGACTGTTTTCAAGATAATAAAATAGCATGTGATGGTGACTCACCAGCAGATGAAGAGGAGAAAACCCATCAACAGCCAGGAAGCTCAGAACCACATACCTCCACGCGCACAGCCTGCAGGAGTGTGCCCAAGTACTTGCTCACATATTTGAA
The DNA here is from genome assembly GCA_026225945.1 of Cricetomys ansorgei. NCBI lineage: Eukaryota > Metazoa > Chordata > Mammalia > Rodentia > Nesomyidae > Cricetomys > Cricetomys ansorgei. The sequence continues at coordinate 5,251,667 of JAMJFZ010000484.1, forward strand.
AGGCAAGCAGAAATTAGCTACTGGCTTACTCTACAGCTAAAAACAGTATTTTATTCTTGATTGGCCCAATAAGTGTACAGAAAAAAAATAAACATGGTTTTCAATCCTATAATCTAGGACACAGAGCCTCTGGCAAACACTGAAGGCCCTCTGTGGCTCGGTGGGCCCACTGTCCTAGTCTCAGTGCGATGGGACATGTGGGTTAAAAGTATTCTCTGTGTCCACATTACAAAATGGGAGGCCTTGGCAGCTAGGTGTTCAGTGGTCTTAAAAACAGCAGCTGAACACACAAGTGCATGAGGCTACTGACTGGAAGACCCCCACACTCTTTCTATAAACACGTATTATATACAAATGCATATGGTGTACAGAATGGAAATCCATAAGAGGAGTAAGTCTTCAGACTATAAACTATATTTAAATTTTTACTTAGAAGCATTTAAAGGAGACAGCTCTCCCGGACTGGCTGTGGTGAAGAGGGTGCACAAAGCTCCGAGTCCTGCAATTCCAGCAAGTGGACAAGACGGGTGTTCTCAAGAAGCACTGAATCTATCTGGCCCTCAGCAGTGAGCTCGTGAAGGCAGGCTGGCTCGTACCTCCCACTCGCATAGCACAGGCTTTGAACTCCTGACTTTGTCAGCTATGATGGCACACAAATCTCAATGTCCAACCTCCCAAAATTATGATCCCACAATTCAAATCAACTCAAGACAGAGGCAACTACATTTCCAAACCAGAGACAAAAACAGGAAAGGACAGAATCCTGCAAGTGGGACTGAAAAACGCAACACCAATACAGCGGTGACAGGAGTGTAAGGGCCTGGGTCCAATCCTCAGCACTGCCTATAAAACAAAATACCCATAAACAAACATTTTAAAAGGAACTGGGGGTACAGTGACTGCCAGGCAAGTGTGAAGAGCTGAGTTAAAAATCCCTTACCCCTACTCAGCAGGATGCTGTCCCAGCACCTCCCCACTGGAAACAGGAGACAGGAGAGTCCTGGGAAGTTCCCAGGTTTCCTAGCCTGGCTTACAGAGCAGCAAACAGGAGAACTTAGCTTAGAGACAAGGTAGAAGCCCAGTGGTGGTGGCAGCGGCGCACACCTTTGATCCCAGCACTTGGGAGGCAGAGGCAGGTGGATCTCTGTGAGTTGGAGGCCAGCCTGGTCTACAGAGTGAGTTCCAGGACAGCCAGAGTTACACCAGAGAACCCTGTCTTGAAAAACAAAAACAAAACAAACAAACAAGAATCCAAAGACAAGGTAGATTGAGGACAGATACCCAAGTGTTCTCTGCGCTGCACGATGAGGCATGTGTGCGTCCTGCTTGCAGACACAAACGGATGCACACACACAATTTTATAAAGTCAGTCATCCCAGAGCAAGGCCTGTCCTGCTCATTCTTCCTATTTACATAACACAGTGGTTTTGAAATGACATGAAACAGAATGCTGTTTTACTCTGGCATTGGGTGTGTCTTTTCTCACTGGTGAACAGCTGGGACTTAAATCTAGTGTCTCACTTTACGTCTCCAAACAAGGCATCGTTATTCTAATCCTAAGTGTTACTCATGGATGTAATTTAGAATAAGATTAAAATGAACCAATTATTTAAGGATTATAATTTAAAATATACTTTAGAATTTAAAAAATTAAAATATACTTAATAAAAAAATGTCAAAATGTATTTTTAAAACATCAGCTTTTGTTTTCCTTAAAAACAAGAAGGGGGTGGGGGGTGGGTGGGTGACTGGAGAGACAGCTCAGCCATGACTGCTCTCCCAGAGGACTCAGGTTCAGTTCCCAGCACCCCCATGGCAGCTCACAGCTGTCTGTAACTCCAGTTCCAGAGGATCTGTCACCCTCACACAGACACACATGCAGGCAAAACACGAATGCACATGAAATAAATGAAATAAATAAATCTCGGGGGGCGGGGGGGCGCGCAAGGTGTCACATGTGTATTCCAGCCTGGCCTTGCCCTCAAGTGCTGGGATTGGCTGGACATCATCATGTCCAGTTAGATGCAGATCCAGCATCTCATGCATGTTAGACAAGCACCCTTCCAACCCTCCCACCTGCAACGTTGGTCATGTCAGAGTGGATTGAGATAAGCAGGGGGCACGTGGGGACACGACCCTATGATACAAAATATGAGCCTAAGTGGATAAATCTGGTGCCCATCATTAGTTTCTCCAGTTTTTCTTTTATAATTCTAAAGACGTACCCACACCTTCTATTTGTTTACCTAATAAAATTGTAGAGCTTGGAAGTCCTGAGTCTCTTCATATAAGCTATACAAGTAACAACAGTGAAGGGCACTCTTATGGAGAGTCAACAGGGAGTAACAGCAGCATTTGAACCCTTAGCCCTGTAAAGTCCAAGCAGGGCCAGCAGGAGGCCCAGTGGATAAAGCACTTACTCTCATGACCAGCGATCTGAGCTTGGTCCTCAGAACCCACAGGGTGGGAAAAAAAGGCACACCTTTAATCCCAACACTCTGGAGGCAGAGGCAGGCAGATCTCTGAGTTCCAGGACAGCCAGTTACAACAGACAAACTCTGTCTCAAAAAACCAAAAAAGTCCATTACAAACACAGTTTCTACAAACAATGCATTGCATAAAATGAAAGCACTCTTGTGTCATTTCTGTTAATTCCTGAATGTAGGGTGAGACCATGGACAGGTCTAGGACACAGGCACTGTAGACAGCAAAGGCCCCTGCTTTAAAAAATGCCTTTTCTTTCCAACACTAACACCAGATTTCCTCCATAAAAATCACACACCTGCTTCATTTACAAGGGAACCAGCCACACCCTCTTAGGTTACCTTAGCTAAAACAGTACAGTTGGCTTGGTTCCTGCTCCTGCAATCCCAGTAAGCCCAGTACTCCAGAAGCTGAAGCAAGAGGATCTCTAGCTCAAGGCCAGGCTACGCTATAAAGTAAAACACTGACTCAACACAACAGCGTGAACCCCAAATATGACCAGTACCCACTTAAAATACTGTAGCTGACTATGAGAATGGAGAGACTCAAAGGCTGGGTGCACTCTGTACTGCCAACACTCTGGTAGGCTGAGGCTGGAAGATGCAACTTAGAGGCCAGCCTGGGTTACATAAGGAGATCTTGTCTTAAACAAACCAAACAAAAACATAAACACTCAACGGACAGACTCCGGCGTCGGGTACACTGTAAGAGAGACAGCTCCTCAGCACGGGGCCGCTGCAGCATCACAGCACACTCGCTGCCGGAATGCAGAGCCTTGCCTGGAAAACGCCAGTGAGCACCCACCACAGACCAGTGCAGCTCATGAGCAGTTCTCCATTAACCTGGTTTACTAATCCCTCCAAGCACTCATCATTCTCCCTGTACTAGGGTGCCAGTAAGAGAAAGCAGCTGTGCAGCTCTGGCTGTCTTGGAACTTAGTATGTAGACCAGGCTGGCCTCTGCTAGGATTACCACCAAGTGGCTTTTTGTTTGTTTTTTTTTTTAAAATAAGGCATTAGTTGTGTTTCTTTCTCTTTTTGTATTTAGTTTTATTAGTGTGTGTGCATTGTGTGCATGCTGAAGACATAAGAAGTCAGACCCTCTACCCAGAGTTACAGGTGGCTGTCGCCTGCCCTACAGAGCGCTGGGAACTTAAATCAGGCCCTCTGGAAGAGGCTCTTGACCACCAGCTATCTTTCCAGACCACAACTATATAAGAATAGAAAATGGAGTGAGAGTTGGAGGGGGAAAAAAGCTATATTAAGAAGCCCTAGGATTGGGCCAAAGAGATAGATCAATAGTTAAGAACACTGGCCGCTCTTCTAGAGGACTCAGAGTTCACACCCTAGACCTAAAGACAGCTCACAATCATCTGTTACTTCAATTCTAGGACAGCAAGCCTATATATAGAAACCCTTGTCTTGAGAAAAAAACAAAAAACAAAACCAAAAACAACCCAAACCCAACAAAACAAAACAAAACAAAAAAGGAATGGATGTGCTGGGGCTGGAGAGATGTCTCAGTGGTTAAGAGTACTGGCTGCTCTTCTAGAGGACCCAGGTTCAATTCCCAGCACCCACATGGAAGCTCACAACTATGTTCCAGGGTGGCTGACCCCATCTCCTGGCCTCCACCAGCACTGCATGCACACAGTGTGCAGACAGGCACGCAGGCAAACATTCATATACACTCCATAAAATAAACGTTAAAAAAGAATGAACATATTACGGAGGCTTGGGGTTTTGAGGATTGTAGAAGTAAACTTTACTTAACACTTGAATTACTCAAATTCCCATTTTGACAACAAAACACCCATCTTGTAAACAGGCAGGGGTTGCAAGTTCCACAGGCCTTGCCTGTGAGCGCTTAACACTACACAGTATGTGCACTAGGGGGCAAGGTGAAAACCAGAGAGCTTCTCTAGTGCTGTTTTGTGGCTGTAACACAATTGCCTGTTCTCAGTACTAACCCAATCAGGAAGTCCACACTTTCTTATGTACAATCAAGCATTAAAATTGTTTACCTAAGGTTATAATCTGAAATTAAATAGAACTTCATACTTAACGCTGGAGTAATTTTTAACCTGTTAACGTTAACAGAACTCTGATTACTCATTCTTCTGTCAGGAAAACACGTTGCTACAGAGGTCACTCTGCTTGAAGACATAATCCACAGAGCAGTTCTGCACAGAGTAGAATTGGCCCCAAGAAACATGGCTGATTTGCATGCTATCTAGCAAATTAAAAATCAAAATCTCCAAAACTCTTCATCTCATCACAGAAAGTTAGTAAAAACTAGCTGTCACTTCACTGGGCAACCCGAAGTCTGCAGGTCCAGACCCCCTGCACCAGCTAGCTCACACAATTCTCTGGGCAAAGCTTGCCCCTAGCGGTACTCTTTTACAGCTGTCTACTCTTGGCCTTCGCTCATGATACAGAATGCTGTCACTGAAAGAAGGAGTGAACAAGAGATCTAGTATGGTGACATTTGCACACTACCACCTGCATGTAGAAGTAACATGAGTTTAATCTTTACTGGGGTAGTTGCTCAAACTCAAACTCAAGATGAGAAAGGCAGACAGAACAAGTGCCTCCATAGCTCCCTCTCCACAGGCTGCCACTCTAGGGTGCCTCTTCCCTCCAGAGCTTGGCCAGATCAAACTGTTTTCTTGCTCATCCGCATTGCATCTGAGACAGGAGCAGTGCAGGTTGGTAAGGGACGCTCCTGCCCACACTGCTGGCAATAGCAGGCAGAATCGTACACAAAGCCTTCAAAGGACAATCACCCAGGTGACAATCTTCTGCCCAAATAAAACAGCCATGTCCAACACATCATCAAGCCCGAGTAATCACTTTATGATTTTGTAAGAAATGGCAATGTATGTGAAAAAACAAAAGTTATTTTTAAAATCAGTATTATAAGTTGGGTTCCCTGTGGGTGATCAAGATCTGAGCCTATTAGGCCTATTTATTTTTCAGGTATTATTCCAACATTAAAGGTCAAAGGCCATGTAATTCATCTACCCAATAACAAGATGACAGTACTTAGAATTGAGAGACCTAGCTTGGAAGATGGCAAATTCCAGAACATTCTGGAATGAGACCCTGTCTGGGGCAGAAGGAGCTGGTTCCCTGGCCTTCTCAGAAATGCAGTACAGGACACTTGGTAGTATTTACACAGATGTACTAACACCCAAACTCCAATGTAAAGGGTTTGAGATAACAGCAGTGGGCAGCCAAAGTCAATCTGAGATGTTGTGCTCACTCCTAGTTAATATATCTCCTAATTAAACATTTTATAAGCGTATTGAAGAAAGGAAAATGGCTGAGGAGGAGGAAGAACTAGGATCTGCACAGCTGCAACACTGTCCTGCAGCTATTCTCTTGGGTGCCATGAGGTTAACACATAATACCCATTCAACTAATCCTCCATAAACAGCTGGTTTTCCGTAATCACAGCCACTGTTCTCACTTCAGTGGGCAGCATTCGTGGAAAGCCAGACCTAGCGCCTGGATAACAAGCATCAGAAACCAAGTGCCAGGAAAGCTGATGTCCAGGCCTGCGATAAACAGGAGGGATGGGATTTCCACAGGAAAGCTCCAAAGGTACAGATCTGTTTCCATCCAGGTATTCCCTCAGGCACTCCCCTCTCTTCCTACGGAACTCAAGAGAATGGACAGGTGATGGTGCAAACAGTTTCAGAACAGAGTGACTGTGCACGCTTACGGAGGTGTGGGGCACGCAGCAGAGAGCGCAGTGGTAAGGCACCTGTCCAAACATGTTGAGGTCTGGGGCTTGATCACTAGCAAGCATGCACACGCGCACAGACACTTGCTTTAAACAGAGGATAATAGACTGAGACGAGAAATCATTTTAATATACTCTTTATAGACACCGCTTCATTTAAATTCTCACATGTGTTTTAAGGGCTTGGAGTAACACCCCGTTTCACAGGACTCAAAAGGCCAAGGGGGCAGTGACCTGCCTGAAGCCCACAGCATGGGCAGCAGAGATGACAATACTTCAGTGCAGCATCAGCTAACAGTGTCCTAGCCATTTTTTTAAAGATTATTTTTATTTATGGGTCTGGAGAAGCGGCTTAGAAATTAAGAGCACTTACTGCTTTTACAGAGAACAGAGCTTGATTCCTAGTACTCGCGTTGTAATTCTAGTTCCTGGGATCAAATGCCCTCTTCTGACCTCTGCAGGCATCAGACATCCACATGATACGCAGACATACAATCATATAACACACACACACCTAAAATATAATAATCTTACATCTTCCTCTGAGCACCTCAGGAAAGCATCCATGTACTGTGTATGTCTGTATGCTACACGTATGCCCACAGAGCCCTAAAGATGTGCTGGATCTCCTGAGCTGAGTACAAGGGGGTTAGAAGCCTGACATGGGCGCTAGGAAGTGAACTCTCTCCTCTGCAAGAGCAAGTGCTCTTAACCTCTCCAGGCCCCACCCTCACTTTTTTTATTTAATTCTTTTTATGTTTTAAAGCTGAGAACCTCTATCTCATTATAAGAAACACCATTTCAGAAACAGTAACTTTCCAGTAATTTGTCAAGATACGACCAGAACTTCCCACAGCACCGAGCTAAGGCAGGGAAAGCATCAGAAGAGATCGAGTGCTGTAAATTACTGGCAGGCTAGCAATAGAGCAGGTCTGCTGACTCTGCTCACCAAAGTCACACTTCTTTTGGATGCTAATGCCCTTCTGATGTTTCCAGTCATCTGAGAATAGCAAAGAAACAAGTTAATAATCCAATAGAAGAAAATGTGAAAAAGTATCTAGGTTACAAAATTTTTCTATAGCTAGGCAGAGGTGGCGCAGGCCTTTAATCCCAGCACTAGGAAGGCAGAGGCAGGCAGATCTCTGTGAGTTCCAGGACACCGGAGTTAAAACAGAGAAACCAAACCAAACAAACAAAAAATTCTATAATAACTTTCATAACCCTAAGATTTTTATCAAGGAAGTTCTAAAACATTGGCACCTGCAAAATTCTCATCTTCTGCAGAAGAAATGAAAATGACCTTTGCCCTCCACTCTTAGTGGGCTGGAATGATTAGCCTGGCTAGGTTGAGAGCTAAGGAAATACAAGATGACAAAGTGCCTCTCCCAGTCGGTGAGAACTCTTACCCTGCTACCAGACTCCTCCCATGCAATCGGAAGGAGGTGGGGCCTAGGGACTCTCAGTGTCTAGATGTCCTCAGGGCTGCAGACCACTGTATACTGCACTCTGGCGATAGTGCCCACATGAAATGGCTGGACACTGGAGGGTGGGTGGGAAGCTGCCACAGTGTTGGAGAAGGCACAGCCATGACTGGAGGAAGTGTCTCTGGAATGATGACCGGAAAACCACCTCACAGGGTTGGCCCACCCAGAACAGCTCGAGGGGGAAAGGCATCGGTCCACTGAATCAGATGCCATGATAAGATCAACCAGTACAACAGATTAGACTAGGAGAAACTGACTTTCTAATTAGGGAAACAGGTGAGCAACACCATACTAGGTTAAAGGTCAGTCAGCCAGGTCTGTTTCCGGTAAGGAGACATAAAGCTGAATAAAACGGTCTGGTGTTTCCACCATTGTCTAGCAAGCACAAGACCCTGGTATTACCCCGTAACCCCAACTCACACCCCAAGTAAGGTTTTGGTTTAATCCTCAATTGTTCTACATTTTTTTCTTTTTTAAACCATCAAGATAAAATGATTGTCAAGATTCCTTTTTGTCAGATCGTTACGCTTTACAACTTTCAGCAGATAAAAGGGACAGATAAAAGCTAAGGGCTCGGAGGCTGAGATAACAGCTAAAGGTTCAATCCCGGCACCCTAACAGAAAGACTTGGGCTGACAGGTTGGGACTGGGCTGTCAGCTTTAGGGCAGCCTATTCACTGACTGTCTTCCCATGAGTCAAGCCACTTTAATTTTTTAAAGATGTAACAAATTGGAAAAATTGAAATTTCCAGAAAATTTAGTAAGAATTTCGAAGTCACTGCTGTTCTGGGTGAGAAACAGACACTCCCCCAACGTACTTTACCACATAATCTGGGTTCTCGAAGGCCCCCCGCAGCACATTCAGATGCACAATAATGACTCGATCTTCGTTACCACTGATTGGAGTCATCAGTTTACTGGGATGTACTTGAAATTTCAGAACCTTTCTCCCCTGTTACCAGTTATATCAGGATCTTAAATGTACTCTATAGTAAGTGTCCAGAAAAACTGTTCATTTTTCAAAATGAGAAAAAGTATTAAAGACAAGAGGAAATCAGTAAGCACCAACAGAAAACAAAATTTCAAACTAACCAAAATCCTACCATCTACTTTTATAATAGATCCTCTGCATTCACCCTACTCTTCCAGATAGCTGGAAGTGTGGCCAGACTAAATATCAATCACAACCTTCCCCCTCCCAAGTCGGAGGAACTTCCGGTTACTGGGTCAGGCTGCAGGCCTCAGGCTGGGTGAGGTGGGTGGTCCTCCCCCACCTTCCAGAAGTCTGGGCAGTTACAGGTAAGCCGGCCTGTACCCTTTCACCATCACCTTCCGGGGAAGTCTCAGTACACCCTCCCACAGCAAGTTCATCAGAAGAAGCATTTGTCAGCATTTGACCCTCGGCTTTTAAAACAGCAAAGGAATTTTTAAAAGCGCCTATTAAGCAACTAATAAAAACCCTTTCACTACAAAGTGCAAACATTTAAAGCTGGGATAGTAAAGATCTAAAAGTATTTTTCTAAAGCCCAGCAACATTAAATAAAAGGGGGGTGTCCCCCAGCAGAATTCCATAAACTTCTCAATCCTATCCTTTGGTTTATTCGATGACTTTTACCAAATCCCAACTAGCGACAAAATGCCATTCCCTATTCCAGCTACTGGATTTAAAATTAGATGTGAACTCTCCGGCGGTCCCTTCCCCCAGCTAACTCTGCTCTCCCAGTCACAACGCGTTCTTCAGGAGGATAAGCACAATATGTCACTCTGCTATCTGAAAATCAGCGGCTGAAGAGAAGTCAAGGAAGCGAGCACACGGAATCTGACACAGGCACAGCGCGGGGTGGAAGGAACCATTTCCTACACTCAGATGCGGAGAAGCAGCAGGGGCAGAGCAAAGAGGAGAAAGCCAAGTTACATAAAGTCCAATTGTACTCACGGTTTCCTTATTGGGAAGCAGCTCCTTTCTGATTCTGAAGAAGTTCTTGCCGTATTGCCGGAGCCCCTTAACGAAGCGTTTCTGTGATAAAAAAGAAACGAGATGTAAAAACCAAAACCAAAACAGGATGTCAGCAAAGCAAAGATATCTGCAATCAGCAGAACAGCAACCGCAGAAAAGTCTGAGCTCGGGAATACTGGCTAGCTGGAGGCGCTCAGCAGCACAGCTGGGACCTGCTGGCAGGGCACCGCAGGGCAGGGCAGCCCTGGCCTGCGGGGAGCCACACGCTGCGTTCGGATCCGCAACCGGAGCTAAGGCGGCCTCCTGACACCAGTCTGCACGAAGGTGCAAACAACAAACAGCCCGCGTTGCAATAAACCAGCACCGCCGCTTTCCACCCGCGGAAGCAGCTGCCTTCGCAGAAGTGTCTCGGGCCGCTTCGGGCCTCGTCCCCTTCCCTGGCCGCGGAAGCCCGCAGCCCTGGAGCCAGGAGCCTCTGGGATCGAGCCCTGGCCCGCCCGGCCCGCAGACTTTCACTTCGGCCGGCTGCACCAGCAGCCCCCACCTCCAATCCGAGCGCGACCCGCAGCCACAGGTAAGGAGGCCGCACCCGTCCACGGGCTCCACAAAGCGCGGGGCCAGGCGGCCACGGGCAGCTCTGCGTGTGACCGCGGCGGGGCCGCGCGGGGCGCGGGGCGCAGGGAGCGGAGGGCGCCGGGGGAGGAGGCTGGAGCGCCGCGAGCCCAGCAGCGGGCGGCTGCAAAAGGCGGCCTGGATCGCCACCGCGGCCCACTCGGCTCCGCCCAGCCCGGCCCCGCGGGCGGCCGAGCCCCCGTCAAGGCTTTCTCGGGGTCCTCCCTGCGGGCGGGGCACCGCAGCAGTGAAACTTGCTCCCAACGCGGGCCAGGCCGCACACCCACGGCGAGGTAGCGAAACCCGCGCTGGTCCCCACCCCCGTGGTCGCTCCGGCCCACGGCTGAGGTGTTCGCTCCCGCCAGGCCCGAGCATCAGCCTGCAGTTCGCAAGTGATCACCACCGAAGCGCCTCAGCCAATAAATCACCTGCCCACCGGGAAGAGGGGCCTCCCACTCCGGGTGTTAGAGACCCGCGGGACAAATGCAGGGAAGGGCCAGACCTGGCCTGCAAGACCCATCTGCAGCCTCCTACTCTAGTCCTGCAGGCTCTGCGAGTTCTGATTTCTCCCTTCGCTACGATATGACTCATCACTGTCAATTTTCAATATAATTGATATAGTTCAGTGGGAAAATCTGTGAGGCTCAAGAAGGAAGCACACAGTCCTCTGGTACCAAGAGTGACTTCTGGTACTTGACTTCTGCATCAGTCATAAGATCAACAGGCATCCAGAGCTGCAGACAGCATCTCCAGCTGAGCTAGAGCAGAAAGAGCTCTGCCCTCAAGGAGTTCCAGTCAGCCCAGCGAAGCCAATAGGTATGGATGGATCTGGGGCCCACAAGGAAAGCAGCGGAGGAACAAAGGGTGGTGGGTGGAGCTAGGAGGAGGAAGCTTGCTCAGCTTGACTTAAGGGAAGTGACAAGGAAGAGCATTAGCCTGCCAGGTGGGCTCCAGCTGGACTTGAAGTTGACCAGGAAGGACAGAACATTCTGGAGGCTGCAGGGAGGGCAAGGTATGCAGAAAAAGTGACTGCCTGCAGATGAGACTGAGAGGCCCTTGAGGCTCGGGCTACACAGAGCTCTGAGGAGTTCAGGTCCAATGGCAGACCAGGGGTTGAAGAAGGAGCTTTCCCCAGGGAGGCCCTAGTGTGGATCAGAAACAGAGCAGAGGCGGGTGACACAGCATTGGTAGGAGACGAAGGCCTGAATTCACGCTTTAATAGTTTACTGAACACCTAGCACTGGGAGGGACTCTGAAAAACTTTGCCAGGATGTGTATTAAACCGTGACTCACTTGTAGCAGGTGAGGTAAGTGCATGTAGTTACAGAACACCTTGAGGTACCCGGAGGGGCATCTCACCTGTGAAACAAGGGAGCCCAGAAGACTAATGGACTACCATGGCCCCCGGCAGTCCAAAACATCTTCACACAAAGCAGGGTGCATGGGACCGGTTTCCAAGGGGAGGGGCAACGTTTGTAGAGTTGAAGGGGGCTTTGAGAAGGGGAGACCGACTGTGGGAGATAAGTTTGGGGGGTTGATGCTGGAACATCTGGTAATTGATAGAGGAAGGTAAACAATTCTGGAGTCTGTTTCCATAGATAACGAGAAACACCATTTAAAGCAGTAGTAGTTACTAAGTACCTAACACATCACCCCAACCTAAGTTCTATCTTACTGTTTATTTTACAGATGAGGAAGCCAAGGCACAGACTGTTAAGAGACAGATCAAGCCGGGTGGTGGTGTCAAATGCCTTTAATCCCAGCACCCTGGAGGCAGAGGCAGGTGGATCTCTGAGAGTTTGAGGCTAGCCTGGTCTACAGAGTGAGTTCCAGAACAGCCAGTTACAACAGAGAAATCTTGCCTTGAAAAAAACTAAACAAAAAACAAAAAAACAAACAAAAAAAAAAAGAGCCCATAGCCAGGCAATGTGGGGCTTGCCTAAAATTCTAGCACTTGTAAGATGGGGGCAGGAAGACAAGGAATTCAAAATCATTCTCCTGTACCTAGTGAGTGTGAGGCTGGCCTGGCTACATGAGACCCTGCCTTAAAAATAAAGCAAAGGAAAAATCCCACACCAAACAAACAAGAACCACCACAGAAAGGTCCAGAACTCTAAAAGCAGAACTGGCCTCTGTTTCATGACAACTAATTCTCCCAGTTTCCCTGAGATCACCAGGCCCAGTTCTTTCCTCAGCCTCTAGATGTGTGTCTAGTGTTTTTGGATTTCTGCTCACCCAAACTCCCAGAACTGCCTCCTATTGCCCTGGCTGTAAGTGTCTTTCAAGATGCTCATGGTATCTCTTAAGGCTGCATCCATGATGGAATCCCACTGAGAACTCAGATTGTCTCAGGTTTCTCAAGATAACTATACTTCCAGAAATATGAATTTGACATCTGATGGTGAGCGTAGGTCTATCACTGCTGTCCATGCATGACAAACAAGTACAAAGCACCCTTGGCCCCACTAAAAAAAAAAAAAAAAAGAGGAAGTAAAAGCTTCATGTGGCCTGTGCTGTTACTTCTCTATGGAAAGCCACAGGCCTCAAAACCATCCAAACATCTGCTTCTCAGGACAACTTAACCTTGTGGTTTACCAGAAATGAGGAGTGGCCTCTAAAATCGAAACAAAGGCAATCCCTCAGAGCACATGGTAGCTGCAGATTGGCTTCTAAGGGACTGAACCCCACTCCCTGGGCACCTTGATGAAGACCCTGATGCTGTCAATAGTAATTCAGTAATCACCATACCGACTGTTTACAGAGAGGAATGCTAAGCCACTAAGTTCATGGTCTGTCTCTTAAGTCTTCCAGCAACTAAACATGTTCAGCACTCCCAAGGCCTCATGCATTATCTTCCTGTTCCTGAAGGTGTGGGTATCAGAATGCCAGGCTGCCAAGGGTGACAGAGAAAGATGTGTACATATAAACTGTGCTAACTGGCTAAGTCACACTGCCAGTGCTAAGTAGCCTTGCATAAAGCTCCAGGCTCGCCATCACCCACACTCGAATGTGGACGCTGAGGCTCTTAGGAAGTCGCCACTTGTTTCTTTGGCACTTTTCACCTCCAAGCAACCTGAGTGTGCACCTTGGGAGCAAAACCATATTGTTTTCTATTTATGTACCTTCACAGCCAGGTGAAGCCCAAATAGAAAACCTGTCTTTATCGATGGCAAAGAGAGTATTCTTGACTCTGTGTCCCAACTCAGTTCGTGAGTGCGATGCGGGTTTGGGACCTAAGTTCCTAGCAGAGAGAACATTAACTCCTGGCTTAAGGAAAGGTTAGCAGGGGCTAGAGAGAAAACTCAGTGGTGCTCTTGCAGAAAGTCCTGGGTTTGGTTCCCAGCACCCACAAGGAAGCTCACAACCACCTGTAGCTCCAGTTCCAGAGGAACCGACACCATCTTCTGACCTCTAAGGGCACCAGGTATGCATGTGGTGGACTTATACACATAGGCAAACGCTCATTCACATGAAATAAAATAATTCAAAAAAAAATTTTTTTTGAGTTCCTGTATCCATACCATTAAAACCAAACGGAAAGCACAAAGGCCGCAGCTGACGCTCACTCACTGTAGAAAGTCTGCCATTAGTAAAAAGGCTTCTGAACACACAATACCAGAGGTTACTGAAAACTCAAACACTCACGCTTCACTGCACAGTCTTCACTGCAGTCTGGTGATGAGCATGCACCATGTGCACCGTGCAGGCCATCATACTATGCAATACTGATTAACGCTGCATCAAACACCCTGGATCAGAGTTGAGATGGAGTGCAGTGTTTTTACTGTATTTACAAAGTTTTCTGGTCTTACAGAAACAATTTTAATTATGGAAAACAAATCTTTTCCTCATTGTTTAAGTACCAAATTAGTCTGTCTTTGCTTTAAGTTGTGTTAAGAATGCTTTGTTTTGCTGGGCAGTGGTAGCGCACACCTTTAATCCCAGCAGAGGCAGAGGCAGAGGCAGAGGCAGGTGGATCTCTGTGAGTTCGAGGCCAGCCTGGTCTACAGAGTGAGCTCCAGGACAGCCAGAGTTACAACAGAGAAACCATGTTTCTGGAAAAAAAAAAAAAAAAAAAAGAAAAAGAAAGCATTGTTTTAAAATTTTCTGTTTTGAGGTTAAGAGCTTTTGTTACTCTTTCAGAAGATCCAAAGGACCCAAGTTTGGTTCTTGGCACCCACACCAAGCCAGTCACAACTATCTGTAACTCCAGTTCTGAGGGATATGACATGCTCTTCTGGCCTTCATTCATAAAGACACACACGCACATGTTCGTTCTCTCTCTCTCTCTCTCTCTCTCTCTCTCTCTCTCACACACACACACACACACACAAATAAAAATAAATCTTTAAAATTTGACATTTTGAGGGCTGACAAAGCGACTTAGTATATAGAGGGGCTTGCAGCTAAGCCTGTTAACCTGAGTCCATCCCTGGGGACCCCACAGTGGAAGAAGCAAACTCCTGCAGGTTGTTCTCTGGCCTCTGCATGAGCCCTGTGGCATGCACATGCCCCAACACAAATATCCTGACAGACACAAACTACTATGGAAGAAAAACATTTTAAATAGCAATTGCTGTTTGATTTTCATAAAGGATTAGAACAGACTTTCCAACCATTTCTTTAAAGGCCCTGACCATACTTCTGCCATTCTGTGCTACATTTACATGAAGCTATGTTCTCTACATTAATATTATAAGATCTAAATAATGAGTAACTCTGAAAAACCCCCAAGATGTTCAACAGCCTGCACTATTAAATATTCAACCAAGATTTCTTTTATGTCAAACAAGCACACCCACATCACTAGTGCGTAAATACGTTTTCTTTGCTATAGTAAACAGTAAAGCTAGACGCCCACCAAACCACTCTCAAATACATCTCTTTATGACTTACTATCGGTATATGTTTGATCTGTACATCCATTTTATATATCCACCTACCCAGGGCTACCTAAACACTTCTCAGGTGGACAGGGGTGAAAAGGGGAGAACATGGGGCTGGAGAGGGCTCAGTGGGTTAGGGTTAGGGTTAGGGTTAGGGTGCTCTTCCAGAGGACCAGGGTTCAATTCCCTTTGACCCACATGGCAGCTCACACCTGTCTGTAACTCCAGCTCCAGGCATCTGGTACCCTAACGCAGATATGCATGCAGGCAAAACACCAATGCATGTAGAAATAAATAAGTAATAGATAGATAGATAGACAAGATTTTTAAAAAAGAAAGGAAAGAACATTCAAGAGGTCCTAATGCAATTGACTCAGAAGTTTCAGAGAATTCTGACATGGCCATTCTTGAAACAGGAGACACTAATAGAAATAAAAAGAGCGAGGCTGAAACGCAGTAACACTAATAGAAATAAAAAGAGCGAGGCTGAAACGCAGTAACATTAATCTCCGCCTGCGGGTTCATGTGTTCTGAGGTTCCTTGTGCTGCTGCTTGAGCAAACCTGCCTGTGAGTTCTGAGAACATAACTGGCCTACATGCCAGCCGGGCCTGGGCAAGAAGTTTCACCATTAGTCCTACTGAACAGTTTGGCAGCTGCTATCAACATAGCCATGCCTGTCCTGACAGGGGAAAGGTGGAAAGGTGCTGCCTACTGTAGCAGTCAAACAGCAGCACATGACCTTGCTTAGGCACCGCCTCCGGCTTCACAGGCAGGACCTTCCTTGATCATTACAGCCACCGTAGGAGGCAGGGCTTCTGATAGCACCATTTTTAGAGATGAGGAAATCACAGGTACTCCATGGTACCAAATCCTTGATCCATGGTGGGAGAGTCAAAGGTGACATGCACAAACGGGAGCATACACTGGGATGGCATACAGACATTAAAAGCAAGGTACAGATGGGAGATGGTGGCTGCTCCTTTCTGTTTTAAGATAAAGTATTTTTAAAAATCTATAAATAGGCCAGTATAGGGTATCCTCACTGGTCTCAGGCACTTCCAAACTTTTTTGACTTTTACATAAAATTCCTACCTCCTGCAACTAAAAAAACAGCAACAACAACAAAAGTATTGCCAAAGGTAAGTTCTGCGGAGGATCGGGTGTGTCTATACCCCTAGATCACATGCACACATGGCTCCCGCAGAAGTCATCTGTGTGCTGATCTGACCCCAGCCTGCAGCAGTGAAGAGAGCAGAAGAAAAGCTAGGCTGCAATCCAGCTTAAGATGCCTCTGCATTAGCCACTGGCTGAGAGCTTTCAAAATTAACGCCCTCTGGTGAATTTTAACTAGTGTATCACAGTCAGAAACTCGCCATGACTTCTCTACTTGGTCCTCTTACATAACAGTTTAGAAAACACTGTAGGTATTAAAATGAGTCCCACTGTGAAAATGGCTTTCTGCTCTACCCTGTTTGCTTCAGAGAACTTTATGTTAACAATGCATTGGTTCTCAGGGGACTGAAGAGCAGGCAAATCTGCAAGTAAGCAATCTACAGTCGCCCTCCCACACCACCCCCAGAGACAGACACAGAAGTGTGAGCCCGTCAGCTAGGCAGTAAGAAAACTCTATCCACTGTTCTCTGAAAGGTAAAGCCAGGAGGAAAGGTGTCCTAAATGCAGTTAATGGGGGATCTTGGGTAATGAGAGAGTACTGACACCTCTCCAAATGGTGCACAGTATCACGCCTGGTACTTACTGTGCAGCTGCTCTGACTACTCCTTTTCAGCATATAATAGTTTGGTAATAAATTAACATTATCCCATACTAAAACACACTGCTCTCTGAAAGTCACTGTTATCCTACTGTTGAGATGCATCATTTGCTTTTGGTTTTAAGCACTTACACACTAATGAAAGGTGTCCTGGTAAAGCACCACTTTGGCAAAACAGCACCACTATGTGCTTAGAGGGAGACTCTTGCTCCTGGTTCCTGTCTCCAGATTAAATATGCTCCACAGTTGAAAGTTTAACTAACTTGGAGTTAAGGCATAGCAAACTGGATAGCAATGTAGAAATACTATTCTTTTGGCTGGACATGGTGATATACAACTTTAATCCTGGCACTTGGATGGCAGAGGCAGGCAGATTTTGTGAATCTGAGGCTAGCCTGGTCTACATAGTGAGCTCCAGGCCAGCTACAGTGAAACCCTGTGTCAAAAGCCCAAAATTAATAAATACTACTCTTTTATTGGCGATTATTAACTCTCTATTTTTTACTGTCACATTCTATTGCAAGATGGCAAAGCTCCAGAAACCTCGAGGAACTGTAAAGGAGCATGTAGTGGTCACACATTTTTGTTCAAATAGGAAAAATATTTTCTATAAATTCCACATAAAAGCAAACATTCAAATGACTATTTTTCAGAAAGATTAAACCCACCCTCAAATGTTTCTAACTATCTAATAACACATTTTGGGTTTTGTGGGTTACTTTATTTTCTGTGTATGTGTGTTAGGCTTGCATGTACCTGAAGTGTTCAGAAGAGGGTGTTGGATCCCCTGAACTGGAGTTACAGATGGCTATGAGCCACCACGTGGGTAGTAGGAACAGAACCCAGTCCTTTGCAAGGGGATCTCCCCAGGCTCCTCTCTCTAAATCTGGTATGTTCCCGAGTCAAACTTAAATGCACACTTTATTCAGAGAATATCATCCACAGTCTTGTGTCCTGACATGAGGCTATGGGCTAAGGACATGACAATTTACGAGTGGACACCAAACTGAGAGGGCCTGGGCCACACGCTCAAAGCAGTCTAGCCTGAGACTAGAGAACCAACTGGAATGTCTTAGTGCCTCTCCAGTTCCCCCAAGTCCACGGTTCCTTCAGGTCTCAGTGCACAGCACGATGGTGGCGGTAGCAGCACAGACGGGTGTCCCCAGGCCCATGGCCAGGTTCACTCACCCTAGAAACTTTCTGCTCTGCTCCTGCTGAGGCCTGGGGCCCTGCCGGCCTCCTGTGATCAACATGCTCCCTGCAGCCACCACAGGCCTTTTCTGTGTCACTTCCTGCGTGGAAGTCAAGATCCTCTGCACAGCCCTCATCCCCTCATCCCCGCTGTTCTTATGCAGGACTTCTCCTGGGATTGCAATTAGGTAGAGACTGAAA